>OZ010580.1:109454038-109631538 GCA_963932145.1 Acanthosepion lycidas | reverse complement strand
TCTTTTTCTTTGTATTTTCAAGAAGCAAAATAACGGTATCTAACACTTGAAAGAAGTCTTGATTTGTTATACAAGAAATCTTGAGCTAATTAATTGTTTTTTTACTTTTTATTTTGTGGATTTACAATACATGAAATCTTACTTTTTTAATGATTTTTAAAATTTCATTTGTATTTGTTTCTTCAGGAGCTGTAAAGATAGGATTTAAAAATCAAATTATTTTAATTTTTTTTAACGACACAAAATTTTCAATTTGGACTCAGAGTACTCTACCAATTAATGCAATAATTTTATTTAAGAATTTTACAATTTATTGAATTCATTTGTAAAAAAGAAGTTTAAAAATTAGAAATTAAGATACAAACTGTCATATAAATTTGAAAAAATTTCTTGATAAAAAAATCACGTTTACTTAATGACAATTAGTTCCTTTGAATTGATTACTTACTAACATTCTTGTAGTTTTAGAAAGGCATAAGTCATTTATGTTTTTTAAAAGGCTTTTTCATTCGATGTTTTGTGGATGTGGCATTTAAGTGATAACCAGAACAATTAATTTAATTTTTATTGATTTCAAGGTGCTTAAATACAAGTTAAACAAGTTTAATGAAACTACAATTTGGTAACGACATCTTATCGAGAAATACAGGAAGAAGCCATTTGCACCGATTGAACTGTTTTGTTTGTTGATTATGTTTTTAATGCTTTAATTACCGACGATCAGTTACAGTATCAGATTTCATCGTATAATCAGAGTCCTTGATCTTCAAGGATTAAACCATTTCAAGAGTTGCAAAAAGTGAAAAAAGATAATATTAAGGCTCGTGTATCAAATATCTAAAAAAATAAATAAAAATAAAAAATGAATAATTGCCCAGGAGTCTGCTGCTATAACAGTGTTAAAAGCCCTTGAAAAAAATAACGAAGCAAACAATAAGAAAAAAAAATATCACTAAAAAAATTAAATAAAAACGAAAATAAAATCAATAAACATAAATAAAGCTAAGTTAAAGCAGCTCACTATTTTTAAAGAAATTGTTGATAATGAAATAAGGCATTAAAGGTTCTACGAATATAAATCTACGAATTCTTAATGGGTTACAGGGCGCTTCGTCATGGCGTAATGGTTAACAAGCTAGTTTCGCACATCATTACAGAGTTCGAGCCTAACCGAGTGACTCATGTTTGTGGTCCTGTGCTTAAGTTTGGAAGAATTCACGAATCATTTCATTTTTTTTCTCAGAAACATGCTTAGCTTTTTTTTTTATTTAAAACTTTTTTTATATTTGATTTACTTTAACTTACACTACACAACACAGCTTTTTAGAATTTTTTGGCTACAACGATTTAGAATTAAATGTTTGTTTTACAATTTTTCAGTAATAAAAAGCAGACAATCGATGTAAATCTGAAAAAGAAAGCTAATAAAACAGAGAAAATTATTAATCTTACAAAAAAAAAAAAAAAAAAAAAATGGGGGGGGGGGTATTTTAACATTTCCTTATTTCAAGCAACATTTAAATTAGATTTTAATCTAATCAACAAATAATCAAAATAATAATCAGTCTATCATTTGGGGTTCGTGTTGATTTTGATATGGAAAAAAAAAAAAAAAAAAAAAAAAAAGTAATATAAAAATATTGATCAAAAAAGTCAAATGATGACGAAGTTACAAAGCGAGTGTTTTGTATTTGTTCAATTTGAATCCGAACAAAAATCAATAGTATTGTGAGTCAGTGACACTAAGTTTCTTTGCATAATTTTGTTCTTTAAATTATTTGTTATTTAAATTGTCAGTTATAAAATTTCGCTATTTGCATTATTTTACTTTTGCGCGCACTCGATTATTCAAAGTTCGCAATTTAAAGGAAACCTACGTAAGGGTCCGAAGATATGTTGCATTTTAAATCAAAGTCAAAAAAGGAACAAATAATTAAGCCCCAAACCCAATGGAGACAGCTAATTCAATTAAAAAAAGTGAAAAGACAGAGTTGTTAAACAAAAAAAGATTGGAAAAGAAAAGAAAATAAACCCACTTTGTAAATAATAAACACCAGTTGAATTAAAATTATAACGAATTCAAATTTCATAGAATATTAAAACAAGTGCTCTATTTACAATGGATGGATCATTATAGATAATCTCTGCGAATTGCGTTATTAAATTAGCTCTGAGAATCTATCCTTACTTAAGTCGTAAAAATGCTTGAAAACTTGTCACGTACGATGAAAAATATTAAAAAAATATAAATAATTTTTTTTCGATTAAAAAAAAAAAAAAAAAAAAAATCGATAAAATATAAATGTTAACTTTACGAAATTCAAAACAACTTCTAAAGACAAAGAGTAATTCACGATTTCATAAGTTTGTTTACCCCAGCTGAATTTAAATGCAAATCAGAAATCTGAATTTAAATTTGAACACTGTTAGTGTTAGTGTTAGCAAATTTAGAACCTCTCATTTACTAGAATATTTAACTTAAGAATATTTTTCTTGTGAAATATTCGACAGAACAAAAAAAAAAAAAAAAAAAAAAAAAAAAAAAAAAAAAAAGTGAATTACTTACTTTTGTTGGGAAGAGGTGTTAATCTGACATGTGGCTGGTAGAGGTCCGAAGAACACATTTGGCAACAGCCACAGTGGTCCTTGACTACCTCACCCGTGCAAAATTGCAGCTGTGGACAGTTCTTGCATTTCAGTTCACACACTCTGGACAGAGCATGTCCAGACGACTGAACAGGGATAAAAAACAGTAACAATAATTGCAACTGAAATATCAAAGAAACTAAGGAGGACATCTTCCTAAAGGAAGTTTGTCGTACTGGTCCGTTCCTGCACTCAAGTTGGCTTAAAACGTGCAGCGGTTCGGAACACCGGCTTTCGCCATCCATATCTCATTGCCAGCTCATAGCATGCGAAAGAAGAGCGGATATCCTGGTTTCTTCCGCAATAATACTTCCGTCGTCCCGAGCAACGAAGATAATGAAGCAATTCCAAGTAGCCTTCTCAAAGTTTGGTAAGGAATGTCCCCAGTTTTTGTACAATTAAAGCTGATTAAAAAATAAAAATAAAATTTTTTAATATAATATGACAATTTTTAAAAAAGCAATACGTTTTAATGTTTATTCACAAGAAAAAAAAAAGATATAAAACATGTCATATCAAGACTGGTGCTAGAAATAGAGGGGTACAAGTTGAGAGAGAAAGAGAGGCTGACAAAATAGTGATTATGCAAGGATACGTCGACACAAATTATTATTGAAATTAATTTTTATCATATTTCGAATTTATTTTTTTTCCAATTTCAAGCATAATGAATCCTACTGGACGTTGCAGAAGAAATAATTATGTTTTTAGCAAATAAATTCAAACTAAAAAATTTTAGCATAAAAATGGTACCTCGCAACAGGATAAATAACATTCATTATAGAAATAAGGTTATGAACTTATTTTCTCATTAGGGATAAAAAGAGTTCAAAATAAATCTTGCCAAATAGGTTTTCTTCTCAGATCTATAACTGTTAGGGTTTTTTACTGTTTACTGAGCGATCGCGTGAGAATAACGATTACAATATATAGATTTATTAAAAGAAAAATGAGGGTTGTACTCTAAAGTTAAATAAACTTATCTCCAATTGTAAATTTCATCTCGTAATGCTCTTTGTTCTTTCTTTAGGAAAATGTTTTTACAATCAAGATTCAAGTAAGTTAAGTTGTTATCTATTTATCATCTCTCTCTCTCTAAAGAAAAAACCCGATAGAAATAGTTTTTCTTTTTAGTTTTTACCGCTTTCCCCATTCTTTTGATTTTTCTCATCCTCAGTGGTCGTTTTTCCTGTACTAGACTAAAAAAAATATTATTAAAGCAAATCATACATACTTACTAACAGAGAGTAGAATATTCGCACATAGGCAGTGATAGTGTGGTGGAATTCAAGCCATACGTTTCGAATGAACAACTGAACAGTGAACATCAATCTCTAGCAGCATCTGTCAAGTAATTGTGTGTGTGGATCAGCTGGTAAGTACGGAATGACAGCGGAAATCATGAGGGTCGAAAACTACACTGACCGAGCACTTATGTCAGTTACGTTCATTGATTAAGATTGTGGCTTTCTGATTGGCTGCAACGACATAGGAGGCGGTACATTTAATTGCTTTCCAATACAGAACACTTACTTAACTGATAGCTCATTCATTAAATGATAAATCAATATATGAGTATCGTTACTCTAAACAACTCTATACAGTTTTTGCAAGATGACTCTGTATATTTTATATTTTTTTATGGTATAGATTAGGTCTTTGTACGATGTTACTGAATGCGTCACAAAGTAGCACGAAAGCCAAGTAGCAGCAGCAGCGGTTGTTGTTGTATAGGAGTTGCCTTTCTTTTTAGTGCGCCTTCGAAATTATTTTTATTTATTTTGTATTTTTAGCATCAGCTGTGTCAACTTTGACGCAATTCCTGCTACTGCTAACAAATTACTCAAGTAAAACACCTCGATATTTTTCTGGAATTAAAACTATTATCAGAATTGTTTAAAAAATGTTTGTTAGCAGATTAATGTTAGTTAATTAAACAAATTGAATGTATTGCGCAAACTAAACAATCAATACACGGTTTGTTTGCGCAATTACATTCAATTTTTGAAAACACCGTAAAATAAAATCCTATATTACCTAAGCCTAACGTAGCAATGAAAAAAATATAAATAAATTAAATAAATATTTGATGACATGAAGACGAGCTTCCTCTTCCTAAGAAATAGAAACTTTAAAAAATATTCCCGGGTCTTATATGCGAAGTTTTTTTTCCCTCTTATACTGAAGCTGCTTGTACATATTTCAATAAATGCCTACTATTTTACACTGGAATATTATTTTACTTGCTGAAAATGGGGTGGGCTTTCATGTGCCACAAAACACGATAATATTGCGCTTAAAATGGTCGTTAACGTTAATAATACAGTATTATTAACGTTAACGACGATTTATTATTTAAAAGGACAAATTTAATTTCACCTTTAAGTAATAAATACTTAACGTGAAATTAAATTTGTCCGTTAATTCTTTCCAATGAAAATTTTAAACTAAATAATTTAAAAAATTTCCTATCCATCATTTGATATTATTATTTTTTTAAGTCAGTCCTCTTTCCTCTCTAACATTTTTTTCTTTTCTGAGAGGAAATATTGTGTTTCGTCAACTCAACTGAAGTTAACTTGTTTTGTTAATGTTTGCAAAATTAAAAAAAAAGAAAAAAATGTTTCCTGTCGACTTGAACACTAAAAGAATTTAAGCAATTTTACCACGAAAAATAATCTAAGAAATAGAAAAATGCGTAACGTACATAAAATACGCGTAAATTAACTGTAGTGAAAAGAATGACAAAAAAATCTTAATTCCATGAAGCGCACATTAAAACGATTCTAGACTAAAATAAGATTACTAACTAGTAAAAATGGTTTTTAAACGATTTGGTTGTATCCATCATCCAAATTAGTTAACAATGTTAACTAATTTGGATGATGGATACAACGAAAAATCATTAACTTAACATTAACAACTTTGTAATGTTTGTGTTCACTGGGGTCATTTGGAGAACGAAAATGTCATGATGAATTGAAAAATCTTAATTTCAGAAAAACTTTTATTTCATTTTTTGACTATTTTTCTCGTAAGAGCGTTGGGAAATGATTTTTTTTTATGTATTTTAGGTACCACCACCAAAATGGATTCTTTTTTTTTTTTTTTTTTAGATGAAAGCAAAAATCGCGCCCACCTGCTTTAAAAAATACCAAAAATCAGGGAATTATTATCCGATTTAAATGAGATTTTGTAGCCCTTATGAATGGGTATACTCAATAGGTTATTTCATGAGAAACTTTGTAGAAATATTTTTTCGGTTTAGTTACCCACCAATCCTCGGCCACCATCAATTTCCATACATCGGGAATACTTTTAAAATTGGGGGTGATGTCAATTTTTTTTTTGTTATAGTTTTATAAAGAAAAGTTTCTGAACAAAAAAAGTAAAAATGTTTTTACAATATCAGAAAATCTTGAATGAAAATTTGTCTTGAAACATTACAAAAATATGTCAATAAAACTTAAAAAACAATTTTGCTGAGAGTTGGTGCTGGCATAATTTAATTAAAAAAGTTATTTTCTTTCACATTTAGACGGGGAAAAAATCTAAAATGAATATTTATTTTTGAAAAATTTTACTTGCGATTTTGAAATTTTTCCGGTTGCTGATAACAAAATCGATCTTTTTTATTTAAATAAAGATGTAAAAGTTAATGCCATATTCGCATCCGAATTATTTTTTAAAATGTTTTATTCTATTTTTTCTTCTTTTTTTTTTTTTTTTTTTTTTTTTTTTTTTGTATGGAAGATCAAAAAATCTGAATCGCCTCCTCCTCGGGAGACTAATTTCTTAATATTGAGTTTTATCAGTCCCTCACACTTTTTTTTAGCATTTTTTTAGCTTAATAAATTTTAAAATCAGAATAATTGAGTGTAATTAAATATTTTATGGCATCAAACTGGTATGACAATAAAAGTAATGAATTAAACTCAAAAGGATTAATTTATTTTTATACTTGTAATGTCATAGTTGATTATTGCACTGCAGATATTCTGTAATTAAAAAAAAAAAAATTCGCACACTTTTTTAAACAGTTAAGGATGACAATAGGAAACTACTGTTGTTGACCTACTACCTTGATGAGAGGTCACAGCCTACCATGCGTAAATAAACGCTATTTTCATGATATTTTAAGTAAAAATGAAAGCTTTACTTTTACAAAATCCAGTTAATTAATCCTTAACTTTATTAATTTACTTTGAAACACATCTCTAGTACAAATATTGGATTTTAAAGAGATTTTTAAATTTGTTGTTTACATTTTTCGTCTATAATGGCGTTTCGATGAGTGACGAATGAATGTGAGAATGTTTTTAAAATGTCCAAAAAATTTATTTACATACAGGATTTTTTTTCATAGCGATTGAATAAATAAAATTAAAAATTTAACTTCAAAGAAGACATTTAAATTATTTAAAAATAAAATGCTTTTTGTCGTTTTTCTAACATGTCCGTGTCGGTACCTCAAATATCTAAAAGAAAGTGCCACACTTTTTCTTCGTAAAAAATTATCTTCATTAATAAAGATTTCGGTGTGAAAGTACACGAAATATGAATTTTATTTCCAATGTAATTAAGGAAAAATTGCATTTCCTGCTATAAATTTGGGCATTTAAATTACACAGGCCTACATTTTTTTTTGATACATGAGATGTTTTGGCTAATTTTAAACAATTTTGAGGTGTTGAATCCAAAAATAATATTGATTTTTCACAATTAGCTTTAGTTTTCCTGCTCCAGAATACCATATCCTACTTAAAATTGGTTATGATTGAGTTAAGTCACTCTAAATGTGAAAAGAAAAATGCTAATTTGAAGCTTAAACATAATTTTAGTGAACTTCTGAAATACGAATAGAAAAATAACAATATAAATCATTAAAATTCGAACATTACGAGCAATTATTAGGTTGGTGCAAAAATAATGACGTAATAATGTCGTTTTTTGACGTTAAAAAATACGCCAAAAAACGACATTATTACGTCATTATTTTTGCACCAACCTAATAGTTGTCACGGCAAGAACTTTCGTTTATTTGATTTTCGTGAATTCTTAGTAGATTTGTCTCGTTTTAAGTTCCAGCATCGGTCCTCCAATAGGGTAGTGAATGCTGGACAATCTTCTTATAGATAAAGAAGAGACTTGAAGCAATCATGGACTGAACATGTGAGTAACGAGAAAGTTTTAAGGAAATTGGAAACAAAAAAAAAGAATACTTATACATAGAATCAAAAAGAGATAATTGTAATTTCTAGGGCACATAATGAGGAAAGAAGGCTTGAAGAATTTGACACTCACAGGTCATATTGAAGGCAAGAGAGACAGAAGAATGCAGCAAATAAACCATCAAATGTGTTTGTGTAATCGGTTGGCAGAATAGGGATTAGGAGAAATAGCAAAAGAAAAGGGCCAGAAAAGACAAGAAGCTGTAGAGCTATGATTGCAGAATAGTGAACGTTCCAATATAAATTTTATAAATCATGACAAAATGTTTGACATTTAAACCTATTCTTCAACTACATTTATATATTCAAGAAAACTAAGGAATATAGTGGAGTAATGGATAGCGGCTCGGATTGAAGAATCGGAGAGCCGAGTTCGAATTCCAGTTGAATCCATTACATTCACTTATGGGAATCCTCTTCTTCTCTTTCAGCTATGGGTAAATATGGAGAAGGACAACTCTGAATTCAAAACGTGCGGAGGACCTCGTTACCATATCTCTGTATTCAGCTCTTCAAAGAGTGTGGTTGGTTGTGCACAAAACCTTCACCACTATAATCAAATCATATGTTCAGGTTGTCTGGCTGTCGGTTCCTAGTAACTGAGGTGCCTGACCCTCATACGTCGTAAAAGGGTTCTCGGTAGGTGCGCGTCAACAGCCACATCGATCAATATGTATGTATAAAGGAAAAAAGACAATAGGAAAACTGTAGTTTTAGCCGAGGCGTTTCGTCAATGTGGACGGATAAAACTACACACAGTATTGCCTTTTTTTCCTTTATACATAGTTCTTACTACAGATCAATTCTAAGAAATTTTCAGGCACACACACACAATATATATATATATATATATATATATATATATATATATATATATACGCACACACACACCTATTACCACTCGCTTATTTAACTTTACGAAATTTCGAGAATACATTTTTGTAAAGCTTAATGTTTATATTAGTTATAATTAATTTCAATTTTTTTGTCAAACCGGAGCCCAGTTACCTACAATCTGTTAGTAAACGTAAAATAAAAAACACAATAAAACTAACATTTTATTATTTAATTAGAAAACCTTTTAATTGCTTTTATGAATAAGAAAAATTTGGGACAATATTGTATCAGGTTGGTGCAAAAGTAATGTCCGATTTCAAGGTCTATATCAAAAATGAAAAAACCGATGATTATGAAAATGTTTATTCGTTAACATAACCGCCTTTGCTTTCTAGATCATTCCATCTGTCATGCTTGTAAAATTTCTTAGGTTTTGAAGCAAAATATGAATCCAATTCATTTTCAACCTCTTTAACCTATGACCATCTAAATAATTCTGTAGTCCCTGAAACAGGCGATAATCAGAAGGAGCAAAGTTAGGAGGCTACCGTGCATGAAGCAATATTTCCCAACCAAGCTCTTCCAAAAGATTTTTAGTCAGCCAAGCTGTGAGAAGACGAGCATTATCGTGATGGATGATGACACTCTTTCTGTTCACTAAGGAAGGTCACTTTTGATTCAAAGCTGTTTTCAAACAACGAACATTAGCTGTAATTGTTTGATTGTTGTTTAACAGTTCGCCATGTAAAATTCCTTCAATATTGCACTATACACTCAACATGATCTTCTTTGGATGAAATCCTCCTCTTCGTTGTTGAACTGATCTTCCTCCTCGACTGATCGGCGACGTTTAACATTATGGTAAAGTATCCACTTCTCATCGCCTGTAACAAGCCTACTTAAAAATGGTGCCTGAAGGTGTCGTGAAAGCAATGATTCTCAACAAGCAACACGCTGTTGCCGATTCTCTGGTGATAGTTCGTCTGGGACCCATTTCCCAACCACAGAAACCTTCCCGATCCTTTTTAATTAGCGTAGCATGGTTGTATGGTCTAGGTTAAATTGTTCTGCATGTTCCCTAGAGGTACTGGTGGGATTGTCTGTGACAACAGCTTCCAACTCTTTCGAATCAAGTATTTTGAATTACGCTCTTTTTTGCTTGTCTTCCAAACTGAAATCCCCACTTTAGAAATGGGAAAACCACCTCCTGCAACTTCTTTCATTCACTGCATCATCTCTACAAGTGCTCTGAATAAACTTTGCTACTGCACTTGCATTGACACCTTTATGAAACTCATACGGTAAGATATGTTGAATGTGATCTTTAGATGGGACAAACATGCGTGCGAATATTGAGGAAGATGCTGAAAAATATTTTTATAATCTTAAAGAGAAACGTATTTGACGTTCCTTAATTATAACGAGAAGCCCAAATTTCATAATACTATCTAAAACTTTCTTCTCAGAAATCGGACATTACTTTTACATCAACTTCATATTAAGAAAATAATTTTTTTCTATGATTAATGAAAGTTTACAAGAATTGTTTTCCTTTTTTAAAAATTTTAATTATAATAATTTATCAAGTTTTAAATCTTTTAAAATTCTGTATTAATTTGTAGCGGTTAGATGATATCGTTAAGTAAAAACTATATTCACAAATAATAAATGGAAAAGGTTACAATTATTCAGTGAACCCCAACATTTTAAAAAGAATTTTGATATTTTTTGTGTGGGTATAAACGTGCCGATTTTTGTAAATACAGACATCCATACACATTATCAGAAAATAAATGGAAATATAGTAAATTTAAAATTCGTTGGTAATTTTTTAGTATTTCCTCAACAAGAGTCTTCGTAAGTAAGACTATAAAGCCAAAGCACCTAAAATCAATAAAATATTAGATTACATAGAATATTTTCCTAATTTTTTAAGATTACGTTTTAGTTTTTAAAAAAATGTATGAAAAAGCTTTTACGTTGTATTCATCAAGTAAATTTTACATTTTCTGCTCACTACTTAAAAATGCCAAACATCAGATTTTCAATAAATATGTCAACACCCCATAAAAACACGCACTCCAGTGTTAAAAAAATGCTTTTCTGCAATATCTTAAACTAAAATTAATCAATTCAGATTAATTGAACTTTAAATCCGTTACGTAGCTTAGATTTGACAAAAGAGCGCCAATATCAGGCACCCATTTTAAATTGAACTCAATAGTAAGGATTTGCAAAGATAACTTGTTGACACGTTATCATAAAATGAGGTACCATTGAAAAAATTGAATGTTGTAAACATGAGTTATGAAAATTTCGTAACTAATAAAAACCACAAACGCTTTATTCAATCCTCTTAGTTATTTCCATCTTTAATCAATGCTGGTGTCTATCAAATGTGCATAACTGTTTAGAACACGTACTAAAGAGTTTCTCATACTTCTGTACAATTCTTAGTACGCGGACTTGTTTGCTTAGTGTTAGTCATAGAGTATAAATGAAGAATCTGATAAAATTAGAATGTCCTAATTAATAATTTGTCATATGCTTTTAGTTTTTAGCCTTATCATGTTTTCTCTTATGAGCATCTATTTCCATTATGGCACATCTTTTTCTTGTTATGAGGAGTGTGTGTGTGTATTAATTTTATGCTAAGTCTTGAAAATCGAAATGATTGAACGATGTTAGTTATAATAATGGTGTCGCTGTAATTTTCTCGATAAGAAGACATAATAAGAATTGAGTCGTTGACATGGAAGTAGATATTTCTTTCATGTTCCTCGATTGATAAAGAGTTGTACATTCTTCACAAGCTCTTCCATTGGTGACATGCATCACCTCTGTCCTTTTTATGCTTGCTTGCATAAATCGTAGGCACTAAAGGTTGAACAGTTGGTTAGTGATATTTTATTAGCAACTATATCTTCTACGTTTATCTTCTACAGAATGTAAATTATTTGTCTTTTGTACTAATCGAACCAATGGGGCGAAAATTACGATTTATTATATATATATATATATATATATATATATAATTATTTATTTAAAAAAAATTTATAACATAAATATGTTATAAAATCACTACAAAAATAGCCATTTTGTTTCAACACCCTCGGTGTCTTATCAAGTGATGACGTTGAATGTAAAATAAATGGTTTTAAAAGTTTCAAATTAATTAACAATCCTTCGCAAGGGGAAAACATATACCCTCTTCCATTAACTGTGGAATTAGTTCTGTAGTCTATCTTAGTACAATCTCAACTATTGAGAATCCAAATATAAAGAAGTTTTACATTGGTAGCACAATGAATACATTCAAAGAACGCTGGCGGGGGCATATGCAATCTTTTAATAACAGTGACTATAGGTACATGACTTCATTGTCCAAGTACTTTTGGAATCTAAAAGAAAAGAACAAAACACCTACGGTTAAATGGACATTGATTAAGAAAGCCCGGACATGTAACTCCCTATATTCCCCATGTTACCTGTGTCTTAACGAAAAATTTGAAATTATTAGATTTAAAAACAAGGCTGACCTCTTAAATCAAAGATATGAACTAATTGTTAATTGTAAACACCGTTATAAATTTAACTTATTATAGGGGTCGTATACTTTAAATGATAATGATATGTAGCTGTAAGTTTAATAGATTATAACTTTTATTGCCTGATGGTCAATCTGACGATATGAATGTGTATGGTATAACTACATAATGTTATTCATTTTTCTGTATGTGTATGTATATATATATATATATATATATTTGTGTGTAGTTATGTGTGTTTGTACTGCGGAATGTGTATGTTTGTATATTAATGTATTAATATGTTGCTAAGTTTTGTATATATATATGTATATATGTATGTGTGTGTATTTGTTTGTGTGTATATAGATATATGTGTGTATGTGCGTGTATGTATGTATATGTATGTATGTGTGTGTATGTGTGTATATATATATATATATATATATATATATATATATAAAGTAAGAAGGTAAAAATGAGGAGAAGAAGAAAAGAGGTTAAAAATATTGGTGTATATGTGTATGTATGTGTATTTGTAGATGTGGGTATGTGTGTGTGTATATATATGTGGGTATGTATCCGTATATGTATGTATATATGTATCTTTATGTGTGTATATATGTAAGTGTCTGTATGTTTATGTAGTTGTGTATATATATGTATGTGCGTATATGTATATATATATATATATGTGTGTAGGTGTAGGTGTATGTATGTGTATGTGTATATATATGTGTGTCCATGTGTATGTATGTGTATGTGTGCATGTATGTGTATGTGTAAGTATATATATATATGTATGTATATATATATATATATATATATATATATATATATATATATATATATATATATATATATATATATATATATATATATCAGTATATGTAAGTGCATGTGTATGTATATATATATGTATATATGTTTGTATGTGTATTGTTATATTGTGTACCTAAATTTATTTACGTATATTTATGTTGGTATGAATGTGTTTTTTTATATATGTATGTTAGGATACGTGTATTTTTGTGTTTGCATGTATATTGATGTATGTCTATGCCTATGTATGTGTATGTATGTATGTTATATATGTTTTTGGTTAAATGTCGTTGTAATGTGTATGTACGTATATATGTGTATTTGTTATTATAGATAGGTATTTTTATGTATATATTTATGTGTATGTATATTTCTGTATGTGTGCATGCATGTATGTATGTGTATGTATATATATATATATATATGTGTGTGTGTGTGTGTATGTATGTATGTGTATGTATATATATGTATATATGTGTGTGTGTGTTTACTTATGTAGGTTTGCAGTTGTATATATGTATGTTGACACCTACTGTATATGAAATTGTTTATGTGTACGTGTAGGTAGGGAAACTTGTGTATGTCATTACGGCCACATGGGTTAGTATATATGTGTGTATATATGTTTATATTTGTGTATTGCTGTGTGTATATATATATTTATATGTGAGTATGTGTACACATATATGTGTGTAAATTTGTGGGTATATATGTGTATATGTGCATGTATGTATATGTGTACTTGATACCATGGAGATATATACGTATGTATATGTTTATGTATGTATGTGTAGATATTTCGGTGTGTATGTATGTATGTATATTTATGTGTGTGTATATATATATATATATATATATATATATATATATATATATATATATATATGCGTATATGTGTGTGTATGTGTGTGTATATATATGTATATGAGGTGGACATCGTAGTTACCGATGGGTGTTGATTGATGCCCGATTTTATATTTACATACACTATTTTAATATATTAAATAATATTATTTTTTAATCATTTTTATCTTTGTATATTTACTCGCTTAAGTTAGATTTCAATAGGTTGTTAACATTCATGTAATGACATTTTCTGTCTTAAATATTTATCGGTTGTGGTATCCGATTGTCTGGGTCAATGTCTGTGGATGTGTGTGCATGTATTTATAGGTATCTATGTGTATTGAAAGTGCATTCACTTTTAATTGTGTATGTATGTACGTGTGTGTTGGTTTCCCTTCCCCCCACTTTCCCCACTCCCCCCTTTTTTTCATGACAGACCGTGAAGATGTTCTCTGTCTTGTCTCTTTTTGTGTGTGTATATTATATATAAATATGTCTTGGTGCTTATATATTAGAATCTGATTGCGCTTGTTTTACGCGTGAGTTTAGGACCCCATTCACACACCATGAGGATTAAAATGATACATTGTAAAAGGACCGGATATTAAATTAGCTAAAGTAACTTCAATGAAGAAATAAATTGAATAACATATATATTTCTTCTTTTCTCCTCAGTAATTTTATATTATATATAAATAAATAATAAATATATTATAATATGACTTCGTTATCAAGCTTTTTGAATTTTCCTATACTTGTGTTTTGATTGGTCCATCTAGCCTTTGTAACAACGTTTTCCCCTTGCGAAGGATTGTTAATTAATTTGAAACTTTTAAAACCATTTATTTTACATTCAACGTCATCACTTGATAAGACACCGAGGGTGTTGAAACAAAATGGCTATTTTTGTAGTGATTTTATAACATATTTATGTTATAAATTTTTTAAAAATAAATAATTATATCTACTCTACTTTGTATTGAGCACTCTTTTAAGAATAGTAATTGTTGGTTATTGGAATTCATTCCATATACACCAATCATATACTTGGGTATATATATATATATATATATATATATATATATATATATATATATATATATATATATATATATATACATACAGATTTTATTTTTTACTATATTTTCTAAATTTGAGTGACTTTTTTTTCTTACCAAAGTTGTTTCCTTCGTCCTTTTACTGAATGCTTTTTGTACAGCACATGACAAAATGGAAGAGAAGATTATGTTGTGCTAATCTTTCAACTGAAAAGATCCGACACATATTTCAGTGCAAGTTAACTTATATTTAGCTAATTCGGGGAAGCTGAGTCAAAAACTGACGTATATTTTTTTTACTGATTAACACTACGTATTATTTCTTAAAAAAAAAAACTATTTATAGCCAAATTCCCCATCATGTTCAAAGTAAATCTGGACGCCTCTTGCAAAAAAATAAAAAATAAATAAATAAAATACAAAAACAAAAAAAATATTGAATTTCTGATTGCTCAAACACTTAGTTTTTTATATTATATTTCATGATGACAATGGCATTGTAAGTGTATAGTTTTAAGTTATAAATACCACAAAAATGTGATACCTAACATTTTAAATGCATTTTATTAGGTTGGTGCAAAAATAATGACGTAATTATGTCGTTTTTTGACGTATTTTTTAACGTCAAAAAACGACATAATTACGTCATTATTTTTGCACCACCTTAATAAAAAAATGAAGTCTTTCTTAAAGCTTTTATTTTAGTTTTAATTCCTAACTAATACATAAATTTAATATTTCCAATAAGCAAAATATAATTGCTGTATTTCAAACAGAATTTAAATTAGCTGGAAGGAGTTTTTTTTTTTAATAGCTATATTGACAAATCTGTCACGAGAATATAATTCTCGTCATTTCCTTTTTATCCACAGTCGGTCTGTTAAGCCACTCACAGCTTCACCAGTGCCCCGTTGGTCAGTATTACTTATTTCCATTTCCCACGACGAGGGGTTGGGCTTTGGGATGCAGTCAGTTATCAACTTGCTCCTCTTCTAAAACATCCTAGCATTTCCCTGAGCACCAAGGCAAATCTCATCAACGCCATTTTCCTACCAACGCTGAAATACCAGTGGCCCCTAACAAACATCCTTGAGAGGAAACTGATCATTTGTGAGATGAAATGCCTGAAGAAAACAGTGAACAAGACTAGGCGAGACAAGATCAGGAATGAAGCAATAGGAGATAGGATAAGAGCAATACCAATCATACAACACATCGAACGACAGAGGATCGAGTGATTCGGACACTTCGCTCGTATGCCTATCAAACAACCAGCCCTACGAGCATCCACCCTATGGTACTCTGGCTTGAGAGCGAGAGGCAGACCTAGAAGACGCTGGAGCGACTCAGTGGCAGACATACTCAAAGCCCACGAGATATCTCTCCACTAGGCCACTCGCCTTGCTGCTGACAGATAATCGTGTTTCCCTGCGACGTCTAACAGCACAAGAGGGACGAAAAAGTAAATTATTAAAAAAAAAAAAATCTTTAAAAACTAAAATATACATTTCTGAAACTTTATTTGAGGAAGATTAACTGCAAAGAAAAATTAAAAGCAAAATTTACAGTTTAAAAATAAAGTGTGCCCGGTTTTTGATTTTTTTTAAGTGCATAGATATTCTCATAAAAGCAAAATTCGCTACCATGTCTCCTTAAATTAATAGTATGAGAAGAAAAACATTCCTAATTTAAAGAAAAAAACTACCACAACAAGAATCGAATTCAGCATTCATTTTATTTTCGTAATTTAGGGTTCAACTTCAGCAAAAGTTGTTTTTGAAAATTTCCCTCTTTTAAACTTTTTTATTTTTCTAAAAATACCTTCTCAGAGGCTGACAAGTCTCAACAGATGCCGCTGAGCGTTTTTAGAGTATTAAGCTTTTTAAAGAGAATTTTCAATTCTGAAAAGTCTTTTAATCTTTCAAAGAAGGCAAATCTTGCAGTGGCTTACCTGGTCTGAAGTAGTGCAATACTTTGATTCCCTTTGAAATGACTCCTCGTTACCTGGCCTACTGCTTAAAATTCAATTTTGGGTTGAAGAATTCTTTATTGATTTCTTCCCAGATAATATTTGTTCTCTCGTCCCCACCTAACCAAACCAAGTCTTTGAACATGAGAACTAAAAATGTTGCCAATAAGTAGTTTTATCTGAAAAGAAAATCTGAAATCAATTCCCCCGCACAGGGTTTCCAACAATAACCTACAGAATTTCAGCTTATTCATTTTTAGCTTTTTCTTTAATTGTTTAATAGTTGGGATAAGGTATACGGCATAACCGTGTTTGCCACACTGGATGATATTAAGCGCTTGGGCAAATGGCTTCGTAACTTCCAAGTGCTCATATAAAGAGAATTTCCTATTTAAACCTCTCAAGTTCAAATGTCCCTTAGAGAGTTTAGATGGTCTACATTTTCTTGCAGAAACTTTAGGAAATTGAAGCAGCTCATAAAGTCTACTTGGTTATAACTACGGCCATAAAAAGCAATCCCCTGAATTTGTCTTACTTTATCTGTGTGGATCACTGCTGTTTATTCTACACAATATGGACTGATAGCGTCTTTTGTACGAAACATTTCCCTAAACTGCCTCTGCATTTTTGGTGAAAATTAAATTGTGTGTGCCACACAGTGGCAATGAGGAGGAAGATAATAAACCACTTCATAGTTAAATCTCTCATCTAGCATCTCCCCTGTACTTTTAATAGTGATTGGATTATCTTCTTCATAAAGGTCTGTTTCCTCAGAAACCTCAATAGCAGCAAATTCCTTGAAAACATTCACAAAGTTACTGGCATTGTCCGTCATTACACTGACACATTTGTCACAGGTAGCATACACGTAATTCAGATAACTTTCAAAGACATCTTCTGTAACTTCTGGCGGAACATTATCACAAGAGCAGAGTAGGTCTTACTTTAAGTTGCAAGAGTTCAATGAAATTTCTGTCCCGAGCCAAGGTGAAATGGAGTCCAGAGTCCATAGATCTGGTCATTTATTTCTGTCTAGGTAACCTTCCGAGAAAACACCGGGTACCATACTGATTTTGGGCTGTTTAGTTGCACCAGGATGCAACTGAAGACTTCCCACTTCCTTTTGGCAAAGGCTTTCTCATACTTAAGAATCTTTCATATTTGGTACCTCTGAATGTCTCTCCATATTAAAGAAAGATTGCTGACTGATATTTCGACACGTTTTTTTAAAAAGTCTCGTTGAATTATAGGAAAGCTTTTTCATTTATAATTAGTAAATGGAAATAATTCAAAAACAATATCACTTGAGGGCAGGTTTTAACTTTATACAAAATTTTAAGATTTAAAAATTTATAAGTTATCCAAATTTAAAAATTTGAATAAATGAAAGAAAAACCTTGCAAAAATTCATCATTCTTCGAAAATGTTTTTTTCTTTCTTAAGACAATAGTGTCTAACGTAAAATAAATTTTAAGCTTCTCGTATTAAAAAAAAGTCTTAGGTTTATTGCATTTTTTATTTTACTATTCAGGGTAGATTTTGTATAACTGGGGGTCCGGTTTAATCAAAAAAAAGAAATTTAAATTTTGAGGTCTTGTCCTTATAACCAATACAAAGTAGGTACCACCAAAATAAAAAAAAATTTTCTGAATAGAAAGCAAAAAATCGCTACACTGTTTAGAAAAAAAAATCAGTGAATTATCCGATTCAATCGAAATTTTCAGTGCTTGTAAACGAATACATTATATACTTTTATGAGAAAGCTTTGTAAAAGTATTTTATGAGGTTCTGTTTCACCTCCACTTTTGAAATCTCGAGTGTACTTTTTAATTTTGTAGTTTTGTGTTCACGAAATCTTTGCACAGTTATATAAAGAAAACTCCCTGAAGATTTTATTTCAGTAAAAAAAATGTATTAACTATCAAGTGTGAACATACGGAATATTCATCTCGAATCTTACCAAAAATAATTCAAATTAAAAAAACTTTTGAGAGTTGGTGCTTTCATAGTTTTAAACATTTAATTTCAGATTGGGCAGGAAAAAATATGAACTTAATATTAAAAACTTAATTTTACTAAGAGATTTTTTTTTATTATTAAAAGAAATGGTTGAAGAATCGAAACGAGTAAAGTTAAATACAATTTTCGAGTATTTCTAAAAGAATTTGTTTTTAATCTTAGCAACTTAAATATTCAACATACGGAGAAAAAATTAAAACAATAACAATATTAGTCTATTTAATCAAAATATTCCTTCTTGGTAGGCTATAATTTTTTTTCTCTTGAAGAGAATTGGAGAAGAGAGAACGTTCATTCTTATTCCGAATATTAATAAAAATTACTACGTGAAATTTGATCTGTACAAACATTTATTACAGACATATAACAAAGTACAATTTATACAAATGGCTGGTATAAAAAGGTTTCGTGCGCTTTATTGTGAAGAAGGCAAGATAACGTAAAATTGTAGAAATTATTCGCTCTAAAAACATTTACAATACAATTTTTCAGGTCATGAAAAACATCTTCATAAAAAACTTGAAAAAAGGGCAGAAATTACTCTTTAGAAAAAGGCGCAATCATCTAAATAGAGAAATGACAAAACAATTTTGACTTATCCCACGAATGTCTCTGGGACATTTAACGAGGTTTTCTTTGTTTGTCTACCCACATGTTTCACCGGCGTCTTATTATTTATTGTATTTAAAATACAATTGCGACACAAGGCCCAAACGGGGAGGGGTTGATGCTTGTCATCACTGTCTTATACCTAGCTAATCTGATTCACGACCCATTCACACATTACAATTTCCACATTCACCATAAGAACACCCCGACACCATTCAATCCTCCATACACCATAATACCGCATCCTTTCAAGGGGAACCTACAAAACGCGCCCCATGCCATAAAAATCAAATGATTATAAAATATATACTTAAAAATTTATGGATGAATGGAATGAGAGGGGAGGGAATGAAACCTCAAAACAAACTAAATATAAACACTAAGTAAACTAAACATAACTGATGTTAGTAGGGTTCGCCCAGCCCTCAAAAAAGAGAGGCCGCTGTATTCTGCCACTTAGGTTCTCTCGCTAAGGGAGTAGGAAAAGGAAAAAATATACGGACATGGGAAATAAAAAGCTGACCCAGTCGAGATAAAAAGGGGCCGAAACAAACTGAGGAGGTTGGGAATCTCAACTTGGATCATAACCAAAGAGGCAGCCGGGAACAAGAAAGGAACAATTTTTACTTACATTAACTAGGTACACAAAAGCTTGTCTAACCTAACCAGGGGGAGGGCTTCACAGAAAACCACCCTGATGTGATGTGGTTGACCTAGAAGAGAAAATCAAGGCTAACCCCGTTCAAACGAACCAAGCTCGCCTGTTTCACCCACCTTTCGCTGAAGACTGTCGAATGTAAGCGTTTTCTATCAGTTCTAATCTTCATCTTGAGCTGATGCTCAAAGAATCGGATTAGATCCTGATGAGAAAGACGGTTACCTCGCAAGACTTCCTCCTGTCGTGTCGTCCAAATCACTATTCGGGCCGTGGCCAGCAGCGTCAGAAGCACCATTCGTTTCACCCCAGAATACGCGGGCGACACATTGTCACACGCGTATGCGCGATCAATGAGCACGAGCTTTTGGGAAGCGAGACGAGCCGTCAACTCGCCGACATGGTCCCATACGGGGCGAACTCGGGGACAATGGTAGAAGGCGTGCGAAGCCGTTTCCTCTACACCGTTCACAGTCTGGCAAATCCGCCAAGCCCCATATGAAGATCTTCGATTCCGGGCCAATTGCCAGGTGGGCAAAAACTCAGAGTTACTGAGATAATCCGCCGCTGGCGCCCAAGACCAGAAAGAGCGAAACTCCTCCTCCAACAAGTCGAGCTGCTCACGTAGAGAATCCTTCTCGACCCACTCCGCTAAATGGCGATAGAAGACCTTCCTAGGCTGAGAAAGGTCACTGAACCGAGGAACAGCCAACAAGGCCGACCGACACTCGCGAAGGAAATCCGGTTGATCCCGGGGTTTACGATGGCGCTCAGCCTGCGAGATATGGGGACTGATAGTAAGGAAAGGGAACGCATCCCTAACAATCCCCGCCATAATCGAATCTCCTATCATTGCGCGGCGTAGGAAAGCCAACCTCGAGGCAAGTTTGTGACCCACCATGTGTAGCATTCCTCCACCCCATGATACGGATGTTGTGCACAGACTCGTCTGTCGACCTGATGCACGCGTCCCCTCCATAAAATGGGGGATAGCGAGCGCTCGAGCGGCTTCCTATGGTCTTTATAGAGAGGAAGTATAGACAATCGATAAAGGACAATCGGGAAAACGTAAGTGGCACACGCCTTCGCCCTGCACTTCACGGACAACCACCGTCGACGTCAAGTCTGACCAGCCGCGTCGACCTTTGCTCGTACTTCAGACTAATTTTTCCCCAGCTGGAGGTCGGGTCCAAACCACACTCCATGAATGCGGACAGGGCCGTCCATCCAACCGAAGGGCCCCGGAAGATCGACCCCCTTCCAGGCACCTAACCGAAAGTCGGACGACTTGTCGCGGTTAATCTTGGCCCCTGTCACCTTTTCGTATCGATCAAGCGCCTTCAGTACCGCCTCAATGTTGCTGCGGGATGACACGAAAGCAGATACGTCATCGGCGTACGCGGAAACCCTGGCTCGAGCCCCTCCAGGAACGGCAATTCCACGTAGGGCCGGACTGCACGCCCTGTCCCTCAGCCGGCGAAGGAGAGGCTCCAACGCCAAAGCATAAAGTAGGGGCGACAGTGGACAACCCTGACGAACCGACCTCGACAGCGCAAAGGCGCCCGACAGCTTCCAGTTCACCTGTACCACAGCACTGGGGGAGTGATACAGGAGGCTAATCCAGCAGCAGAAGTCCGGTTCGAATCCGGCGACCAGCAGGACAGCAGCAAGTTAGCGATGGTCAACCCTATCAAATGCCTTGGACAGATCTAAATTGATCAGCGCGGCTTCATCGTCCTCTTTTACAACCTCTATGATCGTGCGGATGATTAGATGCAGGTTGCTCTGAATTGTTCGGCCCCTCATAAGACAAATCTGTTCAGGACCCAACAAAGACTCGGCAACTGACTTCAAATGCTCCTGCAGGATCTTGGCCAAAATCTTTAACTCTGTGTTTAGCAGAATTATGGGCCTATAATCACCCTTGCCCTTTTTCAACAGTGTGATCACACCCCTGGTGAGCTGGTTGGAGATGGACCCCTGCTGGAACCAGTTGTTGAACACCACAGTCAAAATTGGGACAAAGTATAAATCATATGGCAAACCATCCAGATCGGGCGACTTGCCTCTGCCAACCTTTTTCAATGCTGCGTAGACTTCGTCCTCCATGATCCCCACCTCCCAGCTAGCCGCTTTAGTCGGCGAAAGCCGAGGAAAGTCAGCCAAATAGCTACGAAACTCCTCATCACGGAGACCAGGCTCCTTGGTAAACCGGCTCTCGAAATGCCGCCGAAACGCCTCGCACATATCGTCAGTGGCCTGAAGAGTATGCCCCTCCGGGGTTTTGACTTCACCAATATAACGATCGGAACCTCGACGGATCTCTTCCTTGCGCAAATCTGCGCCCATGTTCACAGTTTTGGAAGACATCTTGCTTAACCTATGTCTAATTACCTGGCCCATGTAACGCTCGCTACTCAAACGCTCCAGGACCTCCCTAACTAAGGCTATTTCTAGGGGATCCTCCCAGCCACCACCCGGGAAAAAATAGCTTTAAGCGTCTTCACCTTTTCAGCTCTATCTAGGGCGAGCCGTTTGCTGAAATCAGTGTTGAAGGACCTAATCTTATCCTTAATCTCCCCCACCACTTATTCCCGATAACCGCCTCCACTAGCTCCCGCTGCACTAAGCTAGTTAGCTGTTCCTGGAAGTCCCGCCTGTCCAGACAGATTGAACTTCCAGTAACCAGCCATTCTAGGCCTACGCTCTAACGCCACCCGGGCACAAACGAAATTGTGATCCGAATAGCCTACCCAGTGGAACGTGGGACAATCTAACAAGTCTACGTCGGTTCCTCTAACTAACCCGGCAGTGAAAGAGGGTGTACTCAATAGACTCCGCACTGGACGCATTCTAGCGAAGCAACCAGTCCCCCCGAGAAAGACTTTTTGTCGAATCATCAACCAGGTGATTGATGCTTTATTATTAGTGAGGCATTTTAACCTGGACGTACAAAGCCATATGAAGCAAAACTAACCCCTACTCCACCCCATCATCAGACCAAGTACTTCAACCAGATCGTCCTGAACAGCACATCCTGACTAACACTCAATATAATGCCTTTCTCGACAACGGTTGGATGTCATAACGGTCTACCGAGAAAAAACATTCAAATGGTGACACCCCCCACCACCTCCAGCAGAGTTACACGCGCCTCAAGGACGGGAAATCTGTTTTAGAAGATGCCGTTCTCGCCATTGTGTGTACACATCCGATCAAAGAAATGCAATCGTAAAGTATCTCTGTCCGGCATTCAAAAGCCACCCTCGGACGTATAGAGGTAGCAGACCGCGCGACGTATCACAGGAGCGTTGTTGTCCCCCAGAGGAGACGAAAGAGAATTTTCACCAGATAAACAAGAGGCTGGCGAACAGGGAGTGGTAGAACTGAATGAATCATCATCCCCAGAATTCCCAACCACTACTTTCGCGCATGGAGGTCGTGACCAAATCAGACGTCGTGTAACTTGCACTGCCCGTCCGTACAAAATGAAGGGAACTCGAGAGGTGACAACCCTTCTATGGACCCAACCGCAAGCCAACAGATTTATCGCGGTTAATCATGCCCCATGTGACCGTCTTATACGTCTAAATTTGTCTTCCGACTTCGTCAATCTCGGCACTTACAGCACAAGTCTGTTCATGGAGGTAAGAAACGATTGAACACAACCTGCAACCACAAAAAATAAGAGCGGTCGCTATATTCTGTCGATCAGTAGAATCAAGAAACCTGCTCCCTAATGGCGAGAGAGGAACAAATCAATTTGGAAATGAGGAGATATTTGTCTCAAAATAAAAAGCGAAGGGGAAAAAAAAACTAGTGAGATTTGGAATCTAATGATCTAAGAACATAAGAGGACGCCGGGAACAGCCTGGGAACTGCAGTCACTCACATTAACTAGGTGAACAAAAGAAAACTAGCTTAACCAGGGATGGGGTCTGACAGGAATCCGCCCCGTTGTGACTTGAGAGCAATACAAAAGGTATTCAAGATTGGCCCGGTTCACGCTAATCAAGCTTACAACAATTACCCACTTTTTGTTGAAATCTGCCAAAACCAATCGCTTTTTATCAGTTCTGATCTTCAAACTTCAAGCTGGTGCTCAAAGCATCCAATTAGATCCTGATGAGAATAGTGTCCATTTTGTAAGCTTCCTTCCGTTCGCGTCACCCACACCACCTTTCTTGCCACGACCACACAGCTAGCAGCGCGAGAAGCACCAACTGTTTAACCCCAGACACATTGTTTTACCTTCTTAGCTTTATCTAAGGCGAGTCATTGGATATATTCGTTGATGAAAGACCAAATGCTTTTCTTAAGATTCTTCCACCTGTTATTTTCGCTACCACTAATTCACGCTGCAAAATCTAGTCAATTGTAACCAGAAGACCTCCCCGTCCAGTATTCAGCCATTCTAGACCTCGGGTCTAGCGCCATCCGGGCACAAACGAGTTTGTGGCCTATATAACTAAACATTGCTTGGTTACGATCATTTAATTTGTTATGTCGACACCCCAGATGAACAACATGTGCGTGGGGTTTTGGTATCATTTCCAGAACCGATTTACCAAGGAGCCTGGGTTCTGTGAGAAACAGTTTCACAGCTATTTAGAAGTGTCTGGCTGTGAGGGTGAGGTCACAGAGGGCTAAGTCCTCGAGGCATTGAACAGTGTCGGCAGTACCAATTGTCTGGGACTTGGTGGTCTTCCCTACGAATTGTACTTGAGGCTGTCGCACATGTTTGTACCGATTTTGACAGTGGTGTTCAACAAATGGTTCCCGATCGGATCTCCTGGGGTGCGATCACGCTGTTAAAAAAAGGTTAATCATGTTGGGCAAGAGGAATTAGACGAGTATCGACTCCGAATATGTCATTTTTATCGATCTCGCATTCGTGTGCGATAATGTGTCGCCGTGGTCCAGGGTGAAATGGTTGGTGTTTTGTTTTACGCTGGCACCCGTGGCAAGAATAGTGGTGTGGCTGACGTGGATGGAGGGACTCTTACGAGACGACAACTATTCTCATCAGGATCTGATTGGATTTTTTGGGTATCAGCTCAGGCTGAAGATTAGAACTAATAGAAAGCGTTTTCTTTCAGTAAATTTCAGCGAAACTTGTGTGCAAGTTGCGAGATTTGTTCATGTGAATTGGGCCAAATTTGATTTTCCTTTTTAGTATTTTTCGTTTAGTTAACTTGCTTTTCTGCTACGTTTAGACACCGTGAGAGTCTTATACTAACAATTTCTATTGTATTCATGCAAATCATGGGGTTATTTTTATGATCTAAACAAAAATCATTTTATTTGTCCCCTTTCTATATGTTTGTAAAAATGGCTTATTTGTTTAGACATTCATGGAGAGAATGCGTTATTTTGGTCATTGTGCCATATACATGTTCTGATAAATAATATCTGGATTGGTGCTATAAAAATAAAACTACAGGACATTTCAATTTTGGATTAACTCTCCTTCGAAGTAGTCTTCTTCTGAAGCCACACACTTTATACAGCCTTGTTTCCATAGCATTCCTAGAACTCGTTTTTTGAGATAGCGACGTCTTGAAATCTTGTTCCTTTGAATTGTGATTTGATTTTTGGAAAGCGGGTAAATTCGTAAGTGGCGAGATCTGGGAAATATTATGGTTGTTGGTTCTAGGGTATGCTGTGCTTGGCCAAAAACTGTTTCACAGGACATGATTACCTCTGTGGTAAGGTGACACTATCCTTCCAAGCACTGCTATAGACAACGGAAGTGCGCGAGAACGTTATAACGTATTGTGCATAATGACAATTCAAGGCCAATCTGTGCCAAGCGGCTTCACTCTGCATACTTTAGCTCCGTTACCTTAGCAACAGCTCCGATAGTTTTTGATCACACCTTGTGTGTTTTTATGTAAATGTATTATGGTTAAAGGATTATACATATGATTGGGTTAGTGAATGTCACCAGTTAAGCTAAATTTAAGAACAATGATGACTAATTTTTCCCTATTCCGCATTTTTGGCCTTGTGCCACATTTTATGTAAACGTGTAAATAAATATGTTTTTGCTTGGAGAACCTTAGTCATTGAGCTTTCGGACTGGGATTTTGCCTGATTATTGGTTTATTCAAATTGTTTGCCTTTTGTCAGTTTTTGACACTATTGCTGTTTATAGTGTAGACTGTTTGCTGCTGCGTATTCTTTTCTTCTGCAGAAAACTTTGAGTGACGATTTTCTAGACTTGCCTCGTCCTAATGGAAGACGAGGAAGACGTTTAAGGCACTCTTTAAAACCTCTAAAAATAAACCAAGGAACTGAAAAAGACCTACCGAAATTTCCAGGATCTGCTGATAATAACAAATACAGCGGGATTTGATGTGTGTTTGGGAATAAGTAGTAGGGGACACCTTAAGGTTACAATTAGGTCTTTTGCTACTGATTATAGCAGGCTTAATCTAGATGGACTAACGCAACGGAGAAGCCATGCTGATCAATTTGGATCAGTCCAAAGCCTTTGATTGGAAATACCATCGTTTATTGTATTATTATTCAATCCGTACTTTCGCTCCTGGTATGCAAGTCGAGGAGCTATATTTGCTGTGAATGGGATAAGATCGAAGCCTTTTGTGTTGACCAGCGCGATTCGCCAGAGCTGCTCTCTTTCACCCTTGCTCCATGTGCTTGCACTGGAGACTTTCCTGTGTTGGTTGAGAGCGTATCCAGTTCTTTGGAGGGATTACGTTACCTAGTGCCACCACCTCGACTAGGCACACGGAAGAGAAATCCGAACGAATGTGACGTTCCCAGGGGTAAAAATTAACCGCGTTGGTTTGTGGATGCGTGGAATGGTTAACCTTTCTTGGGCCCATTAAGTTGGAAAGACAAGCTTTGCAAGATGCTTGGCGTCTCGTTCGGTCACGACCTCCAACCAGCGACGGAACATGGGCGGGAGGAGGAAACGATCGCTTGGTCATTGGCAAATTTATTGCTGGAACTGTGAGTGGATTGTAAGCAAAATGTTCCACTTTCAATATTCTCACAAAAAATCTCGTCTAACTAAACCCAATCTAACCAAACTTATTTAGATGTTGTGAAACATCAAGTCAAGTTAGGCAGAATAGATCAAGTTTTAACATGTCGGGAAATTAATTCAAAATGTTGTGAAAGAGGACCTAAATTTTCCTCCTTCTTATCCTTTTAGTGACTGCCCGCAGATACTTATTTCATTAAAGGCGCGTCAAAAATTATTATGATGGCAGCGATCAGTAGGTCTTCGATCATGCACAGTGCGGACAGAAGCACATACCGGCCAAAACGTGAAATGTATTAAAGAAACAAAAAGTGTTGTTTAATTCTGCTTTCACTCGGTTGATCCCAGTTTGAAAACTAATCCCTATTAATATTTTAAGATCTATTCCTTGGATTGTAAACCCAGCGTTTCTTTGTAAAATGATTATAATGGTAATTTTTCTCTTCGCCTCAATTGGTAGATCATAGCATTTCAATGAATATATAAAAGTTTAATACATAATGTTATTATTTTAACTCAGTGTCAGATATAACGTGCCGTATATCTTCATATACAGGGTTTTGTTTGATGCTAAAAGATTAAGAGTTTTATGGCACAATTTTGATTGTCCTTAGCGATAGCAAAAGCTTTGAAGGGTGCTGCTACTGAAGAAGAAGAAGAAGAACAACAACAACAACTCCTCTTCCTCCTGGGAATATAGGGAAAATGCTTTATTGCAATATATATATATATATATATATATATATATATATATATATATATATATATATATATATATATATATATATATATATTAATAAAAAGAAAGAACAGTAAGATATATAATCCGGTCGCTTGAGGATGAAATGGAAGGGATGTCTTTAATTTAAGTACAAAATTAAATTAGGGGCTTTTAGCTTCCATTTTTGAAACATGGTTGGAACTGTGTAGCGAAAAACCATATTTTAAGTCTATTAACTTATAATATATATATATATATATATATATATATATATATATATATATATATATATATATATATATATATATATATTCTGCTGTTAAGGTAGGATAGATTCTGATTTCAGTTGCTATGTTGTTATTTACGGTGGAACGATCTTTATATTTATGAGGGTGGGAGGCAGCTATACTTTTAATTCCTTTTTATTTCAGGCAGATAATTTAAGAATGTACCGACATGAGCAACAAAAAAAATAATCTAATGCGGAAGGAAGAAATCGTAAGAAAAGAGAACGCGAAGATCTACCGAAATCCTGTCAAGTTATATAGAAGATTCTAAAAATGTCCCGTTCAAATGGAGATGGTGACACTCACTTGTTCTTGCCACTTACTCTGACTACACAGACACAGCACCAGAGTCAGTGAAGCAATTGTCATCATCACCAGTGCTGCCAGCACCAACAGCACCTTCAGCATCATCGCCTCTACCATTGAAAAGAAAGCAAACAATTTTATTGGATGATTCCGATCAGCCTTCATCTTCATTTTATTGTCAGTTTGATGAACATGCGCAATATGATGAAATTAAATATGAAGTATTAACCAAGAAAAATGTAGGTTGCTTAAATTTTGATGTAAATTGCGATAAACCACAAAATGATCTACTTGTTCAAATGGCGAAGATGGGTGATAAAGCTTTTTAGAACAAAGACGGCCCTTTTCAAAATTACAAAAAATTGGGAAGTTATTGAGAGCCGACGTGTGGAAGAAGAGATGAGAAGGGAAACGAGCACAAAACACATGGGTGTCAACCGCAGGTTCACGAATTACTGGTTTTAAAGAAAACTACAGGATGGATCTACGATTCAGCGTAATTGGTTGTTGTACTCTATTAAAAAATAGTGCAGTGTATTGTTTTTGTTGTATATTGTTTTCAACAGCCCCAGTCAACCAAAGCACGATATACGAAAGATCTTGTGGATTTCGAAAATGGAAAAATATGCAAGGAAACATGAACAAGGACACTCATCACCGTGCGTCATTTCTTGCATGGAAAGACACATATCTTAAGGGTCTACGATTGACAGAGTAATACTGAAACATATGGAGGAACAGTTGTAGAAATTATAAATATTTGCTCATGCGTTTTGTGGTTTGTATCAAGTTTGTGGCGACTCAATATGTGGCATTTTGTGAACACCGAGAATTCATTGCATCAAGTAATAATCTCGGTAATTTTCTTGCAATCGTTAAGCTACTTAGCAAGTACGACCCTCTATTGCAGCGTCATTTGGATTATGTCAACTCGTATCCACATTCTGTAATATTTTTTTTTTGAAAAATACAGAATGAGTTCATTGAGTTACTTGGCAACGAAGTATGTCAGTCTCTCGGACAGAGTCAAAAAAAAAAAAAAGCAGATACTATGGGATTATGTTCGACATAACTCCTGACGTTTTCTCACAACGAACTGAAATTCTCAGGTTATTCGATGCTGACAACGAATCTAAAACTTCTGTAGTCAAGGAAATGTTAAGTGATTTTATTCAAATTCATGAAAAAGATGACGATAGTGTTACAGAAGAAATTGCCTCAAAATTGAAACTAGATTTGAACGACTGTCGCATGATAATGCTGTAATAATGACTGGGAAGATGTTTGGTGTCCAGAAACGCATATCACGGATCACCATTCTTTGAACCTCGTAGAAGTTCATTCAGCATCAGAACACATGTTTGCTATATCATTTTTTTGAGTTATTGTACAAGAACTCAAAAAAATGATATTATTAGTGTTATTGGCAAATTTTTAACCACCAAGCCTGGTCGTATGTCTCGGCCTTACGAATTCAAATAGTTGAAATGAATTGCTCTAGTCTTGACATCTTTTAATTCAGGTTTTTTTTCTCCATCTCAACAATACGGTGGGAGAAATTGAAGGAGATAGTAGGGACGGCTCTACAGTGGTTTTATAATACAAGATGGAGTCTTAGGCGCAATGCTGTTCACGTTTAAAAACGAAGTTGGATGACAACTAAATTGACGGAGGATATAACAAGTGACATTTCAATATCAGTCGACACAAGAAGAGACACTAGCTGTTTGCTGCACAGCACGAAAACTTTCAGCTTTCTAACTATGCTGCTGCTCTGGGATAGCGTCCTGATTTCCATCGACCGAGTACAGAAGATACTTTACTTTGTCCTAGAATGAACTTCAATGAAGCTCGAGCTGACATTCAAAGTCTGGAACAATCTGCTATGAATGAACGGGGTTCTCTCTGTAAAAATTCAATGGCAAAAGGCGAGAAAAATTGCTTAGTATGGTGTATTGATGTTGAAATGCAGGAGAGGGGACGAAAGGTGAGCTTCTAAATGTAAAAGAAGAAATGTATGTTACCTTGAAGGTAGTACTGGATAGTTTGAATACAGAATTGAAAGATCGATTTAACAATGTTGAGTCAGTTACATGAGAAATTTGGGATCCTCGTGGATATTGAAAGCCTCATTGACTCAGAGTCGAACGATGACTCGAATGAAGATACGGTAGAAAAATGGAAAGTAGCTGCTGCAGTATACGAAGGTATTTGGTTTTATTAAGCATCGAAAATGAATAATTTGGACATATAAACGTGGATAGTGTTATTGACAAATTTTTGACCACCAAGCCTGGTCGTATGTCTCGGCCTTACGAATTCAAACAGTTGAAATGAATTGCTCTAGTCTTGACATCTTTTAATTCAGGTTTTGTCAATGCTCAGTGCTTGTTGATAGTGACGGATCAAATAAAAATGTATTTGGTTTGTAGTTAAATACTTTTTCAGAGCATTTGTATTTATGTGAAAAAGCATTTGTATTTAGATTTTTACCTAGTTCCAGAAGTATTTGTTTTTGATTTTGTATTTTTGAAATCTTGAATAACGCTTCTGGAAGGAAAATTCCCAAACAGCTTTCACGTCTTTAATGAGCGTGCACTCGGCTGAGTGTTTATGTGTATGTAGTGTGTGGGGGGAGGGGGGTTCACCGTTTGCTCCTTCTATCGTGAATGCAGTCATGCACTGAGTTATTTCTCGGGTACAGACTGACTTCTCTGTGATCGGACCGTTGTCGAGAAAAACATTATATTGGGTGTTAGTAGGGGGGGGGGGTATGCGTTCACAACAATTTTATCGAGATACTCGGTTTGTTGAGAGGGAATTTACACTCCATATGGCCTTGGGCGCCTGGCATGAAATGCCTTACTAATGATGAAGCATTACTCACTTGACTGATGATTTGGAATACGTTCTGGTCGGCAAAAATTCTTTCGCAGCGGGACTCAGTGTGGCGAAATTAAGGAGTCTATTGAGCATACCTTCTTTCAATGCCCGCTGTATGAACTTATTGAAAGCTACATGGTCCTTATGCTACAAGGACAATTCTTTGTCCTGGACGCATTCCATCTTTGTAGCAATGTAAGCTTGTTGTTGAACAGGAGAAAGCCCTATGTTGTTCTGTACTTGCTAGCCGTGATGGATGGTGGTATGGACAACCAGGATGAATTAAGTTCACGGATCATTAACTCTCTTCCCATAATCTGGTCATTTTCTTCTAGATCAGGGTGTTGAGGGAGAGACTTTCTTCCGAGGACTTTATTGTAAGGTGGATGACTGTTGCGACTTATGCGAGTGAATGGTGCTAACCTCGAGTGATATCTCCAGGTTTAGCACTATGGTTGAAAAACTTTTTTAGAAAAACACGCCTGCCTAACCCAATTAGTATAGATTAGCTGAATTTTTTTTTTTTTTTTTTTTTTTTTTTTAGTTTAGCTGAATTTCTTTTTATAAAAGTTGATTAACTTAGCTAGGAAATGGTCATTGACCTACTTTTGTTTTTTAGTCCACCAAATTTTCCGTTTGCATTTTCCCGTCTCTTTCACTTTTAGGTGACGGAAGGCACAGTTCTCTGGGGCGGTGGGAACGTTTTGGGGGTTTTATTTTATTTTTTCTATACATTCATCCTGTATTTGGACGCAGATAGCCTGCTTTTCATCCGGTTATTTTTATGATGTAATATAAATCCCCCTCTCTCTCTCTACAAGCTTGTAAATATGGGGTATTAGGTTAGAATTTCAAAGAGAGATGGGTTGTTTTGGTATGTATGTGTTTTTTGTATAAATGTGGTATTATGGTACAAGGAATATTGTGTGACTAGCTAAGTTTAAGTTTAGAACAGTGATGACCAGACACCCCGTTACACATTTTAGGTCTTCTGCCACAATATTCCTTCTTTTTTTTTTGTCTGTTACCCGGAGAAACTTCGTCACTTACGGTTTTTCCAGATGCTGAATTAGTCGATTGCTGAGAAAGTCAAGCAGGAGTGTAAGATAAAAAGACTAGTCAAAACAAGTAGTTTCATAGAGGTATCAGTTTATAGTGACGTTACATAGCAAGCTGGAATTCGTTATTAACTTTCATAAAAGTTTATAAAAAATCTATTCGTTATCTGGACTGCATAATAGATAGTAATATAAAAAAATTTTAAAAGATTATTTTGAGTTGTAGTGCCTATTGTACGTACAACTCCACTGTTTTTTTTTTCTTTCCTATTTTTAACGTCAACAGCGGGGAAAAAAAGAAAAAGAAACTGAAAAAAACAACTCCATATTATTACATTTGGTACTATGAATGATTGCTTCGTAATGACGTAATATTGAGCGTATTTTGCTAACTCCATTTTCGTGATAGTAATGTAGTCAAAGCAATACTAAAAATAAGCAAAGAAAGCGTGTGCATGGCCTGTCCGACTGGGGGCCAATAATTTTAAGCTTAACATGCGATAACGAAGGTTCGTTGCTGGAATCACTGTAAACAATTTATTCTTTTTTTTATAAAGAACTGTTTAACTTTTTATCCTTGGATTAATTTACACTTATTTAAAATACTGATGTATATGGTTCTGTTTTATTTTTCTTGAACTTGCAGTATTTTAATTTTATCTTCTTTATAATTCTTTGTCAGTACGAAATCGACAAGAGATATCATTAAAAAATTTATCACAAAATTAATTTAATATTTTCATATAACATTGTTCTTCATAGCAATGAAAAGGTTTATAAATATAAATGACAATAGGAAAACTGTAATAGTTGCCGACGCGTTTCGTACAATGTGGACTTTCTCAAGGTAAAAAAAACGAAATGAATTTATTTAAACAAAGTAAATAATAATAACAAAAAAAATGTCCTTAGCAGCTGGAAGAATTTAGAGAACGCTATTTTCATACTGTTAACTAAAAATTACGTCAATTACTGTCACGTGTGTTTTTTGTATAAATGTGGTATTATGGTACAAGGAATTATTGCTGTGTTGGCGGATTCAACCATTTTCTTTTCTTGTTGGGTACGTATATTTGGGAGAGTAGTAATTCTGTTAAGAAAGGTGAAATAGGGAAAAAGCCTGGGCGTAGATTAATATTTGGGTAATATTCAATGGTGGCACTCTCTAGGATTTTCCTTCTGAGTGAGTTATTTTCTTTTTTTATGAGTGTAGCATTTTTAAAATCAAAATTGTAGTTGAATTTATTTCTATGTATGACTAGTGCATTAGCTAAATTGTTTTTATGAGGTCTCTGTTGTGCTCATAAATGCAATTTTTGAAGTTTTGAGAACAATATGGGATCTGGATCCTATAACGTAACCTTTACAAACTCACAACTGTATTTTCAACTAATCTGCACAGTTTATTGCTTACCAATTAACCACAAACATTGGACTTAAAATTTATTTCTTTATTCTTGTGTGCTGATGAAAAGGGAGTAGAATAATTGAAATTTAATTTAGATGATTTTTTCATGCATGCAAAAAATAAATTCCCCAAATAAATATTAATTGCATCGACAAAAAAGAATCTTGAAATATCATCTGAATTTTGAATAATGAGTTCAAATTTCCGAGAAAGTCATATTTCATAATAATTTCGCCAATTCTATGAGACAAAGAAATATGTTCTTTTCTTATTTGAATAATTAATGAAAATGATTTTCCAGTCACTTACAGTGCAGTCTTTTTTTTTACGAATATCTACTGAAAAATGTTTACAGTTTGTAAACTATTTTTAACTATTGTAAGTTATTTTACAGACATATGTAAAATAATGTTCCTTACGAAATAGAAAAGCGAATCATTGGGTTAGGGTGGAATAAGAACATCGTTGTCAACTTATTAATAAAAAAAACTGTTTAAGTGGCTATTCCTTCCTACCCCCAGATAAACTTTTGAACACATTGACTGACGCATTTTGAACAGATTTGACACTTCTCATTCTTTTTTTTTTATGTCAATTGTGAGCTTTTGGGTTCAATTAACATTGAATAAATATTTCCTTTTCCGACTTTTTTTTTTTTTTAGAACAATATAGGATCTGGATCCTTAAAGTAACCTCAACAAATTCACAATTATATTTATAGAATATTTAATGCAATTTAAAATATACTTGTCGAATTTTATTTTTAAAAGATAAGACATTACACTTTTAAACATCCCATTTAAAATTAAGCTCCATCAAAAGTAAGAAAAATTAAAAACAAAATTTACAGTTCTAAAATAAGGGGTGACTGACTCGTTTTTTGGGGTTTTTTTTAAGTGACTGATTATTTTCCTCAAAATGTAGGAGTGCCGACAGCATTCCTACATTTTTTAAAAACAACTGAAAGAAAAGCTTAACCAGCTTTTGTCGTAAAACTGATTCAGCATAAAAAAAGCATCCTTCAGCGACCCAGATGACTAGGATCTATTCCAGCGGCTAAAAGCCGGCCCACGGCTCCAGCCACTAGCAGTAGTTCCGGCCAGCTATCATCATATGCAGCTTCAGCTCGCCATCGGCCGCCACCCCAATCATCTTCAGCAATCCTCGCCAGCAGCAACGATATGCAATAATCTGTTCTTTTCAGCGACTACAAAATTCTCCTTTTCATGACAACACATTTCGATGACTACCAAAAAAAAAAAAACAAATAAAAAAACAAAAAAAAAAAACGCTCTTCTCACCCGCTACATGAACATGCAGAGATATTTTTGCTTTATTTTTTGTTGATGTATTTTCTTTAACAAAAATAAATTTGGCAATATAAGTTTTTACTAATGTCTTCGTTTTGTTTGTTGTTGTCTTCCGTCATTCAATATCTGTTTGCGGGTCAATATACCACCCGCAACATATTCTTAGCAAAACAAAAATCATCATATCTTCCTAACTTAATAAGGAAGACACCGTGGCAGATAAGGCATATATTCTTAACAACAGAAAAACAAAACTACTACAACTAGAATCGAATTTAGTATTGTTACATTTTATCAAATTAGAGTTCAACATTAGTAAAAGTTTTTTTTCAAAATTTTCATCTTTTAAAATGTAATTTTTCTGAAAATACTTCCTCAGAGGCTGAAAAATCTTTCAACAGATGCTACTGATGATCTTTGGTGCAAATTAAATGTGTGCGCCACACAGCGGCAGTGATGAGGATGATGGTAAACCTCTTCAGTCAAATCTCTCATCTTTCCTGTACTTTTAATCATTGTTGGGTCATCGTCGTTTTCATCAAAATATCTTCTTCCTCAGAACCTCAGTAACAGCAGATTCCTTGAAAGCATTCACAAAGTTGCTGGCATTGTCCATCACTACACCCACACACTTGTTGTGGATACAATACTCCTTTAGTTCATTTTCAATGATTTTGGTCAGAATATCATATACCGCCCAGTCTGGAAAAAGCCTTCGTCTATGACAAAATAGTTTTGCTGGCAACTGACCAAAAGTCACAAGTTACAACACAGATAATCCAATTCAGTAAAGGTAGCTTTCAAGGACCTCTTCATCTCCTGAAACTTATGGGGGGGATATTATCATGAGGGTAGGAGAGGTTTTATAGTAGGCTGCAAGCATTGCAGGAGTTCAATGAAATTATTTTACTAAAGGTGAAATGGAGTCAAGAGTTCACGATCATTTCATAGATACTGTCATTTCCCCCTGTGTGGGTAACCTCCCTAAATAACCCTGATATCAAATTAATTTTGTTCGACTTAGGTGCACCAGGATACTCATCAACTGAAGACTTCCCTTTTCCTTTCGCTAACGCTTTTTCATACTCAGGAAGCTTTGGTTTATGGCACCACTGAATATGTCTCTTCTGATATTAATTTTATTTACTTGTGGCAAGCAGGAGATGCACTGGAAAGAACCATCATCCAACTTGAAGATGTCTTTAACCATTTCCTCGTCCAGCTGATTCATCTGCAATGAAGATGTCTTTAATCAGTCTCATTTCCTCATCCAGCTGATTCATCTGCAATGAAGATGTCTTTAATCAGTCTCATTTCCTCATCCAGCTGATTCATCTTCAATGAAGATGTCTTTAATCAGTCTCATTTCCTCATCCAGCTGATTCATCTGCAATGAAGATGTCTTTAATCAGTCTCATTTCCTCATCCAGCTGATTCATCTTCAATGAAGATGTCTTTAATCAGTCTCATTTCCTCATCCAGCTGATTCATCTGCAATGAAGATGTCTTTAATCAGTCTCATTTCCTCATCCAGCTGATTCATCTTCAATGAAGATGTCTTTAATCAGTCTCATTTCCTCATCCAGCTGATTCATCTTCAATGAAGATGTCTTTAATCAGTCTCATTTCCTCATCCAGCTGATTCATCTTCAATGAAGATGTCTTTAATCAGTCTCATTTCCTCATCCAGCTGATTCATCTGCAATGAAGATGTCTTTAATCAGTCTCATTTCCTCATCCAGCTGATTCATCTTCAATGAAGATGTCTTTAATCAGTCTCATTTCCTCATCCAGCTGATTCATCTTCAATGAAGATGTCTTTAATCAGTCTCATTTCCTCATCCAGCTGATTCATCTGCAATGAAAACCAATGGAATAAAAGCATGAAATAAGCAAAATATGGAAGTTCATTAAAGACAGATTTGATTTAAAAAATAAATTAAGTTATTTGAAATTATTTTGATAAAAAAAACGGTCAATTTCCTTTGATTTTTGATAATGCAAATATGTCCATCTAATTTAATTCAAACCTTTTACATTTAGTGCTATATAAGGCTGTGATAATATACTAGTATACATATATTAGAGCAGAAGTTTGTGACTCCATGTGTTAATTCATCATAAGTAGTTTTTATAGTTCTTCAAGTGAAACAATACTTTTGTTGGGTGTACTGGTTTAGAAACCGGTTTTAAAATTTACTTATTTTTGATTAGAAAATTCCTGAAAGACTCCCTATTCACCAGACTATTAAAGATAAAGATTTTTTAAAAAATTGCTTTCTGTTAAATAAAACTCTTGTTAAGTTTCTTTAAAAAATTTAAAATAAAGGGGTCTTTCAAGGTATACATGATGGAAAAAATTTCTCAACCTTAATAAAATCAAAGTTTTATCGTCAAATCTTAGTTATTATTATGACAAAAGGATTATTTGTGACACCCACCGGTGGTCGCGGTCGCAGCGCCAACATGTGACGTCCTCTGGTCGTGACGCCAATATGTGACACTGCGCTGTCGGCCCGTGGTCAACTCCCATTTGCGGTGCGAAGTTGTAAGGTTCCTTCCACCAGCATTTTGGGGGTGACTCTTTGTCGCTGCCACCAGCCTGTGTCCCGGTTGATCTGGTCGTTCCCGGTTTGATACCAGCTTTGTCGTTCCCAGCTCACTTCCAACGTCTGGTTACCGAAGTAACTACTTTGATCTCAAGTCTAACCTACCCACGTTGTGATTTTGATCTTAGGTAGATGAAATCAATCAGGCGTCAGGCAAGCTGAATCCGGGGTAAAGGTGATACCGCACAAGCGTAAGTAAAATAAGCAATAAAACAAAACTCAAGAGGTTCAAATATGTTGAGAAATAACAAATTATCTTTATCCGTCTGTTGAATACAAGAGTGTGTTTCTCTCCCAGCCCGTTTCTATGGATTCGTGACACTTGCGTTTCTTAAGCGAGTTTTGGTATCTTAAGTCGTTCGTCAATATAACTTGCTTTTAGTAAGAAGGCTAAGTCGAAAAGGACGTGGAAATCTCGGTCAGCTTCTGCGAGGCAACGGTATGACTGCAACTGCGAATCAACTGCTGGAACTGACTAACTGCAAACTGATCAGCTGCCTCGAGACGTTCGTTTATATGGATACCGACCAACACCCGGCGTGGTGGCCTGACGTGGTTTGGGTTCCCAATAATTCTCGATTACCAGCAAGAATTCTCTTTGTTCTTAGGTCAAGAAAATTAATTACTTCCCATTTTTGGAAGATTAACCACTTTCCATTTCGGGGGTTTCTCCCTCGTCCGTGAGGGAAGGTCGGAGGAGAGTTATCCTCCTAGACTCTTCCTCTCTCACATTGGTATCTCATACCAATCCCCTTAGTGGGTGTTAACAACTTCTTCGTCCTTCTCATACATTCACCTCCGCCTATCATCCATGCTACCACTTGACCAATGATCTCTCGGCAGTGTGGGTGTGTCTAGACTGGCCCTCTTGAAATTATTATCCAGAATTTTGTTTACAAAATCATTTTTTTTTCTTTTTTTTTTTCCTTCGGCCAAAACATTTATAAATTCCAGATTGCCAAATAATTCTTATCACATCTTTCTTTCGGGGACACCCAAAATTGATTTAGTCGGGTCTCTATACTGACTCATCAATCACTGTCAAAACCCGACACCTGGTTTCTTCTGCTAAGTCAACTTTTAGCTGGGTGGTCCGTATTTTACCTGAGAATCAAATTCTTTATTTTTCCCATGCCTTAAAATCCTCTTATCACCAAATGCCCATTTTCGACGACGCTCTGTATGACGTCAAAAGTTTGAATAAGCAATAATAATACAATTTTCTTCCTCATGCCAGAATTCTAACACACATCAGACGGCTCCCTTCGTTGGACCCAGGAATTAAAATTAAATGATATCTCTGAAAGATAACTAATATCTATTCTTCGTGGTGGTCTCAAGCCGAAATTTTTTTGATGACCGCATGACATTAATCAGTTTTGACAGAATCTCATATCTCGCTTTTTCTTACGGATTTTCTGTCTTTCTTCGTAAATAAAATAAAACCTTCTTTTTTAACGCCGATCAGTCTATCTTTCGATATAGCTCTTTCTCGCCTTAAGTGTTTCCTGTTTTTAATTTCTATGGTTAATTAGGTAGCCAATTACCATAGATAAATGGTGTCACAATTGATTATTAAATTATATTTTTTATCCTTTTTTAGAAATGATTTTTGTAAGAATTTCTAATCATCGGATTTTAATGAATCTTTCAGATAAGTGAAATTATTTTAGAAAGGTTTCCTTTTTAGAAAATTTTGGTATATATATATATATATATATATATATATATATATATATATATATATATATAATGTTATTCTTAGTTGTCGACGCCTCATAAAAACACCAGCCTCCATGTTAAGTGCTTTTCTGCAATATTTTAACATAAAAGTAATATCTGTTTCAAATTAGATTAACTGGACTTTAAATCACCCAATGTTCCTCAAATAAAGTTTCAGAAAATATGTATTTTATTTTTGAAAGAAATTTTTAATAAAGACAATTACGTTGTGCTGATTTGAGAGATTTGTAAAGCCATATTTAGCGATTTCAAAAACAATATTCCATTCAATTTAAATTCGTTTTGAAATATTGCAAAGTATTTACTTAAATATTATATTTACTCTATTAGCTTCAAGTTAAAACTAAAATAAAAGCTTCAAGAAAGATTTTTCATTTTTAGAAATTAATTTTAAACCTCTGGTAGTGCTTTCTTTGGATATACCTAAACGTAATACTTACGTTTTACTTAAAAAAACAAGGAAAATAACCTTTATTTACGCACGGTAATCTATGATGTCATGGATCAAATGTAGAATTTTTATAATTTCATCCTTGATTAAAAAATGCGCGAAAAATTAAAAAGTAAAAAGAAAAGAAATACGGAGTACCAGTAGTGCAATAATAAAGAAATTGGTATTTGTTTAAATATAAATTCTTTAATCTTATATAACCAATAGTTTAAGAATAAAAATTTATTCTATACGCTTTTATGAAACTTAGTAAAATGAATAATTTTATTTTTTATACTACATTATTTTTTTCTTTTAGTTAAATGATACTTTTGACTCTTGAGTTTAATACAATGTTTTATTTTTTTTATTAGTTTTCTTACTTGTCTGATGTCATAAAAATGATAAAATATATAATTGTACTCAATGTGGTCTTTTTGAAATTATGCAGAATTAAAATGATTTAATTTTGATATATCATGCATGAGTATTCAATCAAAGGCGGTAATTCAAAATTGATTCCTTTTTGAACATCCATACAAAACATAAACTAACAGTTGTTAAATGAAAAGAAAGAATTACAGTACTTTTAAAAATGTTTCACACTCGAAAATAGCATTAACTTTGTTTTTCGATTCTTCAAACATATTATTTAATAAAGGTATAAAAATAAAAGTAAAAAATAAATAATTAATTCTAGTTAGGAACATCAACGAGATTAATTTCAAAATCGTACTGAAATTTTTTTTAAAAACTATTACGTGTCGATTGTTTCCCCTATCCAATTTGATAAAAAAAAATATTTAATTAAATTATGCAAGGATCAACTCTCAAAAAATATTTAATTAAATTATGCAAGGATCAACTCTCAAAAAATATTTAACTAAATTATGCAAGGATCAACTCTCAAAAAATATTTAATTAAATTATGCAAGGATCAACTCTCAAAAAATATTTAATTAAATTATGCAAGGATCAACTCTCAAAAAATATTTAATTAAATTATGCAAGGATCAACTCTCAAAAAATATTTAATTAAATTATGCAAGGATCAACTCTCAAAAAATATTTAATTAAATTATGCAAGGATCAACTCTCAAAAAATATTTTTGTGTTTTATTGAATTATTTTTGGTAAGGTTCGGGACAAATTTTCATATTGTTTAATATTTTTTAAAATAAATTCTCAAGCAGATTTTTTTTTATATAACTCAATTTGTAAGAAATAAAATAAATCGAGCCACTTACCAATTAAAAACTTCACACGAGAAAAGGGAGGATGAAATATATACCCAAAAATCTTTCCGGAGTTTTCTAATAAAATAACCTATTCAGTATTCCTTCACAATTAACGAAAAAAAGTACTAAAAATTTCGTTTGAATTGAATACTTCTCTGATTTGTGAGATTTTTTTTTTTTTACTTTCATTTAGGAAAAAAAGTGCATCCATTTTCGTGATACCTAATTAATACCCACTCGCAGTTTTATAATTTGAAAACCACACACACACACATATATATATATACACGCATTGTGGCTGATAGAAACTCCGCCACATAGCTTATTGTAGCAATTTATCTGCTCAAAAATTTAATCTTTAGTTTGAACCAGATCAAAAGAAAAAATGTCGACATCAACTTGGTTAATTTCAGTATTAATTAAAAAAAAATTAAAAAGAAATATCTACCCCTCCTACCTGAATATTTTCTCCTATAAGTGAAAGCCGGCCCAGATAAGACTGACAGCGACCATTTAAAATTCACAACTTCAATTTTTTTTAATTTTAAGAGTGGTAAATTATAGCTCCTCGAAAATGGAGCGGCTCCTGCATCTTGTATAAAAAAAGGAGCCTTCCACTCATTGGCTCTAACAAAAAAGGAGTGCGATATTTCGGGGTGGGGTGGGAACTCCTTAAAGCTCCGTATGTGTTATATATGGGAGAAAAGTGCTCAATATCAGGACAGCGCGTATGTAAAAATATAAGCAGCACAGTGCTAAACAGGGGTGAGAACGAAGTACTGTGCTTGCTTTGAAAGTAAGCATTATTTTTATACCAGCCACTGAAAATTATTCAACCCAAACAATAACAAAACTGAGATAATTTTGTGAACTTGCAACTCAGAGAACCGTCATTCGTGAGCCACCGGACATTGAGAACATTCTCGTTTTCTTCGGGCTATAACAAAGGTAATAGTCGTGATAGACAAGAGGAGATAATCAATATATAGGTAATAGAGTACTATTCTTCTGTGACGCTACTGTTTTCATTGCTGGAAGATGGCATACCTGTTGATGGAAGCTGGACGAAATATAGGTTGTTTTTTGTCATATGAGCTGTGTATGTTGAAATGAGCACTTCCGCTTGAGTTAAAGAATTGAAATCTCGACACTCGATTAAAACTTTTGTTTCCTACTTTCTCTGAATTAATGTATCAGCTTAAAAAAAAGAAAAGAACAGAAAAACAAATGAAAAAGCATTTTAAAAGGATGAAATTGGAAAGGAGATTGAAGGATAACTTTTGATATCGACTGTAAATACATGATTGTGTAAAATGTGAGCAGATGTTCACACCAAACGAACAAATCAAAGCGTTCGTAGTAGTAGAAAAAAACTGTCTGTTCAAGATTCTATCCGTGATGTTCTACAAACATCTTTTTTTTTTTTCTTTTTTTTTTTTTAAATATAGTCTTCTATAAACGGACACATAAGTTAATTTTATGTTCTTCGGTAAACTTTCTAGACGACAAAAGAGAAAACGAAATTGCAAATTAAATGTTTCTGACTTCAATGTTAACAAGAAATTCATTTGGAATTTGTGACTACTGTTTACGCGAAGATGTCTTTAGTTTGTGAGGAGATTAAAATTTTCTATTTCATAATTTTCACTTATTTAAATGGAATAATTTAATTTCTACTCATCTGCTGTTTTTTTTAAATATAATTTCTTCAAGAATGTGCTATAGTGAATCTGTTTTTTAACACCTGTTTCTGTCCAGTTATCGTTCTCTCTACCTGCATTTTGCACATGACAGGCGCCGATTTATCCTGGGTTTATTAGTCATTCGTTTTACACTTTACATTTTAGTATAGAGTAAACTAAACAGGAAGTAGTAAATAAATAAAAAAGTTTCTTTTTTTATTCCATACAAGATCTTATTCGGCATGATGAATCACATCTAATAACCTTGACTGGTATTTTTTTTTAAGTTTTCTTATAGAACATCCAATGAAACAAAATGAAAAGAAACTTTGCGATCTTGCAAGTGATCGATAAAGATTATGGAGTTTAATCCCAAGGAATGGAACTGATTGTAAGAAATAAAGAAAGTCTGAGAAATAAAGAGTTCTTTTCCAAAGTCACTTCACTAACCATAAATACAGTATTAAAAAAAGAAACAAAAATAAGTATACCTGTCCGAATAAATCACCCAAATATTTCCATAAGATTATATTATCATAATTTAACCAAATTATATAACCATCAAGAAGAATTAAGAATGCTTTAACTTTGAGGCACATTTCTTTTACTTCCACTGTGAACTACAGCGCCATCCGTTCCTCAGCTTAGGAAAACAAAATGGTCGTATTGAAAATGAGTCATCATGCAAATACCAAGACTTCAAAAGTAGGATGAAATTTTAAACTTACGTCTTTTCAAAGAGTTATGATTGCAATTATAATCTATCGCCGAAATTAACGTTGTGATCTTTTGTGTAAAACGGGATTTTACAATGAAATTGAGTAAGTAGTAAAATAATATCAAATAAATAATAATAATAAATAAATTCATAGAAAAACTAAAATGTGAATGACTTCTTTGATACGTAAAATTTTTTAAAAGTGTTCTTTTTAAAAATTATATAAAAAAATCTTTCTTTTTGTTTTTTGTTTTTTTAAAAAAAAATGTAATAAGAAGTAAACAAAGCTACAGATGAAGTTTTTAATCCCGCATCCGAAAAGAAAAACATATCCCGAGAAATCGACCAAATATTAACTTCATTTTGGACTTATCAGTTATCACACTGAATAAAAATAAAAATTATAGTTGTCTACTAAGCGTAGATTAGGTGTGACATAGAGCTGCATGTATGGAGCACCCAGTGAGGATCGAACTTAAAATAAAAATTACACGATCACCTCACTGAAATTTAGTCGTTCTTAAAGAACGAATAATAAAAGTATAATTTAGTTACACACACACAATATATATATATATATATATATATATATATATATATATATATATATATATATATATATATATATATATATATATATATATGAATTTAAAATACTTCAGTTGACTTTCATTTAATTAATAAATTAATTGAATACACCAATATGAACACTTTTTAAGTCAATGATTAAACCGAAAAATTTAAGCAGGTTTTTCTTCAGTTTTTATACATACAGTTACTTTACTCCTACAAAAGGTGTATGCCTGACAAATAGATCAAAGAGTTGAATGTGGTGATATTTTTATTAACCACGCCTCAAGTTGAAATTCTTAAAGAATTGGTATTGACAATCGGTGTGATATTTTTTGGCAAGTTCTAATTGTGTTTAATCTGCAACCATCATTTATTGAGGTATTGTAATTTGGCTCTTATAATCTTCCATACAACAAAACGTGTAACAAAATGTCTTACAAAATATTTTGCGTTTTTGTTTGCTCTAAGTCTTTTATATATCTATTCATTTTGTTTTGGATAATCTGAAAATCTACTATATCAAACCCTCCTTTAATATCAAGGATTTAAACAAGAATAATATTATTACCGTTTAAAAACCAGATAATATGAGAAAAATGATTTTCTAAAACTTGTTACATTGTAATAAATTAATTATTAAAAAAATTATATTTTGTTGAACTCAGTAAAGCAGTTTTTTTTAGTAAAATATCCTGTAATTGGAATTCTCTAAAAAGTTTTTTTTTTTTACTAAGGAATGTATAAAATTTTATTACAATACACTACAGTCTTCGCAGAACATTTTTCAGGGGGTTACCTCCATAAATAAAATGGAATTAAAAATGATAAATGATTATGAAAAATTAAAAAAAAAAAAGTGCTTATAAATAATACGCCAATCAAGACCACAAAAGTAGAAGTGAGAAAATGTTTTAGTTTTGCTATCTGATTCCGACGAGAATGCAAATTTCAGTTTCCTTTGAGATAATTTAAAAAAAAATGTTTTTCTGTTTTAAAAGAAGATTGGCGTGAGGTCATACATTTTTGCGGCTTTTTCGTGTGTGTGTGTGTGTAAACTTCAAGAAACCTTACACAAAAATGGTTTGCGTTTTTTTTTCTTACCGTACGGCATATCAACCCATTGTGTCATTTAATGCCGACCTTACACAAATGGATTTTTTTTAATATTTGTTAAATTGTAATTTCTTTAAAATCCATCCTAAAATCACTGAATTAGGAAAATATTCTCTTGCAGAAACGACTAAGTGTCTAGATACTTTCGTTTTGATTTTTTTTTCTGTGTTCAACTGCAGTATCAATTCTTTCTAACAATAAAAACGTTTTTATGTGCATTTTTTAATAAAGAAAATAGCTTTCCCGCCATTAAGCATGTCAGAAATGGTGAACTATTGACATACTTATCAAGGAAATTCTTTATCACCACTATTTATAGCAATGATGATATTTCTCAATTCAACAGAAAAATATATGGCTACTACTATACAAAGGTGGATCCGCACAAACATGTTAAATTTAACACGAGTACTCGTAAATTCTGTGATCAATTCTGTATACAAAAAAAGGAAAGAAAACAAAACAAAGAAATAGGAATATTTAAAATAACTCATAGGCTGAGTCAAAAACTTAAATGAAAAGGTGTATATTAAAAAAAAAAACATTTTAAAATGTAAAATTTCACAGGGGCAGACGAGTCACTTTTAGTTTTATACAGTAATTAATTATCAACATATGTACGCACAGACACGCACAGTTGTATGTTACCTTTTGAAAAAAAAAAATACAAAAAGTTGAACCGAACCGAACAGATGTTCAATGAAGACGAAGGACTCAAATTTTGGAATTGAAGCGAATGATGTTAGTTAGGCGTGTGTGTGTGTGGGGGGGGGCAGTCACAAGCAGAATGATTCTTCTGGAAAGTAATCAGAATATAGAATGTCAATGGTTTTGTAATATCACAATGATTTACAAAAAAAAATAAATGGAAGAAAAAAATAAACTTAGGGGAATCGGAAATTGTTTCGAGAAAAGACTCAAGAGGCACGAAGGCGAAGACAAAGCGGCATTCATAGTGTTGTACTCTTAAACTGGATAAAGAGTAGGACGCGTTGGTATCCCATGCAAATTCGACAATAAAAGGAGTAATGAAAATTAGATGCTGAAATGGAGGTAGAAAAATGATAACGGCTGAAAGGAATTGACAAAGGTAAGCTAAACCAGACGACGAAAAACTCAATAGAAATTAAAAAAAAATTCAAGATGAGAAGAATATAAACATTGTAATTTCAAAAGACAAAGAAAAAAAAAGAAGAAATTATAGACAAAATGACAAGGAAAGACATGTAGGGGACATCTGAAAAGAGGTATAATTAAAATATCTGAAATAAAAATATTAGGAGTAATTATGACAAGGCGAAAATCAAAAGGAGTAGAGAAAAATAAGAGATAAAGTGATTGTAGCAAAAATGGCATATAAAAACAAACAAGTTGGGATTGATTCAGTCGGAATTTGGGTTCGACAATACAAACAAATGCTATGAGAATAAAACCAGAAAGTTTTCTAGAAAAAAGAAAATTGAAATACTTTAGAAAATTGGGGTTTACCTAGAAAGAAATGACCGTTCCAGCAGATCAGAAATTATCAGGACCTTTCGTGAGAGCTACAAAAGTTGTGGCTCATAAATGTTGAAGGTAGTGTCCATAGTCAATAGAGCACTGGGAACTATCACAAAGATCTTTGCCAAATAATTGAACAAATTATAGGTCTGAAGAAAAAGATTGAAGGAGATTTACTTTTATTTACTCTTCCAGTAATATAAGTCAGATACTTTTCGATATGTCACGAAACAATATCGATATGTCATATACGCTAAGAACAAAATCTACATTAGTGAGAATAATTGTAATGTTAATAGTAAAATGATACTTGAGACATTTACAGGCGCCATAACGACAGTGCAAATCAAAAAGGATTAAATAAATAAAAACTGATGAAAATAAAAGTATATGATAGATAAAAAAATATGGCACATTTCTGTAAGATGGAAGTGGTATTTTCGAATCGTTTAAGTTGGTTGCAAAATAATACCGTCTTTTGTCTCACTCCTGCTCGTGTTCTCTAAAACACTATTTAATTCCCAGGGATAGAGAAAGAGGAGGAGGGGGGAGGAGAAGGATGATGATGATGATGATGATGATGATGATGATGATGTTTGCTTTATTTTTAGTTTACATTTTTATCCAATTTGAAGGACATTCAAACACAAAATTATTCTATTATATTACTTTTTTTTACTATTATATTATTTGTTTGTTACTTTAAAAGTCTTCAACAAGCATCCACGGACATGGATAGTGTGAGACTAATCGATTTCCATTGCAAAGCACATGTTCTATGTCTTTCTATTGATTAGGAATATTGTTTTTTGCGACTTTATTCTTATTTTGTTGTCAAGCATAAAAACAAATGTTTTGACATTAGTTTTATTCAAAAATTGGAGTAAGGGAAAAACTTTCGGCATTTCCTCCTTTTGGTGTCGCTTCAGGTATCAGAGATTAACCCTAGCTCTCTTCCGTAAGAAAAGACGCACTCACTGAAGCAGAGCACTTCAGTACCTGTCACTTAGCTGACATTTAGATGATCACATTTCATTGAAAATACTATATTTATTAGAAAATATATTCATTTTAAATACATGAGTCATAACAATGACTTCAAAGGGCCGCCTATTTCGGCTTATACACTTTCCCTGTTCACAGGTGTTGTTGCCAGACTGAAAGGGAAATTAGCCGTCATTGTTCTTTGCTTTGGTTTAAAATGAAGATTTAAAAGAATAAAATCTTAAGGCCAAAGAATTATCGTGTACATTTCGTCTAGTTCTTATTTTAACATTTCTCAGTTATTGCTTTGCACTGTTTCCACTGAACCCAGCTACACGCTGTCAACAAATCAACGCTTTAATCCATTAGACTATTCACATGAAACAATTTTGTGTGGTGAATTTTGACGCTTAAACCTAACCTTCTGCTTGTTATGTTTGACTGCAGTCACTGAAACTCCCTCTTTTTGTTACAGCTATTGCTGTTGGAGACCTGTTGTCATTTGTCTTTGTTTCTTTATTAGAAGCTCCCGTATCGCATTTATTTCAATGCTAGGAATACTACTCCTTATAGCCTAATATGGGCGACGATTCTTTCAGACGTCTAACACTTCAATGTTCTTCCAGTATTTTCGTCCAGTATTTTCACTTAATTTCACAGGGGCTGATGACTACTCTTTCCCCGCCATACATGATCAGCTATGTCTGATTTCATTATCTCACCACCCACTACGGCTTTCGATGTTCCTCCTTACTTTTAAGAAGCGACTTGTTTCTTTATATTCTTTGATACAACTGCAAAGGATTTTATACACACAATTCTTGATAATGTTCTCCTGTTAGGCTTTCACTCAGCAGTGATTTATGCATAGAATGGAGTTGCTTCTGAATATTGTCTTAATTTTGTATGGACTGCAGATTTTCTCAATTTATTTTAAGGCCTTAACGTAAGGCAGATAGGCCGTGGCAGTTTTCTGGTCCTCCTTTACATTTCTGTTTCCACCTTCAGACGCTGATGTTTTGTTTGCAGGGGTAGTTGTTATTTTGAAGGGGTACGGTTGATGCTGATCATTTCATGTTTCATATGCCTGGGCCGCCAGTTATGATTTTTGCTCGGTGTTGTAGGGCATCAAACGATCACTTTCTTCACACTGTATGAATGGTAGGAAGTGATGTTGAGGTATTGTTCGCTGAAGGTTGGCTTGTGATATAAGGATGTTTGGAACGCATTCTCTGTGCGAGTTATTAGTACATCCACTGTGAACTGGATCAAAGACCTTATTGACTTCACATGGCCCAGCGGTATTTGTACAGCTTCCTGGCGAGGCCAGAGTATGACGTTGTCATTTATCTATACCATACTGTTGGCTTCCATGGTGCCGTTCCTAAAGCCATTTCCTCGAAATTTTACCTATATTTAAACCCTTCTTCTCATGGTATATCAGATTCTAGTTGGAAGAATGGTGTTTGTACACAGAACGTCAATATTTCCATTAAATTATTTAATGGGATGTTAGCACATCCTCCAAGTGAGGGATTTAATTCGAATCGGTTACGAGCTACTGTCAGGAGCTCATCTGTATGAACTCTGGTGAATAGGCTGACCACATCCAAGCTTCCGATCCGATTTGTATGGATGGGAATCTCTCGGCTCAATTTTACAAAGTATTCCGAGTTCCTAACATATTAATTCCTTGCTAGTGGACTGACTATATCCACTAGGAATCTACTCAGTGGATGGCATGCCCATCCCCTGTAGTTGGCTGTAGGTTCCAATGGAATACCAACTTTGTGAATCTTAGGCAGTACATAGACATGTGACAGCCTGTTTTAACGCTGAGTCAGCTGTCTATACTTGTGAAGTTGTCCTTGTTCTTATTTGTGACAGCTTCTTAGTTTTTAAGGTTGGGGCCTTTTTTTCACCTTACTATAGCTACCTTTCTCTATCTAGGCAAGCCCCTAATTAGGCAAACCTAGGCAAAAGCCTAACCAAACATGACTTTTTCCCAGTCACCATAATAAATGACCTTTACTAACTATGGTTTTAGGACAGATTTGATGACAGTTTTTCAATATAAATTGTTAAGTTGAAGTGCCATAAACATTGTTTTTGTGGCGTAAACATTGTTTTTGTGTAAGTCAGCGTGCATTTGCTTTTCAGAAAATATAGTTTTTGTTCTCATTATTTTTCTTTAATTAATTATATTTTATGTAGAAATCATTTATTCGTTTCTTCAGGATTTCACACACTGTTTTAGTACCTTTAAAAAAATAAAATAAATTTCTTGATGTTAGTTTAAGCGAATGACATATACAACCTGGTTAATTTTAATGACAATGATTGTGCAGTGTACAATAGTATCCCGGGGACTCTATACCCGCTCTCATAAATAGTATATTTAGAAATTCATATTTTGGGGTCAGCTAAAATATAGAAAATGTTTGTATCGTTTTTAATATGATTTGATTGATTCGTTTTCTACGGTTTATCAACCCTTTACAGGTTATTTAAAGCCAGAAAATATTTTTAGAATGTAATAGAATATTGTAATTTTATATATATATATAATAAGTATTTAATAACACAAGTCTTTCTAATTAATCCTTAGCTGGGAAGAAAAGTGGTGGCGCGTAAGTGAATATAACGAACCCAACGGGAATTGGAACTCGGCTTTCCGTTTAACAAATCCTAGCCGTTATCGATGGTACCACCCGCACTTCCAAGCTTACAGCACCTGGTACTCCCAAGCAGTCACCAATCTAGGTACTGACTAGGCTCTGTTGCATATCTTCGGTGATCTCCGGGAACCGATGTTCAACGTGATATGGTTTTTAATGGCAACATTCACATAGTTAAGTAATTTATTTATTTAGTTAAAAATAAGAAAATGCAATGCAAGTTCACTGTCACTTGTTCGTATTTCTATTTTTTTGTCTTGTTAAAAAAAAAAAAAAAATATTGTGCATATGGTGTATAAAGAATAAAGATTTTGAAACGTTAAAGTCTGTTAGGTAAATTCTGTTTCTTGACTTTAATTTTTCGTAACTTTATTTGCAGCATCTGTAAACGAGAAAATTATCCAATAATTTTTTGAACTGTTCTGTATTTGTTTTTAGCTTTATTTGTCTTTGAGACATTTCCCCATCAAACTTAATTTGTACTGTTTAAATGTTTTTATTCAGATATTTTTTAACCCTACAGTGCAATTTTGTATAACTTTCAAACTGAACGTTATAGAGCAACACATTTTGCTAGGGAAAAATCGAATAAGTTTTGTTTTTTCTGATTTTATTTAAACTTAATTGTCTAAATTAATAAACACAATTTTGAAAGATGTAAAGAAAAACTAATACTGAACAGAAATAAGTACTTTTTTTAATTAGTGTTGCGTCATGAATAATGAGAAACTCCATAAGTTGTTACTTTGTCGAAGTATATATATATATATATATATATATATATATATATATATATATATATACACACACAAGTTTGATTAAAAAGAATTGACGAGGTTTGTCTGTTTCATTTTTTATTGTATTTTTCCAATATTCGGAGAAGGTGTTGAGTATTGTACTCGAAGTTGTGGATAAACTGTCCGAAGTTTTCGGTTATTTTTGTTCACGTACTTTCGATTATTACAGTCATTATGAAGAACCGGTGTGGTATCTGTCTGGTAGTTAGAATTCCTGTGTCTGTATACTGGTATTCTTTGGGAACCTGGACGTTTGAAATGGTCTAGCGTGACGGCGTGTGTAAAGACTATTGGGATCGAGGCCGCACGAAAAATGCGATTTATTTATTTATTTAAATTTTTATTTTTAATTATTTTTTTATTATAATAACTGCACACTTTAATTATATCATATGCACTTCAAGATACCTTCTCCTGTGGTAAATGATATTTATTGTGGGCTGTTTATTTGTAACCCGGATATAAGAGACCCTGATATAAGAGACCCTGATATAAGAGAAACCCGGATATAAGATAGATTTTATCTGGTCCCAAATTAGAGCCATACTTGCCTAAACAAAATAAACCAAACCCGGATATAAGAGAAACCCTGATATAAGAGATTTATTCTTCGGTCCCGACAACTCTCTTATATCCGGGTTACACTGTATAATAATAACTTCTACAGTTTTGAGCCTTTACTTAAATTGGGTGCTGTACAATATTTTGGTGTTATGTACTAGTATTTGTCTTATATTGATAGTTTGTTGACTGGATTGCATAATTTTCGACAGGTCAGTCTGCGAGAAAGTGTGGTGCATGTGTGCTCAATGTAAGTATTTAATGTTGCTTTTTGAATATTAGTGTTAGAAATGCAATTTCCCGTGGAGGGTGCATGAGAATTCATAGACAATATTATTTTATCATAATGGAGAATTTATAAAGCTCGATGTTGTTAGATCGGTTCTTGATAATGACTGCGAAAGTCAAAAGTACTTGAACAGAAATTACAAAATATGAACTTCGGACAGTTTATCAAAAATTTCGAGCACAATACTTGATAACTTTCTTCGAATATTGACAAAATACAATAAGAAATTAAACAGACAGACCACGTCAGTTCTTTTTAATCAAATCTGTTTGGGATTAATAATTTCTGCCTAAATATACCTTACACACACACACACACACACACACACACACACACACACACACACACATAATTAAAATGAAAGGCGGTCCACGTGTACTCCTTAATATGTAACTAAATAGGCCGGTTAATGAAATTTGAAGGATAAAAAGCCAACAAAAATATACCAAAATTGTCAATAAAATTGATATTTATTTCATATAAACCTTTTGACTAAAACGAATATATATATATATATATATATATATATATGTGTGTGTGTGTGTGTGTGTGTGTGTGTGTGTGTGTGTACGTAAGTATGTATGTATGTATAAATTAAATATAGTTGAAAACTGTTTGTACGTATTCTTGTGAGTTTGAATAATGAATTTAAAGAAAGCATTTAAATTCTGAATATGCATTCATTTTTTATTCCAATCAAAAACTTTTTAAGAGTCACAAAAAACAATGACTTAAAAATCCAAAACTCAAGGATATACAAAATTTTTGCATGAGCTTTTGATAGAAAATTATCCTTAAAAAAAAACAAACAAAAAAAAAACGTACATACTACCGTTATCTTTATTTTAGTATTTGTTAAGATTAAAATTACAATAAGAAAATAAGAAAATGTTACACTGTCCGCTGTCACATGTTCGTATTTCTATTTTTTTGTCTTGAAAAACAAAGAAAATATTCTTCTTGAATATGAGGAAATCAGGAAAAATGTGTGGAAAGAAAAAAAATCAGTTCTTTTTCTTAACTACAATTCCACTGACTCAAAATATTGACGCTGTTGTTAACTGATAGAGGTAAGAAGGTGTGTAGTTATTTTCCTTCTTTTAGTTGTCGTTCAACATTCTAGTGCTGATGCTTAAAATGTCTTCTGTGGTTTTCCATAGATTTTATTCCACAATTAATATTTTATAAAAACTTATGCCGTCTGTCGTATGATGTGGAAATAAAAAAAAAACATTTTACAATACATCCATCGCATACCGAGTGCATTGCATTCATTTATATCCGATGCGTCAGAATTCCTTCCGGTCATAAAGACTTTTCAAATTTCATTTGACATTTTGCGACAGTCTGAAAATGATATTTCAAAATAGTGCTTTGTTCATGCCAGATTTATTAGCATCAAACTAATGCGTGAACGTATTTTTCTAGACAAACAAAAAAAGGGACGTTTGATTTTATGCTTACATTTTCGTCTATATCACAATCATTTCATTAAAAAAATTTAATATTAGACACGGTGAACGACTAAAAAAAGATAATTTCATCCCTTCATGAAGTTGGGGTACCAAATAAAAATATATATAAAAATGTTAAAATCTTTGTATATATGTAAAAATTAATTTTGATAAGTTGCAACATTATGTTTCTAAATACTACATTTCAATCTTAATTTTTAAAAATTGTGATATATTGATTGAAAATAAAAATAATAATTTTAATCAATTTTGGCGTTCGCAAATAATTATTTATATTTATTTTCAAGAGTAAAAAGAAGAGAGAAAATTATTTCTAGTTATTTTTTTTTAAATACGACTATTATAGACCATTTCATCTTTTTCTATAAATTTCTATTTTCTATGATTACAAAGAAAAAAAATCAATCTTCTGAAACAAGAAAATAAAATGGAAACGGACAAGCCAATATCCTGCAAAGTTTATTATGCTGTGGCCATATTTATTCCTTTCATAAATTTTCTCCAAATTTCGCAAACTCTTACCAACCCCAATCATTGTCAGTTACAAAAGCAATATAGTCTTTTTTTTAAGAGCGATTCTAAAAAGTTATCGCTTCAGCCAAGAAGAAATTACAATTTTGATTTTTGATTTTTTTTGTCATTTTTCTAGATTTTATGAAGTGGGTTAGTTAGTGTGTGAACTTTTTAGTGATCTTTGTATTTTGTTCACTAACAAAATTGATTTTTTTTTTTTTTTTGGAATCAGAATTTCTGTTTTAAATTACTCTTAAATTTGATTTCTTGGAAAAGGAGTTATAGACAAGAATGGATCAATAAGTTCGCAACTTGACATATAATTATTAGGTCAATTTTTATGTGAAATTTGCACTGTATAATGTTCGATTGAAATAATATTCAACATTGAATTAAGTGCATTTACAAGAATAAATAAGAATACATATTCGTTGTGCCAAATGCTTTTGTTTTTCATTACGAAGCTACAAATTTATTGATTTAGCCATAATATGGATAATCAGTCTTGAATTTAAGAATTACACTCATACTCCGTTTTAAGAGATTAAAAGGGGTGGGGGTCATTGGCCCGATAACATCGAGTCTAATGTCTAAGTGACTAAGTCTGTTCTGGCTAATATCAATAATTTCATTACAAAAGAAAGAGGAATAATATCGTACTGTACATTTAATCAAGCACACTATCCAATCCGACACTGTAAATACTTGTACAGAGTAACACTGAGTGTAAAGTGTAAATATACACTATCTTGTTCTACTATTAAATTCACCCTTTTCTGTTCTTCTACTCTTTACCCAGACGACATGGTTATGGTGTATATAAAACCATTTAAACACACTGGCATATAAAAAAAAATCAAAAAATGGGGGAACCCCTGGATGGAGTAATAAGCTACACGTTTGGTTACACTGATGTAAATAAAGTGATGGCTCGCCAACTAGTGCTGAGCAGGTAAAGCAGCGGATTGTATCTAGAGGTACCACAACTCTGTCTGTAGCGCGCGAGACTTACAAACTGAGTTGGCTGCTCCAGATTTTGTCCTTTGTTTCCGACATCCATTAAATGGAGGTCCGTAATACTGAGGTGTGAGTGTATTATCTGATCAATTAAATTCGTTGGATAAAATTTACTTTTATTTCGTCATTTACAATACATTAACCTGCAAGAAAATTGTTTATTTACTCATGTAGTAATTATTAAACTTTGATGACACCTACATTCAATAATAATAATAATAATAATAATAATAATAATAATAATAATAATAATAATATTAATTTCTGTCTGAATTACTGGGATGAGGAGTTATCATTATTCAGACTATTTACATGCAGACTACTGTCCTCATTTTTGTTGTTATCACAACGTTTCGGCCGTTGTGCCTTCCGGCTTTCATCAGGGTGTATGGTGATCCGGGTAATCTACAGAGAATAATAACAATGCTTTTTTTTAAAAAGAACGTACGCATGGCGCCAACTTATGAAAATTTTATGATAGGTAAGCAATAAGGAAAGTTTTGTACTGTTTTTACCAATTCCATGAAAATAAGGAAAGCTGCATGAAAAAATATTTGAACGACTAAACGACATCCACAATCCACATACACACATAATGCCACTATGTGCTTTTCTCATTATAAACTGACATTAAATGTATTCATATTATAAATAATAATGGGAAATATTGCGTATGGTATTGACAGTACTTATCAAACCCAATCTCCTTTTTATCTGTTTCCCCATTCTTCTAGCTCTTTCAAAAAAGCAAACTAATTGAAATAATAGTAGTTGTTGGGTGTTGTTCTCACGAAGGTTTCTACACGCAAAACATTCTTTTTAATCTTGTTTGAGTGCACATGCCCAATAGAAGAGAAAACCCGAACATTTCACTTACTTCAAAGACAATCTCAAAACAATACCGACGCAACAATAACAATGGACTGATACATGGTGTAAAAACTGACATTACTAATTTCATTGCAATGAATAAAAAAGACAGGATGCGACAACAAATAAAAATAAAATAAAATAAGAACAACTGGATTCAATATGAAAGTTTATATAAAGCTCCAGTTGTTTAATAAAAAGTCTGTATTGATTGTATTTTGAAAACGAATTAATAGTCGTATGCATTTTTTAAATAAATAAAATAAGAGAACAGATTATAAGCAAGAAGTGACTGTTTGTTCAGTTGAAACAGTAAACTCTGTGAGAAGTAACATTCATGTCTGCGAGGAAATGTGTATTTAAGAAGAGAAAGAAAGAACAAATTTTTGCCTCAACTATTATTAGAAACGCCCAGATGAAATAAGAGAGAAAACAATTTCATGGGCCGTCAGAGTAAATCTATTGACAGCCTTTTGATAATGGTCATTATTCAAAAATACATGGATACATCAGGAAACGTATGGATAGACAACGAATTTTAAAACGTAGACTATCTCCTTCAATATGCATGATGATAGAGAAGTTTATGTATGGAACAATCTTGAAGCATTCACCCAGTGAAGATCGAACTAACAAAAAATAAATTTAAAAAATCATTCCTAATGGTAATCGTTTTATGTCTAAGTTACTCAGTACTGGGGAAGTAAAATCGAGGAAAGAGTCAGTCTTGTAGCTGCGCTCTTTCTCAGACGGATTATAGTGGCGTTTGGAATGAGTCATAGCGACGATTAATATAGAAAATAAACTTCCTATAAAAATGGTAAAATTAAATAAAAAAAACAAAAAAATAGCAAAATTATTTTCATTTTTGCATCAAATTTTTGTGTGTAAATATGTGAATAAGTTCATTTTCTAGGAATAGTAAACAAAAGTCTTATTTGAAATGATCGGAGAAATGGACATATGTCTGATATGGAGAAAGTTTATATATTTTAGTAAATAGCATTACTTGTAGTTTACAGAAGAAAAAGAAATACAACGATATTCACTTGGGGCCTATTGATCTCTAGCCTATTTATTTCTTTGGAGAAAATTAGTTGCTTTGCGTAGATTTCTGTCGACGAACTCTCATTTTTCACTTAACGACCTTGGATGGCGTTTTTCAGTTAATGACCTTGGATGGCGGTAGCTTATAAATTAGAGGGGCCGCAAATTAAAAATTAACATCATTTTCACGAGGAGGGAGTGAATGATTTTTGTTTGAAATAACATTTTTATTTACTCCAAACGTTTATATAATTTGAATGTTTTTAAAACTATTCAAAGTGTTTTCTTATGTCTTGCGTGTTTTAAAAAGACTTAACAATTCAATACTGCAATACACCAATGCTCGCTGGCAGAAATGAGATTTAAACCTTGATTTGAAACAGTTGAAAATGAAACAAAGAACAGGCCATAGGAAAGAATGTTTGATTCATAAACGTCATAAATGCACAGAGCATCCGGATAACTTCTATAAAAATTTGGAAGAGCAAGTAATTGTTTAAAATTCTAAATCTAATGGAAAATAATGAATGCTGATTTAGGAAATATACTTTTACCATTCAAAAATTACCTAAAAGTGAATAAACATTGTATAACTACTGTATATATTTATGACAATTTGCTTCAGTAAAAACAAAGTTTAGAACATGAATATATATCTCCAAGTATAGGATTGGTGTATACGGAATAAATTCCAATAACAAACAAATACTATTCTTAAAAGGGTCCTCAATACAGAGTAGAGTAAATATAAGTATTTATTCGATAATTATAACATAAATATGTTATAAAATCACTACAAAAATAGCCATTTTGTTTCAACACTTCTGGTGTCTTATCAAGTGATGGTGTTGAATGTAGACCCAACACCATCACTTGATAAGACACCAGAAGTGTTAAAACAAAATGGCTATTTTTGTAGTGATTTTATAACATATTTATGTTATAATTATCGAATAAATAATTATATATATATATATATATATATATATATATATATATAAACTTTATATAAAAGTGTAAGTACTGTTATTGTAATAGTTTAATTTAATCTGTCAAATGCTAAATTTCTCACACACAACAATGCTTAAAAATCGTAATTTATACACGACCATAAGATGAGTGTTGATAAATGAGACGAAACATACAGAAGGTCTGACTTTTAAACAGTAGTCATTGTACTTATTCCCAGACATTCAAGGAAATTCGCTGATGCTGACAACAAAATAATAGCTTCCTGCTATTGACGACAGTATTTTACTCATTTTCTTGCATGGAGTTAGTTTCTAATTGAATAACATACCGAAAACTGTCAATCATTATCATTATGATACAATGACATTACAGTTTTTTTCTCTCCTGAGAATACGTATCTGGGAATAGACTTATTAAAAAAAAAAAAAGCAAGAGAGCAAGAACACAATAATAAAAATACCTCATGATTTAAATTTAGTAAAATATCTTTTAGTCAAAAATAAGTCAAACTTTAAATTCGAGAACATGAAGTATTCTCTACTTTTTTATCTGGTGAACTTTCTACTATGATACCTAGTCTTTATGAATTTAAGCGTAATACTAGATTGGCGGCAAGGTCTCATCATTCTACAGTAGAAATAGATGTAACCGTAAGTTCTATACTAACAGTTTCTTCTATCACTTCTCGCTTGTGGAACTCTCTTCCGACTTCTTCCTTCCCAGTCAATTTTGATTTTCAAAAATTTAAATGCAATGTCAATTATCATCTTCTGTTATCTTAATTTTTGTTCTGTTATTATACTCTCTACTTAATAATATTTTTTCATATTCTCTAACACGCAGTAACCCTTTAGTCTTAGTGGCTTAAGTGCCTTGCTTGGGTTGAAAAGATTTAAAAAATAAAAGAAAAGGTGGAGATATTTGTTATTTCGTCTGTAACGTCGATTATACAAAACAGATTATTTTATGAGAGAACTTCATTACGGCATAGGAAATATTTCCAACACAAAATACATATCCACATATGACATATTAAAACATGCCCAAACTTTATTTTCTACCCAATAACAGACATTATTGTTATTAATTAAAAATTGACATCTCCATGCGAAATATTTGACCAATCAGAGAAAAATAAACCTTATTTTTCTTGGCCCTACTTTCGGAAAAAAAATTTCTTATAAATAAAACCATTGATTTCGACTTTTAACGAGCAGCGATGGTACTGTTTCTGGGCCGTTCGAACACAAAAGACGTGGATACATTACCTTTTTTTTTTTTTTTTTTTTTACCACCACCAGTGCGTGTGCAGGCAACTTCAATGAACCATCTCAAACAACAACATGAACGGCTACGTCGGCAAATCCAAATGTATTTCCAACAACAAACACCCAAAAACGGTCAGTGAATCTTCGCTAACGATAAAAGTTTTTTTTATCAACCACAGATTTTTCTTTGGACCAGCTATTTAAAAATTTATTTTCTAAACTACCCAAAGTCTTTAACTCAACTAAAGACTATTTTTAACTCCTTTTTTACTCTTTTCAATTCATGTACATATGTTTGTAAATACAAATGATTTATTTAACAGGCATCATCTTGTTTTCTTTATTTTTATTTTATTATTGTTTGGAATTCGGACGGGCGAATTTTAATATAAAAAAATCATGAACGACTGAATTTCCTACAACAGTTTAAATTTTATTTAAAAATAATGAGCTTTTTGTATTAAAAGTTTTCATTGTTGGTAGATATTTCTTAAAGAATTAAATCATATTTTTTCTAAATATTCCCTTCGGATTTTATTTTTAACTATGAATTCCTTCCATTACATTTAAGAAGCAAATCAACACAAATTTATACCCGAGAAAAGAAGCCATCATCTGCTGAAACTCATTTAAAAAAAAAAATGAAAATATAAGACAATTTTTTTTACTAAAAAGAATACAAATTATCATTGATTGTGAGTTTAAAAAAATATGCTATGGCCTTGATGTAACAACCACCATTTTAGGAAACGCTAAGACTGTTTTTTATTTTTTTGTTTTTTTGGATGGGGAAAATTCGGTCAAGCCAAAAATGAGTTGAAAAAGTATAGCACATGTCAGACTTAAAACCTAAGAGATTAAAGGAAACAGCTTAAATTTTCTTTTGTCAGTTGAAAATCTAGACACGTATTTTTCAGTTTGTAATTATATTTGTAAAAATGTGTACATAAAAATGTGTTTGCTTCCGATCGTTTTTACTTGTTTACATTTTTTATTAAATGACTTGCCTTGTGATTTGGCAGTTTATGTTATCGAGTAGCATTCATTGCGCGCAATCTTGTCAGTATCAGATGTAACGAGCGGGGCTTGTTCTGATTTAAAAAAAAAAAATTCCAATATGATACCTCGTTCTCTTCCCACTTAAAATGTTGCTACAGCTACATTATTGATTTTCCTAGAGTTCACCGAGTACAGCCCGGATCCTGGGAATACCTTTTTAGTTTTGGTTAAAAATCCAACCGAATTTTAAAATATCAATTACTGAATCCTCTTTCTTCTTGAAAATAATTCGAATAAATATTTTAAAAATCAGTTTCGTTTTAAGCATCAAGAAACTGAGATTTTTATTATATTGTATAAATGCTTTTTCTCCCAAATAACAGACTTTTCGACGACCCATCATCTACTTGCTCTGTATTTTTCCGACTTAGATTGTATCTTCATTTCATGTTTGTTATTTTATGCATGTAAGCTTTGTTTTATTTATTCATTTTTTTTTCCAACGAAAACATTTCTCCGGCTTTTAACATTCCACATTTTCCTATCGATAATCGATATTAAAGTCGATAACTTTACCAAAATTCAGACGAATTTGATATTCGTCTGACTTTATTTATTTTTTTTTCGAATGTTGTTAAAAAGATTCATCTCACGATTCTATAAAGAAGATTGAATGAAAACTTATTTCTTTTTTATGTAACTCGCTTGATATTTTTTTATTTTATTCGAAAATGTTCCAGATTAGTTTCTAAAGTAGCATGTATAGTTTGTGAAGAAAAACTTTAAAAATCAATATAATTAAGACTTGGTAAAATGAACAAATTGTACAGATTCGAATTTAACTAGAATACATTCATTTTTAGAATATAATCTGTTTCCGACAAAATAAAAAAAAACTCTTTTTATTGAAATAAGATACAATATCCATAATAAGAGAATACCGTATTAAAATAAGAATTAATTAAGTTATAATTTATGGAAAAAGAATTTATACAGCATTTAAAATTTCAAATTGTTAAAATGTAGAGTTTCAGCTTTTAAGCATGTATATAGTTAACTATGTTATTAAAAAGTTTACACACCTTTCAAATAACATACATTCAAATAGAGCTGAGCATTTTTCTGTTAAGTATTCGTGTATATTTTTGTGTCTATTACAATGTCCGCGCTCCAGATATAAAGAGGCAACATATCAAGGAGCAGTTGAAGTGAGACTCCCAGTTGAAGTAGTAAGAGGAATCATTAAGAAATATTCCTATTTCCTGTCGCACGAAAAAACCCTCGTAAAAATAACTGGATTATAAAAAATTGTAAAACAACTCAACAAATGGAATTTTAGATTTAAAGTTTATCTGCTTTTACTTTCCTTTCTCTTTGCGAACGAGTTGAATAAATATTTACAAAATTGCAATTAATAAGAAGGGGAGAATGAACGTATATCTAATTATTGTTGATGTCGTATAGACAATTTAACTCTTTACACGCCCGAAAGTTTGAAGCAACCAGTGAGAATCGAACTTACTAAAAAGTTGCAGATTTGTCAAGCTTCCAAACCATTATACTACGCCGGAGAGATTCCATATGATACATAAAATTTAAAGTTAAAATGAATTTAATGCTGAAATGTACACTAATTGTAAGCCCCAAATCTTAGGGATCTTAAAGTGATCCCTTATGGCATGGAGAAATAGAATCACTTTTTAGTCTCTTCTCCACTAAACCAGTCTAAGGGAGAGTATATAGAGTAATTGATACCTTACGATATAAAGAATAGGAATCACTTTAGCGTCTTCTCCACTAAACCAGTTTAAAAGAGAGGATATTATAGAGATCCCTTACTGCATGAAGAAAGGGACTCCACTAAACCAGTCTATATTGAAACTCAAGTATAAAAATTTTATTATTTAAAAAGAAACAATATCAATGTTAAAATTCCCCCAAGAAAATAAGATGTATGTTCCTTACAGTATAAAAGTGTTTTTTTAAAATTACATTTTTTTACAGTAAATAAAAAAAAAGGAAGAAAAAAAAATATTAGCTTCATATACTGGACAAGCAATAAGCAGTTTTTGTTATGCAATCTGATCTTACATCTGAAAGAAAATCACCACAATAAACCTTTCCCAAAAATACATTCTTAAATATTTGTTAATAGCCACAAATTTGGAAGAATAATAATGTAAATAATACACTATTCACTGATTCAGTGAATGCTGAAAAATACTATATTACTTGGATAACAGCAGAAATATTATCCGAATAAAGCTAGCAACATGGCTAAAACTGTTTCGGATCACTTTAAAACGATCCCCACTAAGTATCAGGATTTAAATTTCCTTCTTCTAAACCAGTTTAAATAAAAGGATATTTAATTGCAAGCCATCATAATTTAGACAAAATTAAGGAAACTAGTAAAAAATAGCATTTTTTTTATTAATAAAGTTAAAAATATTGTTCAATCGCTAACTGACTATATAATTTTGAAAATGGATTATCGCTAAATATATCAAACCGCAAAAATTCTTTTAGATATTCTTGGCAAAGTGGGTGAGAGAGCTGAACTTTAAAAATCTGCTTTGTTGCAACTTGTTATAGACAAGCGTATAGTTGTAAGAAGGAAATATGACAACAGCAGAAATAGATTTACGTGATTTATTTCAATAGGAACGTGTGGGTTTGGGACAGCTACCTTGTGGTATAGTTCATAAGCCGGCTCCCGGTCTGAGTTGATCTCTCATAGTAGTACACACTGGTTGGCGTGGCGCTCCTCCTGCTGACCGCTGCTGACTGACCGTGACAGGTCTCTTCCCTGGCCTCCTGTTGACTGCTGTTGTACTCCCCCGTGTGACCCCTTTTATGGCGTTTTTTATGGCTTAACAGGCTCGAAAAACGACGCGAGTATAATTCGGAGGGAAGCATTTTTATTGGTCGAAAAATAGAAACACTTTAAAATATTATTTTATTTTTCGACCGGAACTCGTGCGTCGGGCTTATGCGTAGACGACGAAAATGATTATTTTGTGACGGGTCCTTGTCCCGTTCACATCCGGCTCTCGCTCTTAAGTATGTTAGTTTATTTGCCTGCAAATCAGCCGAGATATGTCTTATTTTATTTTATAACAAACTAGACCTTCACAAATAGAGGAATAATACCGGGTTGGAATATGTTGTTAACGATTGGTTCACTAATTGTAAGCCCCAATCAAAGGGATTTTAATAAAGTGATCCCTTACGGCATGAAGAAATAGAATCACTCTTCTCTACTAAACCAGTCCAAGAGAGAAAAAAAATTCATGCGATCTCATATGGTATGAAGAACCGCCATCACTTTAAGCTTGTAAACCAGTCTAATGGAGTGGATATTAAAGTGATCCAATTTTCTTTAATAGAATTACTGTCTGGTGCCTCACAAAATTTAACATTGATTAAAATAAAAATGTTACTTGAAAAGATGCAGTAATCTCGTTCTACAGCTGCGTAGAGAGTTCCATTGGTATTTTTTTTAGATATTCTCTCTATCATTAATCGGAGGTACATTCTTTCTATTTCAGAAGTAGAAAAAAGAGAAAAGTTAAAATGTACGTATCGCTAGACTAGATGATTTGAACTGAGGATCATATTGGCAATCTCTGGCCCAACGTCTTCTAACTTAGCCAGTCGTTATATGCGTTGATCTAAAAATGTATTCCATTATTTCTTTCATCATACAATTATGTATTTACTCTGAATTTCATTTCCACATAATGTACACTAAAAAGACTTATTGTCTGTTATTTTTATTGTATTTATATTCTACCATTTAAATAATGATTATCTTCCTCTTATAATTCCGGTAAGGATAGTCGTTTTGGTTAAAAGTTTATAAATACTTCGGGTTGGTACCGATCGGAAAAAACGTTGTGTATCAAATTGGTACATGTAGAGGAGAATAATGCTAAAGTGATTGTTAAAGCGAATCGACAGACGCCAACATTCGCTCGCTTTGGCACGATATTTATATTTTACACTCGACATGTTCAGTTCACTGGAAAGATAGAGATAGAGATTTCTTTGATCTTCAAACTGTAACAAATACCTCCTGGCTAAATAATTTATACCTCTAACACGTTAGCTAGTGTTGTCTGATGTTAGGGATTATAACCAAATAATCTGAATAGATTAGAAAAGCAAAGGGCTTTTGAAAATAACTTTTTAAAAGAATATTTCGTCAGGCGACGGATATAGACGCGTAAAGTGTGAAAACCGTTAGATGATGACACTCTAGATAATGAGGGTGAATGTGAAGAGTTCTAATTCTATTGCAAAGGCTTTTTTTTTTTCTCTCGGGAGCTTAACTTGAATTCTCAATCTGTCATTTATTTAGCGAATTTTTCGCCAGTATCGGTGACTGAAATGTCTTCCTATTTTCAAATTACTAGACAACTTTTCCAACGTACAAAATGCTCTACTTATCAGTAAAAAAGAAAAGAAAAGAAAAAAAAGAAGCTACTCCTAATTAGCCGTTATCACTTTTACATAGTCGTGAAACTTTCATTCACCTTTCATTGACAAGTTCAATAAAGTCGACCCTTTTCTCTCTAGCCTGACTATCGGCTTATAAATAGACGAGGAGAGAAAACAAATTTCCTTCCCTCTTGCTGTACATATCACAAACCATTGCTACTAATATGGTCTGTTCGTCCAAACGAAGGGACAAGGCAGAGAGCAATCAATTAATGTGTCCAACCCTAACTCGACACAGTTAATCTTAGCCCTTCTTATTGTCTCTTACAATCTATTTTTTGGCCCGACCTCATCATTGGAAACATCGTCGGTATAGTGATCTCACTGATAGCATCCATTATTCAGTCTGCTTGAGGGATCTGCGTACACAAAACTGATTTATTAGTCAAGAAACACTTTTAGAACGTTTATCAAAATATGAATGACATAAGAAAAAAATACAGCTTCTGCAGAATGTGTTCTACTGATGCGGAATCACAATCGCTTGCAATTTAATGCGTTTCTTGTAAACAGCAGAGACACTGACGTTCATTTGAATGAGATTCACATTTTGAGGTTCAGACCTCAACTCTCAGAAAATTCAAATTTACTAAATTAACATTTTAATTTATTGATCTTGAATATCGAAAAAATATGCCAAGAGAGTGAAAACTCCGATGGTGGGTCCTATAGTGTCCCATTTATTATTTTAAATTTTTTTTACTTTTATTTTTTATTTATTTTATTTTATTTATTTATTATTTGAGCAAGGAGATTATTTTTGTAGATGTAGCTCTAAAGAGGGACGGATACAAGAAAATATGTTTATCCCTTTAACAGAATGTTTTTCAATTTTCAGTTTGTACGAACAGTGTTGTTATTGGAAATGAGAATTTGACCTTATTTGCCTCTTTTACTCCAAGTCCACGTGCATCCTGATCATTTCTTGTTTGCTGTGGGGTAAATTCGTGGGGTAAATTCGTGAGATTCTCCTCACTTCAATATATAGAAAATTGAACGGGGTCCTTTGTTCATTCAGTATTCTAAGTTGTAGGCTTTCATTTTTGATTGTGTCCGGATTGATACGGCAGATATCAACGAAATTCTAATTTTTTCTCTTTTTATTTCTTTATATTTTTACTGGCCTCTCATCGTCGGATTTGCCGACCAAAAGGCAACTCTGTCGTCGGAGATAATGGTGATGAATTTTTACTTTGTGTTTTTTTTTTAGTGAGAGTGGAGGTTAGAAAGTGGTTGTTACTGATTCATTGTGTCAGTTCATTGTGTATGTGGGTGGTAATTTTTGTTAAAATCCTTTCTTTTTGGGGGGTATTTGGGTGTGTGATGGGAAAAACTGGAACATTCAAGGACAATGACCCTTCCAGAGGTCAGATTTCTGGCTTTACTCTGTTCTTTGTTTCATTCAGGTTTAAGCACAGGTTCTTTTGCCAAATCTCTCCTTTTCTCTCTCTCTCTCTCTTTCTCTGTTTGTCTCTCTGTCTGTCTCCCGCACACTGACTGCTAATATGCCACAGCTTTTCAGCTTTTGCCCTTATGTTTAGGGCTTTCTCTAAGAACTGTTCGTTCCTCCTCCCGAATTAAGCCTATTCGAGGACTTTTTTTTATGTCCGACTACTACTCACGGTCTTCTCTTCAGAGAAAAAAACAAAAAAAAAAACCCCTTCGACAATGTTTTCAACCTTTGTACCCGCAAAAACAATGTGTCAAAAGGATGGTTACCCCCTTGACACTGCTATTACTGTATACACTTTTGACTTCCTCGGCCATGTTTATTGTTTTAAAAAGCGATAATCAGAATTTTAAAACCCAAACTGAAAGTATATTTATACATTTTCTTTATATTCAAAATATTAAGAAATTTTTATTTTTTATTTTTTACCCACAGGGGTTACCCAACTTGCCTTTGCTAAAAACGCGTCAGAGGGTGCTATTGAAGTCTATATATCTTTTTAACTCTTTCATTTACGTGGGTAAAGTGTCCCCAATTGGGGCACATTCATTTTCATGGTCTTCCCTTATCTGAACTCTCGCACACACGCACACGTGTCTATCACACATTCTCATAGCTAGTTTCAATGTCTTTTCCTTTCATTTCAATTGTGTACACACATAATTACTTTTGTTCATAGCATGCATTGTTGTTTGTTTTATATTCATTATGTTGTGTTTGTGGTGGTAGCATCTGTTAGGGTCCCAGCTATGGGCAAATAGTTAATCCCAAAACTGGGGTCAAAACACTATGTAAGTGTAAAAATAGGTTTTAATAACAGAAATACTTTGTAAAAAAAAATTATTACCAGCAATACATTTTTGAAAAAAATATATATATATATTTCTAGCTATACATTTTTCAAGGAAAAATATTACCAGCAATAAAAATTGTCGGCATTAAATAACCCATTGAGTTTGATATGCCGTAAAACAAATCAAGCCAAACCCGCAACAACTCTTTCCGCCCTGCTCTACCTTTTCAGCAATCTTTAAAAATTCTAAGTCCGAGTTTTTGTACCTAGACTTTAAAGAAAGAAATAAAATTGATGGTGGCTTATTTCATACTATCTGAAGTCTCTGGAAAACCCATGACTCGTTTTACAATCACCTCCAATTTTTTTTTTTTTTTTTTAAGCGAGGGTTTGTGATGAATATTTGAGCCACCTCAATGTTTTTGGGTGATTGTCTCTATGGTTTCAGTGACAAATATTTAGCATTTATATCCAGAGAAAAATATGTCAGCTTTGTTAAAATGATTCTTTCCCTAAAGAACAAATCGAACATGACACTTTACTGCTTTTCAATATGTCCGTCAACTTTTCTAGTCAAGCTTGAAAAAATCTTTTCTGGAATCACAAATTTGCGCTGGTATTTTTTATATTTATTTTCCTTCGGAAGATAATCTAGGAACATTTGACGTAGATATTTACACGTCACTCTCAAGCTAAACCTCTACAAACAGATGCTGTCGCAAGATTTCAATGACATTTTCTCTCAAGAAAATTCTTGGAAAACCTCAAGCTGGAAGAGTTTTAATTTGAATAAGAGTGAATGAGTTGAATGTCGCCAAACGAGTATTCGTTCTACTACAAAGCTTTTTTGAAATTCAGGCTTTTAACAACATCACCGAGATAGAAGGACTGTAAATGTGACGTCACCACAAGTAGTATAAGCCGAAGCGAAGTTGCTGAAAATGAATGACAGTAGTTTTTTTTAAATATAGAATACTTTTTAAATTACAATTAAAAAAAGGAAGCCAGGGTTCGAAATTCATCTTAGAACTTTATTCAATATTAATTTATAAAAATAAAAAAGATAAAAAACAATCAAACAAAATTATTAAAAAAGTTTTATTCCGTAAAGTTTCGATACTGACAACTGAAATTTACAGAACAATTTTTCATATTAGTAGACGAAGAAAAGCAAACAAAGATTCGATTTCTATCTTACATCTTTTTAAAAAATAAAGAAACAAAAAAAAAACAATAGATTAAAATTTAAAATCCGTTTTTATTTTAATGATTATTCTACAGAATTACTATATTTACATAGAATATTTTTATATTACAATTACATTAGAAAAACCAAGCTTCGAATTTTACCTTAGAATAAACTTTATTTCCTAAAGGAAAATTATTTAAAGTTTTACACTTATTTCTATGTTAAAGTGAACAGTGTACATTTTATAATTTAATTTAAAGACTAAAATTCCTTTTTCATATTTTAATTGTGTAAAATTATTTGAAAACTATTTTTTTTACAATAAAAAAATCGACATGTTTTAATTTGCATGTTTTGTTTTATTTTAATCATTCTGCAGTATTAAAGTTACAATATTGACATTTTTGTTGTGTAGAAAATAAAAGACTAATTTTAAATAATTGTAGAAAAGGTGTTACATATGTGACACTATTTAGCTATGGTAATTGACTAACTAATAAACCATAGAAATTAAAAACGGGAAATACTTAAGGCGAGAAAGAGCTATATCGAAAGATAGACTGAGCGAAATTAAAAGGAAGAATTTATTTTATTTACAAAAGAAAGGTTCTTTTCGCAAAAGACAGAAAATCAGTAAGAAGGAGCGATACTGTGATTCTGTCAAATTAATTAATGTCACGATAAGGGAGTGACGCGTCAAGCGAAACAAAATTCTATAAGATAAACAAAGCCGGCTGATGCATGCGACCGTGGAGGAAATTTGGCTTGGGACCACACTGGAGAGTGGCCATTGATTATGTTTCAGAGATATCATTTGACTTTAATTCCTGATTCCAGCGAGGGAAGCCATCTGGTCTATGTACGAATCTTGACATGAAAAAAAAAGGGAGTCGAAAAGGGGATCATTATTATTGCTTATTCAAACTGTTGACTCGAAAATGAGCATCTGGTGATAAGAGAATTTTAAGACATGAGAAAAATAAAGAATTTAATTGTCGGGTGGGCACGGCCACCGAGTTGAAGGTTGACCAGAGGAGAAGCCTAATGTCGAGTGTCGACAATGATTAATGAGTCAGTAGAGGTCCGAGCTAAAGTGGATTTGGGATGTGATAAAGAATTAATTGGCATTCTGGGAATTGTAAATGTTTTGGGCGAAGGAAAAGGAAAAAGAAAAGAAAAAAGTATTTTGTAAACAAAATTTTCGATAATAATTCTAAGAGGGCCAGTCTAGCCACGCCCACACTGCCGAGAGATCATTGGCTAACTGATAGCATGGGTGAAAGGCGGAGGTGAATGTATGAGAAAGACGGAGAAGTTGTTAGCACCCATTGAGGGGATTGGTATGAGATACCAATGTGAGAGAGGAAGAGTCTAGAAGGATATCTCTCCTCCGACCTTCCCTCACGGACGAGGGAGGAACCCCGAATTAGAAAGTGATTAATCTTCCAAAAATGGGAAGTAACTAATTTTCCTGGCCTAAGAACAAAGAGAATTCTTGTTGGGAATTAAGAATTGTCAAAGAACCCAAACCACGACAGGCCCCCACACCGGAGTTGGTCGGTGTCCATATAAACGACCGTCTCGAAGCAGCTAGGCAGAGTTTTGGGGCAGAGTTTCGTGGAGACCCAGACACGGTCGGAGTTACAGAGTCAGAGTGTTGCCTTGCAGAAGCTGACCGAAAGATTTCCACGTCCTTTTCGACTTAGTCTTCCTACCAAAAGCAAGTTTTTATTGACGAACGACTTAAGATACCATAACTAGCTTAAGAAACGCAAAGAGTGTCACGAATCCATAAAAACGGGCCTGGAGAGAAACACACTCCTGTATTCAACAGATAGATAAAGATAATTCTTATTTCTCAACATATTTGAACCTCGTGAGTTTGTTTTATTATTTTCTTTTACTTACGCTTGTGCGGTATCACCTTTACCCCGGATTCAGCTTGCCCGACGCCTGATTGATTACGTCTACCGAAGATCAAAATCACAACGTGGTTAGGTTAGACTTGAGATCAAAGTAGTTATTTCGGTAAGCAGACGTTGGAAGTGAGCTGGGAACGACAAGTTGGTATCAAACCGGGAACGACCAGATCGACCGGGACACAGGCTGGTGGCAGCGACAACGAATCAACCCCAAACGCTAGTGGAAGAAACCTTACAGCTTCGCGCCGCAACCAAGGTTTGAAAAGCTCCAGACAAGAATTCTTTCTAATTTTTCAATACTTTGACAGTCCACATAAAAAAGATGATCATTATCTGCCAAAACATTCAACATTATATGCATGGCTAATTTCTTATTATTTCTTGAGTGAAGAAAATAATTTTTTGTCAATTTATTAATAACTATATAATTATAGAGAACACCATTTATAGTAGTATCGTTAGAATATAGCAGAAAACCTGTATTAATCACCTGAAAATAACTATTTCAGGTATTTTGTCCTCGTTATATCTGAAATTTACCTGGTAATACATTACACCATTTTCATTCTTCTCTGCAATATTTGGTCACTTCTAGAATTGCATGAGTAATATGATGCAAAGCTGTGAAGCCTATTATTTCAAGGAATTCTATTCCAAGATTCTAACCAGTTGCAGAGTACATTGAGAAATATATAATTGTCATCATTTAGTTTAAGTAGATTAGCATATTTATTGCTAAGCCGCCAATCTTTATATGGTGTTTTTACATTCAGTATTGTCCACCAAATATAAAATATGTTTATGTATTCTGCAACTTGTGCAAAGTTAGGTAAACATTTCTGTTTCCCTAAGGCCAACAATCCTTGAATAGTGAATTTGTTAAAAATTTTCAAAACTAATGAAACATTTTCTCTTTTCAAACTCGTGGGAGAAAGAGTCTTCGAGATCAGTTTATAGCAATATTTCAAAATTCACTGCGATTCCAGGATATGAAGTTTCTGTAAAGTACAAAATGTAGCACTTTGGATATTATCTAAATCATGATTTCTTCCATTATGACAAAATTCTGGTAACATCATGCATTTACTTGACTAAGCCAGTTGCTTCTAATACATTTTAGTATATAAATTGAATTGAATATGGAGAAAAGAGGTCTAAATTTAACACCTGGATGTGGATATACAATTGAAAGTTTCGCAGGGCTACAAAAGAAAGATATAGCTTTCTTAGTTATTGCATTATTATCTGTTATGAATAATATTACTCTAAAGCCTGTGTCTTTTTTTTAAGCGTTTTACCCCAAGCAAGGCGGGAAGCCACTAGGACGTAAGGTGTTACAGAAGATTTGGAGCAAGATCAGATAGGAGTCATAGAGGAAAGGATGAGGAGAAGGATAGTGGATAGATCAAGGCAACTGGAGATGTCGATTGACATTACATTTGAATAGTTGGAGATTATAGCTATCAGGGAAACTGGAATAGGGAAGGGAGTTCCACAGGCGAGAGGTGCGAGACATGAAGCTATTGGAGTAGAAGAGGCGGCTACATTTAGTAGTTTCGACAGTGAAAGGGTGAGAGCGGGATGCCAGCCTCGTAGGGCGCTTGAATTCATGAAGTCTGGGGACCAGCGAATGCAGCTCCTCGGAGCAATTACCATGAAAGTATTTGTAAAAAAGACAGAGAGGCGGCGGAGCGTCTGTGAGAGAGCGACTGTAGACGAGATGCCAGATCAGGGCCAATTATATTGCATATCCGCCTCTGGATCTTATCAAGAACCCCGAGGCAAACAGAAGGGTTCCAGACCATATATGGCAGCAATACTCCATGCAAGGGGGAATTGTTGATTTGTAGATCTGAAGGATCGATTCCGGGGAGAAAAATTTCCTGGCGCGGCACAGGGAGCCAACTTTCCTTGCGGTGGACGAAGCAATTGACTCATTGTATTTGTTCCATCTCAGGTCAGCAGTCAACGTGAGACCGAGCAGCTCTCTTGAGCGTCAGACATTCTAGGCGGGGGCAGGGAAGGATCTCTGTGCTGATTAATAGAGAGCAGTTTTGTTTTTGAGGCATTAATAGAGAGCAGTTTTGTCTTAGAAGCGTTGAAGTTGCACAGCCAATTCCTGCCCCAGTTCACAACCGATTGGAGGTCCTTTTCGAGATGCACGGCCAGGCTAGTTTTGTCAGCGACACTAGATTTGTTTTTGAGGCAGGAGTAAATTGTAGTGTCGTCCGCGTAGATGCCAACCTGTGAATCTAAGGCGTCTGGAAGGTCATTTATGTAGATAAGGAATAGAGTGGGGCCTAGGATGGAGCCTTGAGGAACACCTGCGTTTGTGGGATAGGAACTGGAGGAGAATCCATTGAGAACGACCTTCAATTCACGGTTTGGCAGGAATGATTGTATTAGGTCAAACATTCAACCTGTAATACCATAACCCTGGAGCTTGCGAAGAAGGCCGGCATGCCAAACCCTATCAAACGCTTTGGAGATGTCTAGGGCCACGGCACGAGCTTCTCTGTTATTTTGAAGAGTCGAGCGTTGAGTTGAATGAAAATTTCCGAGCAAAGCATTCAGTCAGGACCTCGAACTGGTTGAACAAAGGAAGTATAGAGGGTTTGTTATTGTTCAGTACGCTCTTGCAGAGACTCCAATAATCTTTGGAGCCAAATTTGCGAGATGCAATATGCTCCTTCATCTGAGCAGCAAATAGTGACTTAGTATTGTTGAGGACACACTTACACTCGTTACGGGCAGAGGCAAAGAGACGTCTATTGCAGTCCGACATGTCGCTACGAAATAGGTGAAAGAAGTGGTTCCTATGGGCGATGGCGGCTGAGCAAGCAGCGGAGAACCAAGGGGAGGAGCGCGACTTGACCCTATATTTCCTTGAGGGGATGAAAGCGTCGATTCCAGCTTCAACTCAGGATGAGACCTCAGAAGCACATTCTTGGACGGGGAGTGTAAAGACAACATCCCAGGGGACATCGCGGAGGGAATCACAGAACGAGTCCCAGTCAGCTCGTTGATAGTAGAACGAAGTTCTAGTGGTAGGAGTTTCTTTGCAGGGCGGGTGGAGTTGAAGGAGATGTTAACAGATACTACAGCATGATCAGAGTTACCAAGAGGGCAGAGTTGCGTGGCGCTACAAGATTCGGGGATGGAGGTGAAACACAGATCGAGAAGAGAAGCCTTACCTTCCAGGTTGTAGGCAAAACGAGTGGGGAAGTTAACTATCTACGTGAGGGATTGAGAAACTGTAAAATTAAGAGTTTGAATGCCTGCGTGGTCAGTAGTAGCATTCTTAAGCCACTTGGTATGATGGGCGTTAAAGTCACCAAACACAAATATGTCTTGAGTGAATGGAGAGCGATAAAGTAAGAAGAGATAGCTTACAGCATTGAGAAGAGATAGTCGGAGACACATGTACGACTAGTCTGGCGATTCGAGAGACAACTCTCTGGTCAGATGGAGATGGTCCTTGACGTAGACACCAAGGCCGTGCATGTGGGTTAGAGAGACTTTTCTGAGGAAAGGAAGGTAGCCGGGGATCGAGAGATCAGAGGAGGGGATAGACGAGACAAGGTTGGTCTCACAGAGAGCCAGTATATCCGGGCAGTTTGCAGCGAGGAAAGATTCCATACTGCAGAAGTTTGTTCTAATGCCACGGATGTTGGAGAACGAAATGTTGAGGAGTTTAGGTGATTTTTGAGGGGCTGGTTTAGGATTACTTTTTCGGTCTTTGTAAGGCCTGAAATTACACATTTAACTGTCAAATAAATTCTCAGCTTTAAGACATTTAGTTGGCATAATATGAACAACATTTTCATAGGCAAAATCATGTTTTTAAGTAAATTTTAAGTTTACACATACAAATTTGTGGACGTTTTTGCGGAAATATTTTTTACAAATAAAAAATTCAGACATTTGTTTTTAAATGCTTATTAGAAATTAATTATTATAAAATTTCCTTTGAAGCATTTCTTTCGAAAATTTTATTAAAAATGATGAGTTTAATAATTTCATCCACAGAATTCTTTTAACGGTGGAGGCCATCACATTATTTTGTTTCAATGCATCGTGAATTATAAAGTCATGAAATTAGTTCAATCATTAACTTTTAATGTTTTTTTTTTAAAAATAATATAAAAAAATAATATAAAAGAAATTAATCACTTTACTATTTTTGTTTGATACAAACTTTTCCCTTTTGATAGCACGTATCTATGCACCAGATAAATCCTTATCTTTTGGAAATGAAAATACATTCACTTTTGAGTTTTGGTCCATTTTGATAACTTTGTAGTTTGGGACAGCACAATCGTACGATATTTTTTTGTAAATAATTTCAATGAAAATATTTAAAAAAAAAAAATCAAGCCGAGTCAAGAAAACTCAAACAGTAAAAAACTAAAGAAAGTATTTCTCCGAGTTTATACTACATATCGTCACGTCATCACATAAGCCCCGCTCATCGAGAATGGCCTTCTATTTTGGTGGTGTTGCTTTTAGCGGGCATCTCGTGGTAAAATGATCTCTCCTGCTATGCGGCCTCCTTCAAGTAGAGTATGCTTTGTTGTGTGGATGTGCCCAATATATGTGTTGGTTCAAGGTAACATAGTTTTGGAAGGCTGTTGTTGATTGAATGCACCTATTTATTACTAAATAGTTCAAAGTAACATACATCTCGAGCAATTCTTCTTTACTACAACTTGATACGATAGTAGGAAAAGAATGGTATGGAAACGGACTGTATTCTTTTCACTATCTGCTTGTTTTCTTAGAAAGAAAACATTCCAGTTTGCCTTTCTCCATTTTACGCATTAATATATACGCGATATAGTAACACGGATGAAACAGAATAGCTGAAAGAAAAGAATGAGAAACATGCATGGTTCTTAAAGAGACTTTTTATACTGATATATATATATATATATCACTAATTTGTCCAATACTGAGAAACTATAGCATATGTATACGACAAGCAGTGTGAAAGGAGCAAAAAGAGAGATGATCTTATTTGTAATACTTCCCAACGGGAAAACGGGCAGACCAGTAGCATCTTCTATGTATCTGGTACGACCATGTGGTTTTATCTGTATGAAAAATATGGTAACTAACGTGAGCAGACAAGTCTAACTTCCAGGTGTGATAAATAGCAATTGCTCTTCGTTATTTTATGAACTGACATCACTCTACGGCCTTCACGTGACGCATGTGACTTCGTCTTAAACAAAGAAAGATAGTCGCCCTTTGTATCCCTACAAGAGTAATAGCATTTCAATAAAAGTAAGTTGCCTTGTGTTTTCGTGGAACAGTGACTTATTTTTATACAAATTAACACAATCATTCACTTACAAAAAAAGTTAAAAATTCAATTTGTCTTTGTTAAGAGAATGTATGTATTGAAATAGCCGACTCAAGGCCCAAACATGATTGGAAACAAAAAATGAAAACGGAACAAAAATGCAATCGAATACAGTGAAAACATGGAATTAAATTTATCTATAGAAAAAAATTGAACAAGAAAGATTCTTTTTGTATCAGTGGACCGCTATTCTCTTTCTAAAGAAATTTAGTGCATATTGCAGAGATATGTTTTTTTAGAAGAGTAATAAAAAAGAATGTAAAAATACGTATAATTTTATAATAGTCTACATAATTACAAAAAAATGGCTCAAAAGCAGCTTCTTTGGTTATCATAAAACTTTTCTAAATGAGATGAACATCAGAAAATTAAAAGAAACTCCACTGTTGAATAATAAAACACATTGGTGAGTTTAATTGGAGGATGACACTTATTCTATTGAATCCCTGCTATACCAATCTCTTCATGTGACAATATTTCTTTCTTTCATGGTTCAGCAGATTGTCTCGGTCGGAAACGATCATCAATTTTCTTTTCATTTCCGGTTGGTAAAGTAGTCCCATTTTTTCAAATCTACAGCAAATAGCACATTCAGCTATAAGATAACTTACACCAGCATGTCTGTGCCATTACGTACACTTTGAATCGTGTTTTCTCTGACTCCACACTTCTGTATAACGAAAGGTCAGATTTCATTTACATCTCTCCGTAATTCCTCTCTAAGTTTCCTTTTGGGTTTAGTTTTACTCATCAGCTTGTAGTCGTCACTACATCAACTTAAAGGCCACCAAAAATAAAACGGTAAATTCAAATTAATAGGAACGCATTTATAGTTCAATGAATAAAAAAAAACATTTAAACCAGTTTACAAAAAAACAAAGAAAAACAGGTACCTTACTTCTTTTCTAACATTGAAATGCAAGATAGAAACCCGTTTCCTTGGAGCCTATGTGCTGAACTGTTCAGCTATATAAAGTAACCGTTTCTTAATATGTAAAGTCAATTATCATTTGGCGAATCTAGAGTCAGTTGCAGAAGATCGCGTAAGGACGTCGACTAACAAGCAAGAGCAGTAGACTACAGTGGAGTAGAGTAGCAGTAGCAGTAGTAAAAAGGAACAGCACACACATATCATTATCGCTCCGTGAAAAATCGACAGTTAATGGTCTCAGAGGGTACCCTTAACAAGGAAATTCTCGGAACAAGCAAAAACCAGTAAGCACAAACTTTTAAAGAAACAAAAGAGACAATAACACTGAGAACATTTTTAACGCACACAATACCAATATTGTAATTAACACCACGAAAAGAAAAATACACATTCTTGTCATTAATGTCAACACGTCTCTCAAAGTTGTTGTTATTGTTGTGTTTTATTCAATTCATTTTCATTAAATAAACGAGAAAAGGAATTCTCTATCAACTGCTAATACATATAACAACGGGACAATTACTTTAACAATCACAACTTCACATTCAACCCGTTACAATCCCTAAGAAACAAAAAAAAAACAACAACAAAAAAAAAACGGCAGAGATAAATAGACAATCATTAATAAGGATGCAAGGACTCACGTCAAAAAAAGGGGTGTATTGCTTAATCGCCTCACCTCGCAGGGTCTTCTTTCAGATAATATGGTTTCGCATTAACAATTATCGTTGAAAGTCTACCAAGCTTTAGATAAGAATGGTGAATCTCAAGCTGTTGCTTTAGACATTTCGAATGCATTTGATAGCGTTTTGCATACCGATCTTCTTAACAAGTTGAAAGGTTATGGTATTTCTGGACAAATTTTTGAACTGATTCAATATTTCTAATCAAATCGCGAAATGAACGTTATCTTGAACGGCCAGTTTTCTAGATCTTTTTACATTAATGCAGGTGTCCGTAAGGGCTCTATACTTGGAACTACATTGTACCTAATTTTCATCAACAACCTGATCTCAAAAGTGACCTAAATTCTGCTATTAACTGCCAGGGAGTGACTCGTGGCTCATTCTCGAGCTAACATTTTCCGCTGACATGAAGTGGAAAGATTATATTGAATCAATTGCTAGATTTGCTGCTAGGATAGTTGGTTCACTGTGTTGTGCTAGACAATTTTTCTTTCCGGAATCTATATTACATATTTATATGTCTACAATTAGTCCTTGCTTTGAATATTGTTGATACATCGGGTATGGTGCTGCTGCTATATATTTAGAGATAAAATCCAAAGAATAATCTGCAATGTTATTTGTCTTGACTTCAGTCACTTTCCCATCGCTGTAATATAGATTCTCTGTGCCTTTTCTAGAAATACTTTCATGATATTTGTTTTGATGTACTTTGCTGTATGTTACCTAGACGTTATAAATTTATGCGCAGTACTAAATTGGCAACATGATATCATCGTTTTACAGTTGAAATGGCCAGAGATGTAACCGTGAGTTCTTTGCTAACAGTTTCTTTTCTCGCACTTATTGACTGTTGAACTATCTTCTAGCTTCTTGCTGTCCAGCCAATTTTGATCTCCAGAATTTAAATGTAATGTTAACCATCATCGTTTGTCTTCTTTGATTACTTTTTTTTTATTCTTCTCGCTCTTTAATGTTTTTCTTTTTCTTTTCTTTCAAACTCAATAATCCCATGTATCTTAGTGGCTTTATTGCCTTGCTTGGGGTGAAATGATAAAAAATAAACTCTTGACGAATAAATAAAATTTTAAGCATTTACATGGATATACAGATTTATTTTTATTTTTAGGTATTTTTACCTGTGCCTGGTCATCCTTAGTAAATTCTCAAATTTCAGCCTTTTTTCAAACTTTATTTCAGGCTTAAAATACAACTGCAATGGGAGTTAGAAATTTAATTTTTCCCGTAATTTGCGTTAAAAAAATCTAAGCTTTACATCATGCTTATAATATCCTTAATTTTTATACTAATCTTGACTGACAGATCATTGAATCTAATGATATTTTTAAAATGGTAGAATTAGAATTTCTTTTAAAGGTTCGATAGCTGATTTATTTCAATGCAGGCATTTGATCCCAGTATATAGGTTTCCCTTTTGCATCATGAAAAAAGCTCTTTATATTTTTACGAAGTTTTTGTATGTAAAGTTAGGTTTTGTGGGTATATCTATTCATAGTAAACCAGTCTTGTTTGAAATGTTCTCGGCTTTAGAAGACTTCGGCATCGACATAGAAATAATAAACGAAATATACAATGACCACATACCTCACTAAATCCATCTTCGTAACATTTTCTAAGAAACCAGATGAAATTGAACGCTAGCTTCATCGAACAATCAGTTTAATAAGCTACATAACCAAACTAATGATGCGAATCCTGATGGATAGAGCGCGAAGCAGAACTAGACTGGAAATAGGAACGGAAATTGCAACTTTTTCAAGGGCACTAGAATGCGATATTTATTATCAGAAGAGAAATAGAAATGCAGAGGTATGTGTACTTACGTTTTAGAGATTATACAAAAGCATTTGACAAGTTACTGCACAAGGATCTATTTGAACTGATCGGAAAACTCGATCTACTTAGAAAATATATTAGAATAATCAAGAACTTATACCGGGACCAAACCGCCTGCATTGGCTTAAAACAAAGAGATGTGTGTCTTCTCAGGTTTATTTAACTTGTATAAGGAAGCGGGAGACCCCACCAGGATTTATTTTTGGTGGGCGTAATCTTAACAGTATAAGCTACGCAGATGACATTGTGTACACGACTGGCTTGGAAAGAAAACTACCGACCTCCTCGACAAAGTAGTAAAAGAAAGCGAGTAAAAAAAAGGATTAACCATCAATTACAGGAAGACAGAATGTATGAACACCATCAAGAGAAAAATCCCAAAATGCGAGTTAGAAATTGGACATGTCAACATGAAGCAAGTACAGAAGGTTAAATATCTGGAAGGTGTTTGAAAAGAAGCTGGAAAATGCGAAAAGGCAACAAATTCTCGATTTCTGAAATGGTTTTCGTAAACAAAAACTGGATCTGTCTTGATTAAACAGAAAATAATTTTGAACCACCTGAACTATTGATTGTGAGAATTTTATTATTTGTGTTGTTGGTCCAGCGCCTTTGCCATTTTCGTTTAATGTAACTATAGAATCGTCCATATTTCCTACTCACCTCCAAGATAAAATAAACTTTTCCATCAGAATCAGTTTTAACCAACCAACACCTCGCATTGCAAATCTCGACTTTTTATTGGTCGAGACATATAACAGTTGTCAAAAAACTGTTTTCGCGCCCAGTTCGCTGGAGACTATTTTGGTTTCCAGAAACAAATAAAAAGGACCATCTCGACCCAATTCACCAGTCAGTCAATAAACTTGCTCTGCCTTCAGGCGGGAGGAACCCGAAGGAGGCTACGCCGAAGGGCGGAGTCTCCTTCGGGGAGGTAGACCGGCCCTGAACCCGTTTATCGGAGTGCCCACGTTAAAAAGGCCTTGTGCCACATGACACCCTCGTGGAGGGGGGGGGGGTGACTGAATATCGTCAGTCAATAAACTTCAGAGTGATGCCACACAAATCCACGCGTGTCACTACTTCGACTTAAGATACTTTTCGCGCGTCAACTGCTGACTCAAACATCAACATAATCTCTCACATCTCATTTACAACTTTCTAAGAAAAGTGTTCTTACACACTACTAAAATAGAAATTGTATTTTAAACAAAGACAAACACAGAACAATCCAAAGTAAACAACTCTGGAGAATTTAGACAATTAAACCCTACTTTATTCACGCATACAAACTCCTACTTTATTCACGCATACAAACTCCTACTTTATTCACGCATACAAACTACACAAATTTCTGTATAAATAATATTTTCCATTTTACTCTGTTTGACCAGAGCCTAGGTAGACACTTGAACAATTTCGAACTGTAAATCAATAAGAAACCCAATTTATCAATGGTCAATTTCTTGCATTACCAAACTACAAGTTTTCAAATTGTATATTAATTGTACATAAATGCATGTTGTTTTACTGGAATCTCATAATCGGTGTTCCTTACTCAATTGCCTTGTGATTGATTCGTTTTTGAATCTCTATATTCTATATTGTTGCGGATTAATATGGTGAACATGTCCGTGAACTAACCATCTTAATATAAAAACCTTCTGATAACAAATTCAAACTCATAGCAATCCCAACAAAATTGATGACCCCGACGTTTATAACAACAAAAAGATTGGTGACCAACAAAAAAAATTGGTGATACCGACGTTTATAACAACAACAAAATTGATCACTCCGACGTTCAAGTTAACAACGACCAACAAAATTGATAACGCCGACGTTTGTATTATAACAAATTGATTACCACATTGTTCTGAACACCTCAGTCGATATGACAGAACCGATACCGCCAACTGAAGCTGCACTGAAATTAAAACTCCCTACCTACAACGCAACAGACTTGCTTCATCCAGCTCGACGCGATTTTTCACGCCAGACACATAACGTCCCAACAATCGAAATTCGCATTCGTGGTAGAGAAGCTTCCCGCGGAAGTAGCTGCTGAGGTATCAGTCTCCCGCCTTGAAAAGCCTTATGAGTTGCTCAGGCAGACTATTTTGCAGCAAACGGGATGTTCTGAGGAGCGAAAGATCAAAGACCTTCTTAATAATATCACGCTCGGAAACAGCATCCGTCCCAACCTCTGCGAAAAATGATAACGCTGCTCGGCGACAACACTATATCCGAGACAGTGTTGAAACAAATGTGGCTGGAGAAATTGCAGTCTGATATAGTACAGATATTAGCCGCCTTGACTGAGGAGGTCGATGTCCGCAAGCTAGCATCGATCCCTGATAAAAGAGTGGACACAAAACCAACTCGCCAAATTTCCTCTGTCGTGCCATCAGATGACCCGATTCCTGATGTTAACCAGCAACTTGACCACAGGTCTCGACAATATCCAGAGTATACCCAGAAGAAGTCGTAGTAATTCAACTAACCGGCACAATGCTAACTGACGACGATCATTGTCAAGACAACCTCGTCACCGCCAGAGAGGTTATTGCTGGTACCATGAAGTGTTTGGCGCCCGCGCTAAGAAATGTCAGTCACCATGTGCTTATCAAAGCGCGGGGAAACGGCGTTGACTGCCAGGGCGGATAATGGAAATCGCCTGTTCTACGTATTCGACAGTAACAGCAAGTTAAAATTTCTAGTCGACACAGGAGCTCAGATCAGCGTTATACCGCTGAGCTATTGTAACAAGTTATCAACGATACCCAAACAAACTCGCCTAAAATTACAGGCTGCGAACAGCACATCTATAAACACGTATGGCGAGCGTGTTATGTCTCTAAGCATCGGCCTAGGTAGAGAATTCACACGGACCTTCACGATATTCGATGTCGAGACACCCATTTTAGGGGCAGATTTCCTTGCACACTTCGATTTGTCTGTTGAATTATCGTCTCATACACTTACAGATATGCGCACGGGTATACGACGACGCGGAGTATTATCCAGACTTTCTACAGTTGGACTAACTGTGCTTATACCTAGTACAAACGGTTGCGAAGACCTGCTTAAGCAGTACAAGTCTCTCTTATCACCTTTCACGTATGCGGAACCCGTGAAACACACTACACCACATGCAATCAAAACAACCGGATCCCCAGTCCACGCGTCACCCCGTCGTTTACACCAAACTAAGCTCCGGGTGGCTAAGGATGAGTTTGAGAATATGCTGGGCATAATAAGACCATCTTCTAGTCCTTATGCCACACCGTTACATATGGTCCCTAAGAACGATGCTAATAGTTGGCGACCGTGTGAAGACTACAGACTTCTAAACGCTCAGACCGTGCCTGACAAGTATCCAATCCCCTATATCAAGGACTTTGCTTTATCTCTGGAAGGCGCTACTGTCTCCACTAAGCTAGACCTGAGAAAAGCCTTTTATCAGATACCTATCGAACCGTCTTATATCCATAAGACAGCGATAACGACACCATTCGGTTTATACGAATTTACCCGAATGCCTTTCGGACTCCGTGATGCAGCGCAATCTTTCCAGCGTCTCATAGATGAGGTCCTTCGTGGTCTGCCGTATGACATAACTGTTGAATAGCTACGAAGTAGTTGATAATTTAAGAATGATCAATTGCAAGCTTCGTCACTCGTCTTTAAGACATTTTTTTTTTTTACCATTATGAGTTACTGGACTCTAGCGCGAGAAACCTATGGCCATTGAGTAAATCTCGTTGCGATTTTCCAGGAGTAGTACGACACTTCAGTTTGCACACAATGCTGGTGGGTCTGTAGTGAGTCCCGATGAAAATAAAATATAAAAATAATATACATAAACAAAAAAAAAAAAAAATTAAAATTAAAATTAAAATAAGGCATTTGCGATTTCCTTTAAAATCCCTTATCACTACCCACCTCTCTCTCTCTCTCTAAACTTCTCTTTCTATACTTCTCTCAACTTACGAGAAGGCAACCTTCAAATAAAAAAAGGAAGGAGAAAAGACTGTACCCGGCCAAAAGCACTGGAAGCACTTTTACTTATTCGTGACTGAAAAATACCAAAAATTAGGCAGGCTCTACGCATAATTTCCGTTATAAAAAATGAAAAAGTAAGAAACGCCGGAAAATGAAATAATTTGGCTAATGAAAAAAATGACATGAAGAGAATTTTTGATTTTCGCGCCAAATTTTTGAGCCTATTCAAAAGGGTAAAAACCTGACACCTCTAGGTCAAAGGACCAGAACGACACCAAGAAGGGGAGGGAACAAAAGAACGCTACCCCATAGAAACCAGCTGTGCATGATATGTGAAGAAGCAGTTAAAAGGTTATTGGCTACTGACATTTCCGCCTGTTTCTCGGCCGAAAAAAACACAGTAAATTGACACTGACCTAATTTTTTGCATTAACTACTACCCCATGACCATTAACGGACATTTCTCCAGACTGCTACCAATATCTGCCTTATTAACGAGCTTTTTGCTACATCAACTACCAAGGGACTCACTCATCACTCTAAAGAAAATAATTAAAATCATATTATTTATTTTAAACCATTGAGTCAGTTCCTTTTCTTCCCAAAATTTCCGATAAAATAATTAACCTCTAAACTGGCCACATTCTGAAATGAACGCACATGACACAGGTCTAAACAGACTACTAAATTCACGGATCTCTAAAGTTTGCAGTTTTTGGCCGTGTCTTGTGAGGTGTTCGGAAATCTTGACTCAGGACTATAACTGAGCAACATCCAGGAAGTATCTTCAAGCGTATTGGCATTACCCTGTTGTTTTAATGGACAGTGATGGTGTTTGACCAATGCCGGATGAATATAGCTACCAAATTTACCACTATCAAGTTCAGCCATCTCTACTCCATTTATAGAAACTTTTACAATAGCCTTTAACTATGAAGCCGGAGGCGCGGCTGAAAATACCGTGGCTGAAATATTATCTGTATCTGTTGCCGATACATTCACTGAGGTGCAAGAACGGCACGCCCATACATAATGACCCATCTTCTTACATAACTTACACGCAGCTTCGCGTGAAGGGCAAAAATATCGTGGGTGTATTGTACACAATTAAACAATTATTTTTAAAGAGGCAGATACATTTACAGACTTAATCTAGGCTCTTTTTTGACCTCAGGATTAGATGTAGCAGCGCACAACGGCTGGAGAGGTTGTATTAGGAATGTACAAATCTGGTCGAACATGGTGGCCAAGTAAATTATTTTTTTTACAATAATGGCTGGCGAACCAAGGTGACTGCAATTTTATAAAGGCATCTCTCATGATTTGTATATACCGCTTTAAAATTACTATTTTTACTTAAAGCATTCACAGCCTGGAAATATTAATCTGTAGTTTCTTCTGCTTGTTGGACAGTGTTGCACAAAACTTCATTTGTCGGTGTCACATAAAACGATTGTAATACGCTGATGGCATTTTCATAATATATATATATATATATATATATATATATATATATATATATATATATATATATATATATACACAGACATGACAGAATTGAATAGACACCAAGATAAATTTTATTTCTGAATTTTTTTAATAACCAAGAAAAATTAACTTAGATTATTTGATTAAAATTGCAGATAACAATACTGGAACATGCCACAAACCAAAGGAGCATAAGACCTATCCGAATTTCAGCGAGGACGTATCGTGGGCCAACATGAAGGTGGTCTTAGTCAAAGAAAAATATCTGAAAATCTTTCAATACCCCTTTCTACTGTTAATAGAATAATCATACAATTCACCAGAGAGGGCAAGAAATGCACAAAACCTCATTCTGGCGGCCCTGGGCCCTCTGAAAGAACCATGTGTCTTGTCGAAAGAAATGTTGAACAGGATCCACGTTGCAAAGCCTCTGACATAGCAACACAAGTTGATGTCAGTCCCAGAACAGCTGTCAGGTATCGTCACAATCAGGGTTACTATGGCAGAGCTGCAAGAAGGAAACCACTTCTCCGTCCAGCCAATATCAAACACAGAAAGGATTGGGCTCATGAGATGGTGGAGAGACCTGTGACCTTTTGGACCACTGTCTTTTTCTCTGATGAGTCAAGATTCGCATTATTTTCCGACAGTGGAAGAGTATTGGTATGGAGACTCTGTAGTCAAGAGTTTGATTTCAAAAGACTGCAGCCAACGGTGAAACATGGGGTCCTTTCAGTAATGGTATGGGATGCAATTTGGAGTGATGGTCGCTCAGAGTTTGTGGAGTGTGAAGGAAACATTAATTCAACCAAATATGTTTCTATATTAAAGAAAGGGCTCCTTCCAATATTCTCAAGTAGTAGAATGAGCAAAGTTGACTCCCTATTTATGGAAGATGGAGCTCCATGTCACACTGCTCAAGGAACGCAACATTGGTTGAGACAAAATCAGATCAATAAACTTCCATGACCAAGTCAGTCCCCAGATATTAACCCTATTGAAAACCTTTGGGGGCATATTAGATCGAAAAATCCGCAAAAAGAACAGGAAGCCATTTTCTAAGCCCGAACTTTTAGGATTATTGTGTCAAACATGGCAAGAAATCCCTCAAGATGATATTCGTGAACTCATCGCTAGCATGCCTAGAAGGGTCCTTGCATTAAAAAAGGCAAAACGGATGCCAACCAAGAATTAGTTATTAAATTTATGACCATTTATAATTACTTAATTTCTATAAATTACGTGTTTAATAAAATAAACGGTTTCTGTGAGCGTCTATTTAATTCTGTCATGTCTGTGTGTGTGTGTGTATATATATATATTACATATATGTTACACTCATATATATATATTACATATATGTTACACACACACACACACACACACACACACATATATATATATATATATATATATATATATATATATATATATATATATATACTTTATTTTAGGACATTACATCGAAAACATGTCAAAATCGCTACCCAATTGCAGTCGTGTTTCGGTGCGTATCAAATGCATCTCATCAGGCGATTGTAAATTACTGGCGAGTGAACGATTTATTCAAATTTAGAAGTAAAATACAGCCTCTTTTTACGAAAAAAGATAAAAAGAAAAGCGGGGATGGTTATAAGCTATGTGGGCTTTACTCAGATCAACCAATTGAATATGACGTATGTTAAATTTAAACTAAAAGAAGAAGCAAAAATTAAGAAATTATTTTTCATAAACGGGTCATGACCCGTAGATTTGAAATCAATAGCAGTAACAGACGTCAAACAGGCGCGGATGTGAATGGATACATATTGTACATTAGACAATGTCATTTCCTAAGAAAAATTAAGTGGTAATTTAACAAAATGATAGAAGTTATATGCTTTGTGAGTTTGCTACATAAAAAAAACACATTTTTATAGTTGATAAATAAATAGCTTCTTTAAGAAACCAGTAAATATTTTAAACGTATAGACTTACTTGCAGCTGTTGACTAAAGGTGCTAACAATAACCAAACAATGCAAAATATCAAAATGCCAACTAATTACCAATACATCCGTACAAGATGTTACTAACACTCCCAGGAGATTAATACAAAATTATATTAAATCTAAATTAATCTTACCAACAGAAAGATAATATATAGTGTAACACAGTTCAACTAAAATCTAAGAAAAAGCATTGTCAAATTCAAACTCTAACTGAATTGTAAGGTAGACTGTATTTACAATTTACCGTTAACTCGGATTTTTCGTTTAATAAAACATTCTTATCAAAGAACCTGATAATTTGCAATTTTTCATGTAAACACAGAAAACAGGGGTCATATATGGATCTACACGTCCTTGTCATTTTTAAAATTTTCCATTTCACCTTAGGAGTTTTGTTATCGTCTTTCAAAGCCCCAAAATATTTAGAAAGTGGTGTATTATTTCTATAAGTATTATTAATAAATGTTGATACTACCTAGTCTTGAAAGAATTCTTAGTACTGCCAATATAGAACTTTTCAACCTTCATATTTTCTACTGTAGTGATGGAACAAATATAAAAAAAATTTAATTATGCAAGAAAGTTGTTTGTATAAAAAAAAAAGTTGCGAGCCAGTGTTTCCATTCTTGTATAGCTGTTGGGGACCACGGTCAAATCTCTCTGGCATACCGAAGCTGGATTACCAGCTGTTATGGGAACTGTTTTGGTTCCTTAAAGATAGCTTGATCATTTAAGTACCGAAATTTTATGTTCCATGAAATTAAATGATTATTACTACTAGTGGCGGAGCATAGGTGGAGACAGTGAAGGGCAGACGCCCTGGGGTGCACCGTCATGGGTCGCAAAATCGCTCGGTGTTTCGCAAGTTTATTGCCAGGATTGGGAGTAAATTGCAAGCGAAATGTTCCACTCACAATATTGTCACAAAGAAACATGTGTAAAACTAACTAGACCCAATTTTAGTGGAGGTGAATAATTAAGACCAAGTCAGTAGACCAAGTTTTAACACATTTATCGGTGAAAATATCGTGAAATTAATAAAAAAAGGATAAAAGAGGACCTAAAATTTCCTCCTTTTTATTTAATTTAATATCCTTTTTGTGACTGCCCGCAGATACTTATTTCATTAACGATGCGTCATGAATTATTATGGCGACGGCGCTCAGTAGTTCTTCAAACATGCGCAGTGCGAACGGAAGAGCATGCCGGCCAAAACGTTTTAAAGAAACAACAAAAAGTGTTGTTTAATTCTGTTTTCCCTCGGTTGAGGCCAGATTGAAAACTAAACCATATTAATGTTTTAAGATGTATTCCTGGGATGCTAAACTCAGCGTTTCTTTGTAAAATGATAGCAATGACATTTTTCTCCTCGCCTCAATTACTTGATCATAGCATTTCAATGAATATATAAATGATTTAGATATAATGATCTTATTGTAATTTAGTGTGGGTTATATCGTGTCGTATATTCCCATATACAGGGTTTGATGCAAAAAGATTCACGAGTTTTATGGTACAATTTTGGTTATTGTTAACGATGGCAAAAGCTTTGCAGGGTGATTTTGTACCCTTCGTCGCATTATTATTATTATTATTATTATTATTATTATTATTATTATTATATGTTTATACTATGCTAAGAAACTCAATGAATGTTTTTGAAGTTTATTACTGAAAATCATGCAGTCCCGCTGAGAATAGGAAAAATGCTTTATTGGAACGTATATTCGGCTGTTCAGTTACGATAGATTCTGATATTGACCCCTTTTGTTTATTTCAGTGTTCACGGCGATGTTGACACAGTGTTATTTACGGTGGAACGGTGTCACGGTCTTATGGAATTATAGCGCTAAGGCTCCATGGTGTTGTCGTTCGGTTGACAATAAACACCCATATGAGACAAAGTAGTCCCACGATCTGAGTGGAACAGCTATATTTTTATTTCAGGCAGAGATTTTAGAATGGAGCGACCTGGGCAACAAAACAAGAAAGAATCTGGTGCGGAAGGAAGAAATCGTAGGAAAAGAACGAGAAGTTCGACAAAAAAAATCAGTCAAGTTATGAAGAAGTTTTTAAAAATGCCACGCGTTGTTTCTCCGTTTGTTTTTGCCACTGGCTCTGGTTAAACAGACACAACGGTCAGTGGATTGTTGCCAATCTGATGAAAATGCAAAATATGATGAAACTAAATATGCAGTATTAACCAAGAAAGATGTAAATTGCTTAAATTTTGATGTGAATTGCGATAAACCACAAATTTCTGATGATACGCATACAAATGATAAAGATGGCTGCTAAAGATTTTCAGAACAAAGACGGACCTTTTCAAAATTACAAAAGATTGGGAAGTTATTGAGAGCCGACGTGTGGAAGAAGAGATGAGAAGTGAAACGAGCACAAAACACATGGGTGTCAACTGCATCTTCACGAATTACTGGTTTCAAAGAATACTACAGAACGGGTCTACGATTCCGCGTAATTGGTTGTTGTACTCTATTAAAAAATAATGCAGTGTATTGTTTTTGCTGTTTATTGTTTTCAACGGCCCCAGTCAACCAAAGCACGGTATTCGAAAGATCTTGTGGATTTCGAAAATGGAAAAATATGCAAGGAAACATGAACAAGGACACTCATCACCGTGCGTCATTTCTTGCATGGAAAGACACATATCTTAAGGGTCTACGATTGACAGAGTAATACTGAAACATATGGAGGAACAGAAGCAGTTGTAGAAAAATTTGCTCATGCGTTTTGTGGTTTGTATCAAGTTTGTGGCGACTCAATATGTAGCATTTTGTGAACATCGAGAATTCATTGCATCAAGTAATAATCCCGGTAATTTTCTTGCAATCGTTAAGCTACTTAGCAGGTAAGGGCCTCTGTTGCAGCGTCACTTGATTCAATTGCAAAAGGCTAGGAAAAATGCTTAGAATGGAATATTGAAATTGGTCAACAAAGAAGGGTGCGTCGAAAAAAAGAATGGCTGGAGAGGAGACAAAAGATGAGCCTCTAATTAGTGAGAGAAAATGGATGTTTATCTTGAAGGTAAGTACTGGACAGCTTGAATACAGATCTGAAAGGTTGAGTCAGTTACAATTGGGTTCCTCTTGGATATTGAAAGACTCATTTAATCGAAAGAAGACACGGTAAAAAATGCGAAGTAGCTGCTGCAACGTACGAGGGTGATTTTGATGCAATAGAAATACAATATAGATCACGAAATTACAGACTTCCGAATTTTAATACAAAAAAGAAAAGACATTGCCTTCGTTAAAGCAAAAACCCCAGGCGAGCTTTTCAACTTCATATTATCTTACGGCGAGGATGTGTTCCCCAATTTACAAATAGCATTGCGCATACTTTTGGCTGTTGCTGGCTCTGTGGCGTCCTGTCAGCGCTCTTTCCACAAACTAAAATTAATAAAATATCTCCGAAGCAGGAACACCTGAGCAATTAAGCTTTATCAAGAATCGAAAATGAAGAATTTGGACATATAAATGTAGATGGTGTTAATGACAAATTTTTGACCGCCAAACCTGGTCGTATGTCTCGGCTTTACGAATTCAAAATAAATGAAATAAATTGCTCTAGTCTTGACATCTTTTAATTCAGGTTTTGTCAGTGTATTTGAATTGTATTTAAATACTTTTCAGATCATTTGTATTTATGTGAAAAAGCATTTATATTTGGATTTTTGCTTAGTTTCAGAAGTATTTGTCTTTGTTTTTGTATTTTTGGAATCTAGAAGATAATTATTTGTAATTAAAGATTATATTCGATCCATCCCGTTTGTTGGCTACTGGTTGTGGTATGGAGCAATGAGTCGATCTCTCTCCCCCCCCGGTACCAAGACCTCGGCACACCACTTCAATGATACTATTATTAGTAATCAGTGGCGTGCCGAGATCTTGGTCCAGGTGCAAGAGCTCGACTCGGTGCCCCATACCACAACCCAGTGGCCAGCAAACAGGATGGATCAAATAATCAATTTTTTGAAATTCAAATACAAGTAATATCGAAAGCAGAGTGGTTCAACTATAATGGCGTGGTGCTTAGGAGTTAAAAATAAAAGCTGATTTATCCACGCCAAGAAGATTAATGGAGGATGATAATGACGAGGAATCACACGGGTAATTATAACAAAACAAGATAAGAGATTTATTCATGAATTTACACGCTTAAAGTTATGTCAGTAGCTCGTTTCAGAAAAATAAACCAGAATTTTTTAAATCCGGAGATTTAACGAAATGTCATGAATAAGAAATGTTCATACAACAAATTAAATGATCTGACACAAAATAATAATAAAAAATGTTTAAAACAAAGGTAAGAGAGATCGTTGCTCACCGAAGTGATATAGTGTTTAAACGTTCAAAAATAGACGAAGAGAGATTGTTTGAAATACTTAGCTTTCTTGTATTATTGAGTGAAAATTGGTAAATTACATTGGTAAGAAATTAAACGCTGGGCGCGATGAACCGAAACGAAAGCTTTCACACCTTCTATCCATAATGGTGTGAGAAGATGTGTAAGTTTTCGTTTCTGATATTGATATTTTTATAAAATTATAAAAAAAAAAAATTATTTTCATAGTTATTCATAAAATGGTAAATAATAAATTGTAGTTGGTTTACGTATTTTGAAAATTTTGTAATTTTTTTATAAATTTTAGAATAAAAAATATTTCCTTTCAAATTTATTTCTTTATAAAGTGGTAAATAATAAATATTTATAAAATAAAATGCAAATAATAAATATCGAATTGTAGTTGGTTCACACATCTTTGAAATCTTGTAAATAAACATTACCGAGGGAGTCAAAAGTGTACAGTAATAGCGGTGTCAAATGAATAATCGTACTTTTGATACACAGTTTATCTGCCTTTTGCAGGCACGAAATGTTAAACTTTGCCAACAAAGTTTTATTGTCAAAATATTTGTAAGAGGAAATATCAAAGAATCTTTAACGCAAAATCCTTTTTAGAATTTTCGAAATTTTGGATAAAAATCTTGGTTTTCTGACGCCGACGTTGAGGCCATAAATTAGTACACGAAATCCGAATGTCTTTTTGCAATAAAAAGCAGACCGATTTGGAAATTCTAAAAAAAGACTCAAATAGTTGTCGGATTTTAATGAAACCTTCAGGACTTATTCACGAATTAAATTATTTTTGAAACGTATCTTTTTTTTTTAGAAAATCTTGGTAAAAATATTTTTCTTCTTGCATCTTTTTTTTTTTTTAACCTATGAAATTTTGTGAAAGTCTTTTTTGTAGCGCTTTGTTACTTTATACTAACGACAAGTTCTCTGAGAAATTTTATCATTTAAATTATTTTTGTGGACCCCCCTCCAATCACAAAAAAATCTGCTCTGAATCGTAAAATAAAAAATAAAATTAAGAACATTATTTACTTAGAAAATCTTTTAATAAGCTTTATGAATTAGATTATGGATCTTACGAAAATATTTTTTCGAGGAATAATAAATAATACAAGAACTGTTTTCATTTTTTTAAAATTTTAATTAGAATAATTTATAAACTTTTAAAATTCTGTATTAATTTGTAGCGGCCAAATGATATTATTAAATTAAAATTATATTTACTAATCATAAATGGAAAATTTTGTAGGAGTTATCTCCTCCTTAGTTCTCTAATTCTTCACCAGGGGACTCTCTCCCCCATGCTATAAATACCGGGCGATCTCTTCCCTCGATGTTTTTATCCCCTCAGGCCGTCTGGTTCGTTCCTGATCTCCAGTTGGAAAGGAATTGGTCGGAGGTGCATGGGAAGGCCGAGATCGCAATAGATTTGTGGTCTCGGAGGAATCTCTCTTTAAAGGGGAGGGTGAAAGCATGTGTTTCACACATTTACCCGATTCCCCTTTAGGGTCTTTTACCGACTCTCTGTGCTTCCACTTCCGTATGACACTTTACTAGCGTTAGTGAGGCTCTTGTTCTCCTTCTTGTGGGGAGGCAAGGCCGCCAGAGTCTCTCGGGAGATCTGTTGCCTCCATCCATCTGAAGGCGGTCTAAGTATGCCTAGCATTGAGATTCGTCAATATATGCTTCGCATCGGGTTCCTGGATCGAATGTGTCGCGAATCGGATTAGGTGGGCGCCTTCTGGAAGGAAGACGCCCGTAAGAACTTCCCATCCGTGAGAAGTGTGCACTCGTGCGAGGAGGAGGCCCACCGTTTACCCCGAGTCGAGTGCTCCTTCTACAGTGAATGTCGTTGTGCTCTGAAACGCCTCATACGGGCGTAGTCTCGTATCAGGTGTTAGTTGGGGTGGGGGCGTTCGTGATGGACTGATTGTCGAGCTCGGTCTTACGAAGCAGGAGGGTCGCTCAATATGGCCTTGGACGCCCTGGTTGAAATGTCTCAATAACAATGAGGCATCACTCAACTGGCTGGTGATGCGTGGGGCCCTCTGGTTCGCCAAGAGACTTTGCACAGCGGTCTTGGAGAAATATCCAATCCGCCGCCGCTGTAGGGGGGAAGTCGAGACCATTGGTCACGCCTTCTTTCATTGCAGGGTGGTAGCGCCGTTGTGCAGGTATGTTGAAGGCCTCATGGCACGCATGCTGTCTTGAAAGTTCTTTGTCCTTGAGGCCGCTTCTGTTTGTTGCAATGTGGCCCCACCGCTGACGAAGGCTTAACATTATGTGTTCTTATGCTTGCTAGGTGTTATGAGAGTCGTGATTTGGACGACACGTCAAAAGGGATTCTCTGAAGGCGAGAAGTTCACTTCTTCCCAGATGATCTTGTACTTTACGCTTCAGCTTAAAGTCAAGATTAGGTCGGAAAAGCGGCGACTCACTTCATGAGAATTCGGCAAAAGGTTGGTGAATCTTACGCGTTTGTGTCGTGTGAAAGGAGCTGACTTGGAGTGGCACTTTGATGCCGGTTAGGGATCAGGATATTGCCTGGGTTTAACAGGGGCAACCCATCCCCAAATTAGGTTAGCTTAGGTTCAGTTTTGTTTCTTTAGTTTCCTTTTTCAATAAACTTAGCTAGGGCATCTATGCTCATTGGCCCCTTTTATTTCTGTCCCTATTTTTCTTTAAGTTTAATTTCCCATCCCCTCCCTCGTTAGGCGGTCAGTGATATCAGTTCTCTGGTGGATGCGGGGCGACTTTCTTTTCCTGTGTGATTTTTCGTATTTGTTGTTGTGTCTGAATGAGTGCGTGTCTGCGAGAGTGCTTGGGATGAACGAATGTTTTATATTATTATAGTCCCGCATAAATTTCGTCCGGTTAACTGATGTTTCTGCCACGTTTAGTGATTGAGGGGGGGGGGGGTTATTACTAACATGATTTTGTTTAGTTTCTTGTAAATATTATTATTTTATACTGTAAATACTCACTGGGGTTAGTTTTAAAAAAATTTAAATTGTTGTTTTATTCCCCTCCCCCAAAGACGATATATTGTACATATGGGGACTAGTTAGTATTCATGGAGGCATTGAGGTATTATGGTGGATATGTTGAGAAAGGTAAGTAAAAATGTGTTGTTTTGGTGCAAGAAATATTGTAAGTATGATTGGGTCAGCGTTTGTGGCTAGCTAAGTTTCAAGTTTCAAGACAGAAGACCGACCTTTTCCCCCTTCCGCTTTTCGGCCTTGTTCTGTTATCACAGAATTAAATAAACTTTTTCCCTCATGCCTAGTGTCGCATTCCATCTCGCGTGGAGGTGAGGTAAATCTCTTTTTCTTCTTCATTTCAGCGACAAGATATAAGCTCTTAGAAGATCAGCGTTTCCCATTTCTGGAAAATGCTATGAACATTACAAACATTCACCAAAATACCATTCACCAAAGAACACACACAATGTTATGTCTATGTGCCTTGTAATTTGTTTAATACATATTTGCTGATATATATATATATATATATATATATATATATATATATATATATATCTGTCTTGTTTGTCTGTCTTCTTTCATCTTCTGATGGACAAATTAAGTCCGCCAATTTTCATGGAGTTGGATCTTTTAATATTCTACCAAGAGTTGCACATGTGTTTCTAATACAACAACACGTAAATACACACACGGTATATATAGCTTCTTATTACAATTCAGCGACTCTCAGAATTTAAAAAGAATTTTGAATTTTTTTTATAAATGCGCCGATTTTTGTAAATATGGACATTATCAGAAAATATGAGCGGTGACTATAGTTACTATATTATGATTTTAATTAAAAATAGTATAGTAAAATTAAAATTTATTGGTAATTTTTTAACCTTTTCTCAACAAGCTTCGTAAGTAAGACTAAAGCCAATGCAGCTAAAATTTAATAAAATATTAGAATGCTTAAAAAATATTTTAAATTTTTAGGTTTACTGGTTAGCTAAAAAATTATAATATATATATATATATATATATATATATATATATATATATATATATTTAAAATATCATTCCAACACGCTACAGTTTGGATTATTTGCCTAACGAGTTCTTTCATATTTTCTATATATTCTTCATATATATATATATATAAGGTTGGTGCAAAAATAATGTCGGTTTTTGACATATTTCTTAACGTCAAAAACCGACATTATTTTTGCACCAACCTTATATATATATATATATATATATATGTATATTAATAAAAAGAAAGAACAGTAAGATATATAATCCGGTGTTCTTATAGATATTTTTATTTTTGCAAAATAGTGCTCAATGTAAATTTACAGAGCATTAATAAAAAAAAAAAAAAAATTCGCTTGAAGATGAAATGGAACTAATGTCTTTAATTTAAGTACAAAATTAAATTCAGGGCTTTTAGCTTCCATTTTTGAAACATGGTTGGAACTCTGTAGCGAAAAACCATATTTTAAGTTTATTAACTTATAATATATATATATATATATATATATATATATATATATATATATATATATATATATATATAGCGTTTACGTTGTATTCATCACATAAATTTCCCAAACATCTCGACAAATGTGTCAACACCTCACAAAAAACACCCATCCCCGTGTTATAAAACGATTTTCTGCGATATTTTAAACTAAAAGTAAGTAATATTGGTTTCAATTCAGATTAATTCAACTTTAAATCAACTAATTTTTCTCAAATAACATTTCAGAAATGTATATTTTATTTTTAAAAGTTTTTTTTAAATAAATATAATTATGTTGTGCTGACAGATTTTTCAATATGGACAATTTTATTGATAACCAATAAAAAATAATTCCAATCAAGTTAAATTCGGTTTGAAATACAGCAAAGTATTTTGCTTATTGAAAATATTAAATTTAATTTAATCTATTTAACTTGAAATTAAAACTAAAATAAAAGCTTCAAATTTTTTTTCATTTTTAAAATGTATTTTATACGGTAGGTTTAGTTTTTTTTTTTCTGGGGAGGTACTTTTACATGCATACATACATATAAAACTTTTTTCAAAAAAAAAAAAAAAAGTAAAAAAAAGAATCTCCTGGTTATGGTAGGTCTGGTCTGGTCTGATTTAACTTTTGAAAATAAAGGCAGAGTTCTTAGAGTTTGAACTTTTGAATATGTTGACATTATATTTTAAGCAAAAAGTATGCAACACTTTTTTAGTTTTCTTTGAAACAAATGTCTGGAAAAGATATTTGATTTTTGGGAGATTTTTAAACTAAAGTTTTTAAGTGTTTTAATTTATTTTCTCATTTGTCGGCATCCATCAAATTTCAAATTAAGTTTGTAAACTTCTAAAAAATTCTAAAATCTTTATTTAAAGTCGTGAACGTATTTTTTACGGATTATCATCTTTCAAATAAAATCAAAATTTAACTACAAAGAAAAAATGTTTTTGTTTTTTACTTTTTTAGAAAAACATTCAGTGTAAGTAGTGTAACCCGGATACAAGAGACCCTGATATAAGAGAAACCCGGATATAAGAGAGATTTTCTCTGGTCCCAAATTAGAGCCTGTTTTTAATATAAATTAGACCAAACCCGGATATAAGATAAACCCGGTTATAAGAGACTCATTCTCCGGTCCCGACAAAACTCTCTTTACATAAAAATGGGCCAACAAATTTAAAAATAAAATCAAGGACACTTTACTGCTGGCTAATCTAGTCTCTAAAGTCACTAACCTGGATTAAAATGAAATATTACAACAATAAACCTGAGGGATATTTAACGCTTCTTTGTCATTGTCACGCCTAATCTACCAAAATAAATAAATGTGCTTTTTACAAATCGTTCCATCTGACTACGTCCTCTCAGTATAACACATAGGATAGGGGAGATAACTCCTTTCTCGTTTAAATCAGATTAAATATTTAAAAGAACATTAGTAAAATATTTAGAGGTTTTTCTTTAATGAAGAATTTCCTTATTTCTATTAAGGGAAAATGTAATGCACATTTTAAAATATATATCTTTAGGTTAAATCAAAAATAATTTTATTGTAAAGTCCATACTATATATTATTTGGCTTCAACCATAAATAAAAATATATTAAAATAAAATAATAAAAATGTACGAAATTCCAATTAATATCAATAAATATGTTGTTTTTTTTTATTTTGTAGGTTTAAGAGCATTTATATTTCTTTGATCTTTAATTATATATTTCAAAATATTTCAAATATTTCAAAAGCTTGAATGACAAGTAAAAACAATGAAATTTTTAAACATATTACTAGTAATATTTGTCCTTCAATGGTAGAACAGTAATTAATTATTGCTTCAACCCATAGTTTTTGTTCTAAAATTTCTTCAGACCTATTTTTGTTGTCTTTGGCTCCATTTAAATTTTTAAAGGTGTAACAGAAACAAATAATTTATTGACAAATTACAGTTGCTAGCTTTAGTATTAAATGCATGAGGATTTTGTGCTATTTTCACTGTTGGATTTTATTTACTACAGGCCAATAATGACAAGTTAGATTTCAAAGGTAATGCTAATCAATTTACTTGTAAGCTCTCAACCAATATTTTTCCTGGTACATTTGTTTTCATATCAAATCATGTTAAGAAACTCGATTATAAGTATTTTACTTCTCCATGATGTCTTTTATATGCTAACTATTAATAAATAAAGTCATTGTAGATAAACATTGGTAATATAAGAATGTATACCTCATATAAGACTAATCAGTAAAAAAGAGATTAAAAATATATGATTTCTTTTAATTTATAACACTTTTTAAATATAAAAAATAATTAATTCTTTATACAAAATTTACTAATCTTTTCTTTAAAACAATCTAAGATTTCTAAAAACAAATTAACTTTAAAAAATTATATATTTCCAGATATAAAAAGCTAAAGGTAAAGTTTATAGAATTTACAAATTTTACATTTAAATTAATTAAATGATTATTACTTCTTTTCACCATGCTTCCTATTAAGCTTGTAATTTTGCACATTCTTAATTTCTATACATATAATCATAATATTAGAATAATGAACTATATTAATCAAATATTGATCACATAAAAGAATGTTTTTCAGAGTTAATGTCATCTTTTTGTATTCCTGAAATATATTGTATATATTGCAGTTTAATAACTACATTTTATTCTATAATGATAACTATCTGACATTCATTAATATTTATATACATATATATATATAGAGAAATTTTACACTTATAGCATCTTTAACTTTAAAAAACATTTACAAGTTGAATATAAATTTAGATTTAATCTTATTTTATTTCTGACAAAAAGCCAAAACAAGGAAATATCTTTGAATGATGAGTATTTTCAGTAAAAATAAAATGAATTGCAAATTACATATTTGTATTTACAAGTTAAAATTAGAAAATGTCTTGTAAAAAATTTTAGGTCAAATTTCATGTCTTTTTAATCCAGTATTACTAATGACAGATTCAGAAAGAAAATTGAAAGAACTACTAGTTAAGGTAGTTAAAAATGCCAGAAGAAAGCTCTGACCATTAACTGTAAGAAGACAGAATTTATGGTTACCATCAAAAAAGACAGTCTAAGTTGGAAGCTATATACTGAGGATGTGAAAATCAAGAAAAAATTTAACCATTGTGTAGATGTGTAGATGTGTAGTAAGAGATGATGAAACGTGTGACACAGAAATGTAAAGGCATCAGGGCAAAAAGATGTCTTTCAGAAACTAATCAAAGTATTATGAGATGATAAAATGTCCTTTTAAATCAAAGAAAATCATGCTGAATTGCCTTCTACTAGACACTATTCTCACAAATGAAGAAAAAGTTTGAAGTGAGAGAGATGTGGATCTACCAAAAATGCTTAAAATATCACCGATCATGCATATGAGAAACGAGTAAGTTTTATAGAGAAAAGAAGTTACAAAGAAACTACTACTAACAATCAGAAAGACACTGAGGAAATTTATGCAACACTTAATGAGGAAAGAAGGCTTAAAGAATTTGACACTCACAGAATACATTACAAGTAGGGAGAAGCAAATTACTTAATGAGTGTGAGTAAATAGACGGCACTACAATGATAAAGAGGGATAGTAAACGGGGCAGAAGTTACTTTCAGCAATAAAAGACAGGAAGTTGTGGAGGAGCATGAAAAACTGGCATATGTAAGATCTTAATAACTATCAAGGGAGGTAAGAAAAAGATTTTACATTGAATAACTTTTTAAGTTACCTCCCTTATATAACTGAATCCAAGTTGAAGGTATATCTGTAATACAGAAAATGCTGTATACCAAGCTACCATCTTTCCAAATAAAATAATATTAATGAAAAAAAGTTTATACATCGGGATCTCTGATCGATCGTATCTGCTCCCGAAATGCATCTTAACTTAAACAATGACAATATACAATGAAATGGACCCTGTCCGACAATTATTTATTTTCTGTTTTATGTTAAAACAATTTTAAATGCTGTGTTAGTGTCACTGTTACTGTTTTCTTTTATTATTATTATTATTTTTTTTTTTAAACAATAATTATAGAAATTTCGTAGAAAATATGCGTTTTCCAACAGGAATTGATTAAGTTAAGACGCGTTTCGTGACCGGATATGATAAAAATCGTCAGAGATTGTGTGTTTAAAAACATTAATTTGGAATTTGCTAACTGTTCAACTAGACACGCTTAAGTGTATAGCGCGTCAGATCAAATGACGTTTCCGTGTAGGACACAGTTTCAGTTCCTGTTGGAGTGTTGGAGAACGCATATTTTCTACAAAATTTCTCGAACATTCAGGCCGGTAAATGATTTAAAAGAGAGCATAAAATAAAATAAATTATCCCCCTACCACTTTCTTATCAATATTGAATTTTTTTTTTTTAACAATTTTTCGTGGTTTTTACTCGGGGAAGCGAGCAGGGCTAAGGCTAAAAACCACACTATTTTTTTCGTGCGTGATGGTAAATTTTTTGCCACATCTTTGAAGAAAATTGAATAAAAAACAAGGAAGTTATTCAAGTTTTTATTTTAATAAGTACGAAAAACCCGATTTTTTCACAGGTTTTGCAATTTTTTGTGTGAAGTCAATGTCGAAGGAAAACTATCAAGCACTCTACACTACATAAACCTCGTAAACATGAGTTGATGTTTTGCATAAAATGCAAAGAACATCAGAACATCCAGTAAAAATAAAATAAAATAAAAATGTTCGCAACTTTCTTTGCCTTGGTTTTTGTAGAAAGCCGTACGCACCTTCAACTTTATCGATTTTTCTGCCAAACCCGGGGCCCTGGAGATTGAAATGTTGGTCAAAACTGGTAAATTTGCAACATGTGTGTTACAATTTCATCGGAATCGGTCGAGAAATGTGGGCGGGCCTAAATAGCACGCACACACACACACACAGACATAAATCTACCCATATGTCACACATTATGAAATGGACAAAATCCGACAATTATTTTAAGACATTTTTTATGTTCATACATTCTTTTTATAGATACAAATATTTAAGTAAATGCTGTTTATAAACAGTATTAAACAACATTTACCGGCCTGAATGTCCGAGAAATTTTCATAGAAAATATTCGTCCGACAGGATTCGAACCTGTATCCTACACGGAACAGTCATTACGTGCCTTTACCGATTTGGCCACAGAGACGCTTTCGGTTAGCAAGGTCGAATTTACTGTACTTCAATTGTGAACTTCAATCTTCTATGAATCTCTCACGTACATTCATATCTGCTCATGGTGTAAACAAATGACGTCACACATGATGAAATGGACAAAGTCTGACATTTTTTTATGTTTATATACATTCTTTTATAGATACAAATATTTAAGTAAGTTCTTTTCTGGCTTTCTTTACATTCGTTTGCCTCGACTAATCATGCACGGAAGCTTCACTTGTCTTGATTACTACGTAATGCGCGGACTTTAAGTTTATATGCGCACATTAATCAAGACGAGTAAAGAGATAAGAAGATTAAAAAGGTCAACTAAGTAAGTTTCCGTGCATTACCAATCGAGGTACCCGTATGTAAACAACGTCAGTAATGGTGGTCGGGTTAGACGCGAATAAGGCCGAACTTGTATTTTCGATAACTCCTAAACGGTTTTATTGCGCAATCTTTTATTGCTAATCGAAATAAGCATGCAAATTTACACCAGAATGGAAATTTTCATTACAATTGGTTCCTGGGGGTTAATCTGCAATTTTACCCAGGATTGTTGTTTGTATTACCTTTTCTAAAATACTTTAAAGATAACTTTATTTTCTCAATCAACAATTTGGTTTGAGAAACTATTAATAATAATTAATAATAATGATCATTTGCTTTATTTTAAGAATTTATTAAGAAAAAAGCGTTTGAAAATTAAAATAAAAATACATTTTGAAAGTCCTTTTTTTAATAGAACATTTAAAAATGCTCTCCTTGTTCTATATTCTTCAAAAAGTGGATCACCGGCAATTTGAAAGGAAATGTGCGCCAAATATAATAATAATAACTCCTCGTGACTTAAAAATACCGGAGTGAGGTCTGGCGGGGAATAGCCGTGTCTCATAGAGAGTGTAGCGAGCTCTCTTTAGTTTTAGTTGACAGTCGCCCTATCGGTGGCATCTTGAACAAAATTACCCATTGGTGGCCAAAGATAAAACGAAGAAAATGTTTACAAATAAAATCTCATAGCGGATCAGTCGTCGCCCCGGTCAACAATGGCTGCGTCTCTCAGAGGGAAACCAGTCTGGGATCGAAATTAGAGCAGAATTCCTTGAAAACAACAAATTTGAAATCACTGAAGGGAAAAACCGCACAATTCAAATAATCAGCAAAATAACTCGCGCATAAATGTCAAAAAGAGACAAGCTTCCGAAAATTCGCATGACACAGTTCAATAAACATACTGTGCAAACATTATTAATAGACAGAAAATTGGAAAACATGATAGAAGTAAATAATGTAATATATGCAACAGCTGTAGCAGCTACTGGAAAACTTAATGTAAGACAAAGAAAAGATCAAACAACAGACAAAAAATAATTGGAAGTCAAAATTAAAATAAGAAATTGAGGAAATCATATGTGAGTTATCGATACTAGATGAAATTCAAATGTTTCCACATGAAAAAGCAGGAAAATCAAACGTAAATATAGAATTAAAGTAGTAAATGAAATTTCACCAATCAAGGAAATATTTAAACAGAAACTTCAAGTAATGACACAGAGAACAAGACAATATGAAAAGTTTTGTAGGTTCTATCGAAAAATATCGCAAAAATTTGGGGAGAATATTTGGAGCAGCCCAAAAGAATATAATCCCAATGCAGAGTGGATAAAAAGAGAATGAAGGATAAACCTACACAATAATGGAAAGATATAACCAAAAATAATGTTAGGCAAGCTCTAACAAAATGGCCAAAATGGAAAACTCCGGGAAATGATAAGGTACCCAACTTCTGGCACTATCATCTGTAATCAATTCATAAAACCTTTGCGAAAACTTTATCAATGCTAATTAATAAACCCGATGAAATTCCAGAATAGGTTATTGAAGGTATTACATACATTCTAAAAATAAAAAATGTTTGAAATAGATGATCCAAAAAATTATAGTCCAATAACATGTCTGTCCACCACATATAAATTAATCACGTCTGTATTGACTGATTTTTTTCCGGATGAAAACAATATCCCCACACACACAGACTAGAACAGAAAAGATGCCGAAGAGGCTCATATGGTTGAATAGAGCAACTATTAATAAATAGAATTATCATGGAAAATTGCAGGGAAAAAGATAGAAATCTCAGCAAAGCTTGGATAGATTATCGTACTCTTTGATAGTATGTCACACTATTGGATCCCGAAGGCTTTAGTAATGTACAAAGTCTCCTCGATGATAATAAATTTCCTTAAATATAGTATGGGACTATGGAAAACTAGATTATGCCTAAATCACACTAAAGGCAGTGCCACTTCCAATCGTTTGAAAATTTGATGAGAATTTTTTTTCAAGGAGACTCCCTATCATCTCTTCTGTTTTGTCTGTCTTTAACTCTCCTTTGGCAGGAAATATACGGTAATAACTGTGGATATAAAATAAACAACAAAGTATTTAGTCAGTTATTTTACATGGATCACCTCAAGCTTTTTGACAAAGACGTCATTGAGTTGAAAGGTCTCCTTACTATTTCAGGGATGACATAGGAATAAACTTCGTATTAGATAAATTTGCAAAAGGAACATTCGAGAAATGGCGAATTACCGAAGCACACTGAATAGATTTCGATTCTGTCACAGAGATTAGATGAACAAGAAGAAGCCTGTAAATACCCAGGAGTCAGCAAAGGAGATTAAATACAGCCTACTCAAATGAAGAAGGTAGTAAGAAAAGAATACTATAGGTGTGTGCCGTCTGGTATTAAATACTGAGTTAAATTCACAAAGCAGAATATTAAGCTAAAACACTTTGACTGTCCCTGTGGTACAATATATTTTCAACATTCATAACTGGACCAGAGCTCACATTAAGCGAATGGATGTAAAAACGAGAAAGCTACTCCTCTGCAACCACATGCATAATCCTAATGCTGATGTTGATCGTCTGTATGTGTCTAGATCCGAAAGAGGCAGAGGATTAGTTCAATTACAGAAATACAACAGTCTCCAGAGTTACCTCGAAACTACACAGGACTGGATGATTATCTTTTTTTCACCTAAAGCAAGGTGGGAGTGTACTAGCGCGCAAGAGGTTACGGAGAGTGGTAGCAAGAGTAAAGAGGCTTGATAGAGGAAAGAATGAAGAGAAGGACGGGAAACAGATCAAGGTATCTGGAGATGTCGATTGACATTGCATTTGAATAGTTGGAGATTATGGCTATCAGGGAAGCAAGTAAGAGGAAGGAAGTTCCACAGACGGGAAGTGCGAGAAGCTATTGAAGTAGAAGAGACTACTACATTTAACCGTTTCGACAGTGAAATGGTGGGGCTGAGATGCCAACTTAGTGGCATGTTTAAATTCATGCAGTTTGGGAACTAGCGAAAATAGCTCGTCGGAGTAGTTACCGTGAATGTATTTGTCGAAAAGACAGAGGGAAGCGACGGGACGTCTGTGAGAGAGAGAATGCCAGATCAGGACCAACCACATTGCATATCCATGTCTGGATTTTGTCGAGGACCATAAGACGAACAGCGGGGTCTCTAGATCATATATGACAGCAGTATTCCAAGCAAGGGAGAATGGTTGATTTATAGATTTGAAGGATGGATTCGGGCGAGAAAACATTTTCTGGCGCGACACAGAAAACCAACTTTCCTTGCGGTAGATGAAGCTATTGATTCAATGTAATTGTTCCATCTCAAGTCAGTGAACAGTGTAAGACCAAGCAGTAGCAAAGAGGTGCTCTCGTGGAGTTGAGCATCAGACATTCTAATGTGGGGCAGAGAGGGGTCTCTGTAGTGGGTAACAGAGAGCAATTTTGTTTTTGAGGCATTTAAGTTAACCAGCCATTTCCTGTCCCAGTTAACAACCGATTGGAGGTCCTTTTCGGGACCGACGGCCAGGTTAGTTTTGTCAGGGATACCAGATTTGCTTTTGAAGCAGGAGTAAATACTAGTGTCGTCTGCATAGATGCCTACTTGGGAACTGATAACATCGGGAAGATCGTTAATGAAGATAAGTAACAACGTAGGACCCAGGATAGAGCCTTAGGGAACACCTGCGTTCGTGAGAAAGGAACTGGAGGAGAATCCGTTAAGACGACTTTCATTACACAGTTTGACAGGAATTATTATATTAAGTCAAATAATCGCCCTGAGATACCATATCGCTAAAGCTTAGGGAGGAGGCCGGCATGCCAAACCCTATCAAACGCTTTAGAGATATCTAGAGCCACGGCACGAGCTTCTCCGTTATTGTGAAGTGCTTGGTAAACAAATTCATTTATGGCCGTAAGCACACCAGCTGTAGATTGGGCAAAGCAGAAATATTGCTTGTCAGAGAGCAAATCATGGCGTTGAGTAAAGCTTCAAAGACTTTGCTGAAGAGTGGTAGGAGACTGATAGGACGGTAGTTAGATGGGTCAGAAGGGACGCCAGAATTCTTAAAGACAGGTACAACAGATGAAGACTTCCAACAGGATGGAAAGCAGGAGTCATTGAGACAGTAGTTTTATAATTTGGAGTGGGCAGGGGCCAGTTCAGGAGCACATTTCTTCAGGACAATGGCTGGTATCCAGTCCACACCGCTAACCTTATGGGAGTCTAATTTAGAGATGATGCCCAATACCAACGATAGGGTTATGTTGCAACTCGCTCAATAGAGTCTCAGTTCTAGGGGGTGGGTACACCGGACGAGTCCAGCGTTGAATTGAATGGTCTTATCAGCTGAGGAAGTCAGGACCTCAAATTGGTTGAATAAAGGAGGTATTGTGGATTTGCTGTTGTTTTGTACGCTCTTGCAGAGACGCCAATAATCTTTGGAGCCGAATCTGCGAAATGCAATACGTTGTTTCATTCTATCGGCAAAAAGTGACTTTGCTTCATTGAGGACACGCTTGCACACGTTACAGGCTGAGACAAAGAGACGTCTGCTGCAATCTTACATGTCACTACGGTACAGTCGGAAGAAGTGATTCCTATGGGCAATGGCAACTGAGCAAGCAGTAAAGAACCAAAGGGATGAAGGCGATTTAACCTTATATTTCCTAGCAGAGATGAAATCTCGATTCCAGCTTTTACCCAGGAGAAGACCTCGGAAGCGCATTCTTGAACAGGGAGATTAAAGACCACATTCCAGGGAACATCGCGAAGGAAATCACGAAACGAGTCCCAGTCAGCTCGTTGATAACAGAAAGATGTTCTGTTGGTAAGAGGTTCTTTGCTGGAAGTGGAGGAAAAGGAGATGTTGACAGACACTACAGCATGATCAGAGTTGCCAAGAGGGCAGAGCTGCGTGGCTCGACGAGACTCGGGGATAGAAGTGAAACAGAGATCGAGAAGGGAAGCCTTACCACCCAGTTTGTTAGGGAAACGTGTGGGAAAGTCAACCATTTCTGTGAGGGATTGAGTAATTGAAAAGTTAAGGGTTTGTATGCCAGCAAGGTCAATTATAGAGTTTTTAAGCCACTTGGTATGGTGGTCGTTAAAGTCCCCGAACACGAATATATGCGCAAACGGATGAAGAGAGATAGCCTTGTCTATATTATCGGAAATGCTTTCCAGTACACCACAGTCTTGGGAGGATGGAGAGCGATAGAGGAAGAAGTAGTTTATAGCATTGAGGAGAGATAGACGGAGACACATGTATGAAGAAACTAGGAGTGAGAGAAGGGAGAGGAGTATTGACCGAGCGATAAGAAATCCTACCTACTCTTATTGACCTACCTACACTTGTGTCAGAGAACATGAAAGAAGTAAGAAACTTTATTCCGTGATAATGGAAGCCAAAAAATTCAAAAGGTGATTTCAAGTGAATGAAGAAGAGCAAGTAAAGTCTAATGCACTTATTGCAGCGATAAAAAACCTAAAGAGAAGTCAAATGCAAATGCAATGGACCAAATGCAGAAACGATAGGAAGATAAACTTCTTGATGGCCAATACTCTGCCCGTACCAAACGATTTTATGTAGACAAACACCATACCCATTACTGTTTACGCAGTGCAGAGTTAAAAGCTGAAACCGAAAGTTTTATTCTTGCTGCACAGGTCCAATTCTTGCTAACTAGAAATTACCAAATAAACATACTGAAAAATTGTGTTCACCCGAAATGCTGATTCTGTGATGAATATCTAGAAACAATTGACCATATTGTATCAAGTCGTATGGTGTTAGCTCCCAAGTGAATATAAAACTCGATATGACGGGGTGGTCCAATATCTGCACTGATAAATCTGTAACATTTACAAGAAGGAAACTGCAAGAAATAGGTACGAACACCACCGAGACCCGATTACAGACATAGGATTTGTAACGATTTTATGAGACTTTACAATGCAAAAAACAATCAAAGCTAATCACCCAGACATTGTGATCAAAGACCACAAAAAAAGAATGTGCTTTCTCATTGACATGACAAATCCAGCAGACTGTAATGTATATTTCAAGATCTTACCAAATATCAAAATACAAAAATCTTAAAGTGGAAATCTAAAAAATGTGGCACATGATGATATCAATAATTCCAGTTGGAGTTCACACCTTATGAAAGGCTTTATGAATGTAAGATGTATGTGATATTTAAAAATATTCAGTGAAAATATCATGAAGCTGTTTCTGACCTTAAATCTCTGGCTGGGACCCGGAAAGAAATGAGCATACAACATATATAAAAGGAAATAATAATAATAATAATAATAATAATAATAATAATAATAATAATAATAATAATAATAACAGACTACCGTAAAGCCTTTGATAGTGTGCCACACTCTTGGATCCTTAAGGCTTAGAAAAGTCTCCTCGGTGATAATAAATTTCCTTAAACACAGCATAGGAATGTGGAAAACCACATTATACCTAAATCACACCAGATGCACTACCACCTCCAGGCGTCTGAATATCCGACGCAGAATCTTTCAAGGAGACTCCCTGCCATCTTCCTATTTTGCCTGGCTTTAATCCCCCTTACGTATGAAATAAACAATAATAGCTATGGATACAAAGTAAACAAGAAAGTATTCAATCACCTACTCTACATGAATGACCTCAAACTCTTTGCCAAAGACGACAATGAGTTGAAGGGTTTCCTCAAAACTGTAAGTATTTTTCAGTGACGACATAGGTATGGATTTCGGATAAGATAAATATGCAAAAGTAACATTCAAGAAAGGGAGAATTACAGAAAGACACTCAATAGATCTAAATTTTGTTACAGAGATTAGGGAACTGGAACAAGAACAAACCAATAAGTACTTAGGAATTAGCGGAGGAGATGGAATACAGCATATCCAAATAAAAGAGAAAGTAAGAACTACAGAAGTGTGTGTGTGGTATTGAATACCGAGTTGAATTCAAAAAACAATATCAGCCATAAACACCTTGGCTGTCGTCCCTGTGGTGCAATACAGTTTAACTGGCCATAGCTGACATCTCGCCAACACGAGAAATCTTTTTCATTTGCCATCGCTTGCATCATCCCAAGGCTGATGTTGATCGTCTCTATGTGCCCAGATCGGAAGGAGGCAGAGGATTAGTTCAACTAGAAATAAGTGACTTACAAAAATACAACAATCGGTCTTCAAAGATACCTGGAAACTATAGAAGACTGGATAATGATCGGTGTCAAAAAACATGAAATAAGTAAGAAACTTTATTCAGTAATAAACGAAGCCAACAAGTTCCAAGTGGAGTTTCAAGTTCGTGAAAAAATGCAAGTAAACCATAATACAAATACTGCAACTGCAATAAAAAAACAAAGGTACATGCAATCGACCAGATACAGAAATGATGGCAAGATAAACTTCTTCGCGGTCAATATTCTGCCTGTACCAAACAAGCTGATGTAGACAAACACCGTGCCCATCAGTGATGGGTTAAAAGTTGAAACCGAAGGTTTTATTCTTGCTGCACAGGGACAAATGCTTGTTAACCAGAAATTACCAAGCACACATACTGAAAAATTGCCAGCTCAAAAATGCAGATTCTGTGATAAATATCCAGAAACAATTGACCATCTTGTTGCACGACATTGGCACCCACTGAATATAAAACTAGGCATAACAAAGTGGGTCAATATCTACATTGGAAAATCTGTAACTTTTACGGAAAGGAAACTAGAAGAAATTTGTATGAACACTGTGACACTGAGATCATCGAAGGTTGATCAAACAAAAAGAGAGAAAGAAAGAATAAGAGAGATTATACTAATTGGATGATAATTTCTGAAATTAAGTTAAGAAGGAAATTAAAAAAGAAATGCGTTAAAAAATTATGTTTTGAGATAATTTCAATGAGAATCGAACCCAGATTTAACTAGACGAAATTCAGTAAAATTGAGAAGACCCAAGACTGCCTGTCCTTCCCCCCACCTCCCATCGATAAAAAGAGACCATTGATATATCCACGAAGATGTCAGATAAAATAAAAATATATGTTTCGAATCAAGCACGCAGAAGAAAAGATAATTTCGGCGACATTCGTCCAGACATTAATTCAGATTCCCTTGGATGCAGGTGGTAAAGAAAAAATGAATTACTATTTTGAAATGGCCATGAGCAGGAAGACTGTGTGGTTTATTCGATCGTAAAATAAGAGAAAAGATAAACTTTCGTTTTAAGGAGAGTCGAAATAGATTTTTCTTTCGGAAAATGCGTGGTTATTGAGTGGTTTGGTCGATCGAAGAGATCCTAGTATAGGGCAAGGTGATAGATAAGGACTAAATGACTTAAAATCCCTTTTGTGTTCCGCTGCACCATCTGGAAGTTGGATTTATCACTCCAGACCCAGGAAGCTGAGTTCACGTTGACTGTTAAGAAAGTGGGAGAAGGAAGTGAGAGAGAGAGAGAGAGAGAGAGAGAGAGAGAGATTAGCACTGCCTATATAGAAGCGAGGATTCGAGGCAAAGTGTAAACAGAGCAGGAGTTAAGCGGTGGCATAATTGCTCTCTAATCTCCCCAAAAGGTGGGGCTGGACAACGCCAAATTTGGAAAACCACGTAAGTAAATGTATTTTCTATATGGAAATTTGGAAGATGTTGATACTTAGGGTAGAAGGCAACCGAATTCAAACCCCAGTGAGTTGGGTTAAAAAACAGAAGAACAAGAGAGAGACACCGGAATCTGCATCGTTCGCCGAGACCTCCTGACCAAAGATCTTGTACTGGACATGAATACATGAACTTTAAAGAAATTTAAGTTACTGCTAAAAGAAACTTCAGACTCCTAAGGGGATACCAGTGTCATTTGATTATGACACCAAGTGGAAAGCGTTAAAACCGCTATATACAACAAATCATTGTTACATTTTTAACCCGAGTTAATTCTTTATTCCAAAGGATTCTTGCTTTTTTTTTTTTTTTTTTTTGCACAGTTTCCAAAGGACCAAACCGCCTTCAATGAAAGTTTGTTTCACCAACGATCTTCTCACCCTCTGAGATAAAAAAAAAACAATGTGGCAAAGAGGTGAATGGTTGTGAACAGACAAACGCCAGCTAAGTCGAGTTGGACCGTGCCACCAACACGATACCAGCGACAAAATGAGTGACGCGCTAACGAGCGAAGAAGCAGCTAATTGGTTACCGCTGTTTAGAGCAGACGACAGTTACCGCTGATAAGGATCGAACCCGGTTGCACAAATAAGAGCTGTAACAATTTTATGGAACTTTACAATACACACACGCAAGAAAAGTTGGTTTTCTGTGTCGCGCCAGAAAGTCTTTTATCGTCCGAGTCCATCCTTCAAATCTATAAAATCAACCATTTGCCCTTGCATGGAATGTTGCTGTCATATATAATCTGGACCCCCCCGCTGTTCGTCTTAAGGTCCTCGACAAAATCCAGAGACCGATATGCAATGTGATTGGCTCTGATCTGGCATCTGGTTTACAGTCGCTCTGTCTCAGACGTACCGTCGCCTCCATCTATCTTTTCTACAACTACTTTCACGATAACTGCTCCGACGAGCTATTTTCGCTAGTTTCCAAACTGCATGAATTTAAATGTGTCACTAGGTCGGCATCTCAGCCCCACCATTTCACTGTCGAAACGGTTAAATGTAATAGTCTCTTCTACTCGAATAGCTTCATGTTTCGCACTTCTCGTCTGTGGAACTCCCTTCCTCTTACATGCTTCCCTGATAGCGATAATCGCCAACTATTCAAATCGACATTCAAATTATTCACTCGACATTTCCAGATGCCTTGATCTATTCCCCGCCCTTCTCTTCATCCTTTCCTCTATCACGCCTCTTTACTCTTGCTCCCATTCCCTGTAACCCCTTGCCTTGCTTGGGTGAAATTTTTTAAAAAAAGAAAAGAAAAAAGACAGAACAATCAAAGCTAATCTCCCAGACATTGTGATAAAAAACAAAACGTGTTTTCTTATTGACATGGCAGTCCCTGCAAACTGTAATGTATTTTGAAAATCATTAAAAAGCTATCAAATTACAAGGCCCTTGAAATCGAACTCTCAAAAGATAGGCGCATGAGGACATGTTGCGGTTGGAGCCCTCGAATTGATTGGAAAAAGATTTCAATAGACACATTGAAGGAATTCCTGCTAGTCCAGGCCTGAAAGAAATACAAAAAAAAATTGTAATCACAATGCTCAGTGGAAAATGTGATGGTGCTATTTCTGACCTTAGGTCTCTGGTTGCGACCCGGAAAAAATGAGTATACACCAGAAATCAAAGGAAATAAAATAATAATATTGACGAAAGCCGTTTATAGTAACAATTTCCTTTTTGTCATAACCTTTTGGCGAGGATCAAAACGAAGTTAAAATCACACAATCTTAAAAATTGAACTTAAATTTTGTAAAACTCAATCTGGTTTTTTGATAAATTCTGTGCGTGCGTAAAAAAAGTAATTTCTCAAGAATGTCTCGCATGAACTTCTGATTCCTATCTTTTTCCATTAAATTTTTATTTGTGAAAGCTATCAACAAGCAGTATGAGGATATTGTTTCAATCCTACTTAGGCAAAGTAGCAGATGAACTAATTAATGCGTTTATAAAAATTCCACAACATTCGTTGTCAAATAAAAACAAATACAGTCACATTCACAAAAATATAGTAAAAATACACAGCATCCACAACAGAAAGGAACTAGAGTCACAATGAAAAAAATACCCAAAAGACTCAGATTATATTTTCAAGAAGAAAGAGCTAATTTCTTTTTTACGGCGAAAAGGCAGGAATGCGTAAATCTTAGTGTAGATAGACTGAGAAGAAAAATAACATCCATATAAGCAGTTTCTGACCACCGTTCCAGGTTCCAATTTAATTACAAAACAAATTCGACTGACGGACACTTCACAACTACAACCTATTTAAATCAAAAATGTTATTTACATTAGTATTCATACTTTTATATCACCAATTTCTATAAGCAACAGAATTGTTTCAGACTGTTGATAGCACGAAAGAACAAACAAAACAAGTACCACTGGTGGGGGTGAAAGGAAAAGTAGACAATAATTTTTGTGGGAAAAGGAGGCGGCTTTTGAAAGGAAGGTAGAGTTGGTAAGGCCTGGAGTTGCTACTTTTGTTGGGACGTCAACAGCTGGCTTGTTCTCCATAATTTTGTCTTTGACGATACAGAAGATGGGAGTGGAAAGTCACTATGTGGTCGAGGTGTAGCGATTTGGAGGAGGCTTGGTCTCGAGTGGATATGTGTGTCGGACCGGTTGATCGAGGTCATGGTAGTTAAGTCGAGAGGATCGGCGCAGAGGACGACTTTTTTATTTTTCGTTTTGCTTTCTCAGCGTTCACATTCAGCGATATGTATTGTTGAGTGAATCAGAAAGAGATATAATTTGAAGTGGTATAAAGCAATACTCGATTCTTATATCAGTTTCATTCGTCAATCAAAATAAAATGTCAACGAAAAATGAATTTGGAAATTGAAATATTTTGTTTAAAAAGATCTTCCTAATAGACTTTCGTGATTATTAATGTTATTAATCCTTTAGTGGGTTTTTTAAATCCTTTAATCCTTTAGTGGGCTTTTTTAAATCCTTTAATCCTTTAGTGGGCTTTTTTAAATCCTTTAATCCTTTAATGGGCTTTTTAAAATCCTTTAGTGGGCTTTTTTAAAACAACTTTTGTTCAACCATTATAAAAAAATAAAACTATACATGACAATATTACAGAAAGGAAAATTAGTTAAAATGTAAATTCATTTTTGATGAATTTAATTGTTAATAATTTTCGTCGTCATCCATTTGTGATGGAATTAATGAGAAAATAACTAAGTGTTATGTCATATGATGGACAAACAAGTAGAAAATACTGTACTGTTTATAGCAGTTAACTTTTTATTCCACCTATACTGGTTTGGTTGCATAGTACTATGAAAGTTTTAAAAAATGGTCTCATTATTTTCATAATGTAACACAGGAAACTGAAGGAAAAATAAAAAAGGTTAGTTTGGTTCAATAAGTGAATATGAATTCGAGACTCTAGGGAAATTGAACCCAAATTTAAGATGAAGAAATCCAGTCAGACAGAATATAACTGGCAAATTCCTCACCTACCCACTGCCCGCGCTGCTCGGGACAACGTGTATTTTGACAGGTGATTGATTTCGTGGGGAGGGAGAAACCCTGGCTAAACGGATGTTTTCCTAAGGATTTTTTTTCTTAAGAAGATTTTCAGGAGGGAATTCTCAAAAAAAAAAAAAAAAAGAAAAATAAAGAAAAAAGGTCAAGAAGAAAAATTAGGCGAAGCGTCCATATGTCTTTTAGAGGCACTTATGATCAAAGAAATTCTATCACCTTGCAAAATCCATAAAAAAAGAAATCATTTTGAGTTGCAAGTAATTAGTAATTTGGATTCGGAAAAAAGACCCCACTGAACTGGCAGATGTAACTGTCGATTCAACAATGTCGTGACTAGACTAGAGCAAACATTACTAACACAGACTGGTTCTGTTTCCCTTTCTCCCATAATACTAACGATAAAACTGTTATAATTCCGACCATTTGATTAAGCCAAAAAAAAAATACTGAAAAGGAAAATATATTTAAATATGTAGAAACGACGAACAAAGCTGACCTTTTACAGAAAATATACAGTCTGGTTTGGTCATTTGATACCCAACTGTAACCCAGGAAAGCAATCTTAACTCCAACTGTCTTCAACTATGTAACCCAGCTTCGAATTGCTGATATTTCAACTTCTCAGTCGAAAATCTCTTCGGGATCAGGATAACACAGCATGAGCTGGAGAGGACTTTCAACTAGGAATAATGCCCCCTGAAATGTCCAGTATCCAAAGTCCATCAAGCCATCTTTGAGACAATCACTTGCAGGCCAAATATAGGGATGTTGTCCTTTTTATTGCAATTCCAATTCAGTATCTTGACACTGATATGTCCCATCTGTTACTGTTTCAATTACTTGAAGTGTCGGCTATCGTGTCACATCGGATAATAATTCTCAGGTATTTTTTATGTATAACTTCTTATCATAGGCGTTTTATAACGAAAAAATATGTAATATAGATGTTAAACTTTATTCATTACCTCATCACCATTGATCATTGGGTCAGCTATATAATTAGTTAAATCCAAATATTATTGGTCAAGTAGAATTAAATGTGTAAAATATTTTGTATAAAATGTGTGTCCTGCCAACAGCCAAAAATTAATAAACATACACTATTCAAATTTTTGAATTAGCTCCACCACATTTTCATACTATCAACTGATCTGACAATACCTATATATTGTCAGATCATTCATTTCAGTCTGTAATTATTCATGTTCATAATTAACCAGCTAGAAATACCTTTTAACCTGTATGTAACACTTTCCAACACAGATTCCAATTTCATTAGTGGTCCTTATCAATTCCAGCAGAACATACACCACTCCCAACCATTAGAGATTTACCACCAGCTTGCACGACATATTGTTGACTAGTTTGTTCTATAGATTCTTCTCCATAACCAAACTTAACCATCTACCCAAAAGAGTTCTAAATCTGATTCGTCTAAGTAACATCGGATACCAGCCTTCTACAGACAAATATTCTCTGGACCAGGTGTGGTGCGGAAACTGATGCTGTGATATCAATAATGGCAGCCTTGTTGGTCAGCGATTACTAAACCCAATGAAATGCAATGTGTTGATTGATGGGTTGAATATTGGGTAGTGATTCGATACAATATTTTCCTACGTTGTGTAGTTATCTTTCTTACCGATCATTAATTGTCCCGTTTTTGCATCACCTGTGAGTATTAATAGTATTTACGTGTTTCTGGTGCTTGTCTCAAATTCACGCATTCCAACTATGTCTTTACTACTGTGACCCGAGAGAAAAAAAAAAACAAAAAAAACTCTAGAGCAGTTTCTCTCTCGGAGACAGAATGTCATAATTCTGGTCACAACAAATCAAATGGTTTTCAACCCTGTTCGTATCACATGGCTACCACAGCTACACTACCTCTTTACCTATTACGTCGCACATACATCAGCCGTCTGAATCTATAAAAATTGGCCATGTCTTCAGTTTGTAGATATTATTTTGTTGGGAAGAGATAATATGGTAAAATATTGAGTAAAAATATATCCGATTAAACAAGTTTGTTAAAAAATTAAATGACCTGTACATTGTCATAATGTAATAAATTTATTCACTTTAAAAAGATATACTTAAACATTTAAATCTATTTTCTGCCCTTTTTAAAGCAAATAACTGCGTCTTTTGGTGTTAGTATGCAATTTTACTTTTTTGTCATCAATCTCAATTACCATAAAGAAAAACGTTTTGCCGAAAATCAATTTCAAGTTAATTTCAATAATCCAAATATACTGAACTAGACATAATGGTAAATTATGTGCCTTTTATTTCTCTATAGCTATTTTAATTTTAAGTAAATTAAGAACCCAGCATTTGTTTATCTAACTGCAATTATAACAGCAAGAAACATTTCAAACTTTAAAACCATAACTTGTTAAACGCCTTTGTTTGATAATGTTGTTAGATATCTGAAAACAACTTAATAGACCAGTCATTATATGGTAGGTTACAAAGTTAACAGTTTATCTTACGACAATGTCCCTTCTCACCATATATCGGTATAATTAATTTCGGTGTATATTGGCCTTGTTTAACAGTTAAAAGTAAATTTACAGAATATTGACAAATACAAAATAAATCTTTATATACAAAATAATAATAATACAGAAGGATAAGTTGAAAGTTGAATTTTAAAGAAGTCAAGTGCGTATAAATCCTGGCGCATAAGAGAAAAAGAGTTCGGGTGGAATATGAATATAGAAATGAAGTCACAGAAGATGTCCATCATCCACTAAAATGTATTTGATGCGGTTCCGACGTGTTGCATTGTCTGTTTTACGTACATCGCCAGGGTGAACTGGCACTTGATAATGTCGGTGATAAATCAATGTTTGAAAATATTTTCTTATCGTACAGCTTAGATGATAAAGAATTTATATAGCACTTGGTACCGATCTACTTTCATTATTGAAGTTAGTTGCCTGTAAGTGTAGTAATCCCCCTACGAGTCTGCATGTAGTCTGTATGACTTCGGTACCATGTGTAAGGCTGCAATCTGTTTCCATTTTAAAGGGGATATTATTCTTGCTTTTTGGAGTTGCCTAAATTTCTCTTTCGCTATGTCAAATTTCTGTGCTGATTGTTGGGACTTTAGAAAATCTGGGAGAGTTGCTACTAGATTCGATCCCATAAAAATACGTTTGGTTTGCTGCATTAGGGTGTAAGAGTAAGCGAAAGTGAACAGTTTCAAATCAAAGGAGTGTCGTGCCTCTTATATTTTACCACACAAAACAGATGTTGACCGCTCGACGACTCAAAGCAGACTGCGTAAATACGTTTACTACGCGTAGGTTCCACACATACACTCGCTTTAATAAAAAATAAGACGAACAATTTATTGACCAGTCAGAGTCACTCCCACTCCAAAAATCAAAATCTTAATTTGGATCCGAACAACGGATATATATTCTCTAATTAAAACAAATTCAATACAGTCAACGACAGCAAGCCGTGAGATGCGACACAAACCAGCCTTTATGTCAACATCAACGCGCTGAGAGAGAAACAACAACAGCTATCAGCAATATTTAATTTCACTATATTCTCTCTGCCTGTTACCTTAGTAAAATAATAGATAAAACTCAAAAAGTTACTAGTTTTGTATGTATTTAAAAATAAATTATGCATTTATTTACCTACTCAAATGTATTCTTTTTCGCTTGAATTTACGTTTGCTGAGGCAGCGAAGTAATTAACCTCCACAACAGTAACAACAACAATGTGCTGTCTTTCAGGTTACCCATACCGCCTCTGCAACAGGAGCAAATGACAAAATTAAACACACCACACACAAGGGCGCAGCGAAGCCTTCCGGGTTTCATACATACTTCAAATTTTTAATTTATTAGAAATAAATATGCAATAAAATCAACCTCGCCAATAAATAAACACAGGCATTTGGAGCCTACACGAGGCCATAAAAAAAAATTCAGAAGTACTGACAGCAGTAAAGAAACATGAGTCAACCACGACGTGCTGTCTTTCTCATCAAAGCAACAGCGGACTCTCTTTGATCTTGTCTCCCAATTCAACTTTCTTTCTTCTTCACTGAAAGACTATTCATGTTCATTTCTTTACAGTCAAAGACAAGAACTTTCCAACTTTCATTACGTTTAAATAAATATTTTATTTGAACACTCCAATAATCTTTTCTCTCATTTTTTGTATTCAACAAACGGTAATCCATAGAATCTTTCCCCAACAAGGGTTGTGATGAGGAATTATTATATTTGGATATTTTCCCATAATTCTTCGTACGGAAAATTATGGAAAAATAATTTTGATCTACTATGATATTCATAATCTCAGCAGTCAACTTGGTGTTAGATTGTCTGTTATTTTTTTAATTTCTTTTAAACAATTCACCTCAAACAACGCGGGAGTGCCACGCAAGGGGTAACAGAGGATTGAGAACAAGAGTAAAGAGGCGTGTTTGAGGAAAGGATACAGAGAAGGACGGGGAACAAGATCAAGGTATCAGATGTCGATTGACATCACACCTGAATATTTGAAGATTATATAGTCATCGAGGAAGCAAGTAAAGGGAAGGGAGTTCCACAGACGGGAAGTGCAAGAGAAGCTGTTTGGGTAGAAAAGACGCTTACATTTAACCGTTTCGACAGTGAAAGGGTGGAACTGAGATGTCGGCCTAGTAGCTCGCTTAAATTCATGCAGTCTCGGAACCAGCGAAAGTAGCTCGTCGGAACAGTTGCCGTGAAAATACTTGTAGAAGAGACAAAGGGAAGCCACGGCACGTCTGTGGGATAGCGATTGTACACTAGATGCTGGATCAGGACCTATCGCATTGCATATTCGTCTCTGGATTTTGTTGAGGACAGCAATATTCCATACAAGAACGGATGGTTGATTTATACGATTGAAGGCTGAACTCAGACGAGAAAAACTTTCTAGCACGACATAGAGAACCAACGGTAGATGAAGCTTTTGATTTAATGTATTAATTCCACCTCATGTCAGCGGACAGCGTGAGACCAAGCAAGCGTAACGAGGTTCTCTCGAGGAGTTGGGAATCAGCCATTCTGATGGATGGCAGAGGGGATTCTCTGAGGTGGGTAAAGGAGAGCAGTTTCGTTTTGAAGGGATTAAAGTTTACAAGCCCCAGTCAACCACAAATTGGATGTCCTTTTCGAGATGAGCAGATTAGATTAGCTTTGTCAACGATACCAGATTTACTATTGAGGCAGGAGTAAATAGTGCCGTTCGCGTAGATGCCTACTTGGGAACTGATGACATCGAGTAGGTCATTGATGAAGATCAGGAACAGTTGTTTCTGTAGAATCTCATATATTGAAAAATGTTCAACCGTGAATATTTGAAGTGTGGAAAATTTATGCGTTGATTTGTAATTCATATATTTTTCATCGTTATTTCTCACCTTTTTTTTTCAGTGTGTGTGTCTGTGTGTCCGTCTGCGCGTGCTGAAGAAAAGACGCATCGTACTGTAAAAGGTTCCCATGCATTTTATTTGGTGGCTATTATCCTCGTAGTAAGAATTAGATTTGTCTATGTTCTCGCGATTTTGTACCTCATAAAAGTTGTCAATGTTATTAGAAAAGGTATTGCCTTTCCAAATTTGGATTAAAAAAAAATTGTGGGTATGAGCAATCCAAATGTCCCTGTATTTACATTGTCGTAAGTTACTATTTATGATAAACACACATTGGGTTGATATTCACATGGTCTTTTACAGTTTAAAATTATTTATTATTATTTTCATGCACAAAGGTAAGTGCAAAACAAATTATACAAAATATGGGCATAAATAATAAAGCATGTACATAATAAACTAAAGTAACATATTTATTAACATATTTAAAAAGGTTACGTAGGGTAATGAATGATAATAGTAGCCGTTTCCTTACAATTAAATATTCGGTATTCATTGACCGAGCAGCTTGTCGGTTGAAATTTATAAAACCTTTGTAGGTTTCTCAACTCTGTATTTATTATCGCTCTTTCAAATATTGATGAGAGCTAACTTCTTTACCTTTTATTTGAAGTAGCGAGGAATGTCTTGATTTGAAGTCTGAACTCAGACGAGAAAAACTTTCTAGCACGACATAGAGAACCAACGGTAGATGAAGCTTTTCATATTTCATTGTTTTCTCTTCGAATTAAATGTGCTATTTCAACTATCGCTGCTATTGAAAGTCCTCGAGTGAAATTCTTTGTGATTCTGTAATGCCAGTCTATAAGGTTCTAAGAAGTACATTTTCACCAAGACCCATAGGCTTCACTCGGTCAAAGCCATTTTTAGTCATTGATCTTAGAAAGCGGTTGTATATAGCTGACAGTTTAAATATTTCTGAATAGGTTTGGCGCTATGCATGACATCCATATAAAAGTCTTGATGCACAAAAGAATGTTTAATGCAGATTGACCATCACCAATCCGACAATCAGTAATCCGGTTCAATCCGTAATCCAGCAGAAATTTCCACCAAATCAATTTCAGATTTTCCAGGTCGCCGCACGGACCTGTCCCTAATGTTTAGTTACACTAGCTGCTGCCCCAGTTCATGTTTTAGTACTTTCAAACACTGGTAAGGCATTTCTACTTGTCTTTTGTGCATTTTTATTATAACCTACTGACGATCAGCCCCAATCATGGTTCCAATGCACAAAGGTAGTGTAAAATACAAACATATGTTGTTCATAACGGATAAGGTAGGACTTTTGGAGAAAAAAAAATCTTGAGAGCGGCGTGCATGTTAAAAACTTGTTTGATGGATACAGCTTCGACTCATTTAAATTTCACTTGATTTTCATTTATTGTTTCAAGTGTCGACAATAAAGTTTTGTTTTTATAAGTCAACAGAATTACTGGTAACCTTTATTTTACCTGTGTTTCGTTAAAATTTCAGTTGATTTTCCTTTATTAACCAACATATACTGAGTTGCACGTATTTTAAAGGTAGGATGTTAGTTTAAATGCATTCTAACGTAATTATCAATAATCCGGCAAAATAAGTTATCCAACAATACCGGATTAGTGATGGTTAGGAGAGTTTTCTCTATTATAAAATCCTTCCTAACAGGTAGATCCCTGAAGGTAGATATTAACGGCCAATTCTCTGAGGCCCTGGCGGTCAACGCAGGCGTCCCCCAGGGGTCACTTCTTCGACCAACCCCCTTTCGACCATTTGTAAACGTCTATGCTGATGATACGACGATATAAGGGCGCATCTCTAAAATGTCTTGACAATCTTTCGATCTAACATCAACCCTTCCCAGTGGGGAGAAAACTGGCTGCTACATTCAATGCTTCTAAAACCAAACCGCTTACATTCCATCACCACTGATCAAGCCCCAAACTACCGCCAGCCACGATGAATGGATGTCTCCTCGAAGAGGCACTGTGCCTTGAGAAGATATTGGGCTTCAAATTCACACCTGACCTCAAATAGAATTCCTATATACGATCCATCGCTAAAGATGCAGGTAAAATGATCGGCTCCATGTAGCGCTCTAGTAAGTACTTGACTCCTCATGCTATTTTCTACTTTTATAAGAGCCAGATCAGGCCGAAAATGGAGTACTGTTGCCATTTTGGGATAGAAGCTACCAAGACCTCACTTTCCAGTCTTGATAGAGTTCAAAAGTGGAGTTGGGGTGTGGAAAATAATTCTTCTCCAACAAGGACTCAAAGAATTATTTTCCACCCTTCAACCTCTCTGTCACAGGTGTGAGTGGCGACTCTCTCACTGCTCTATCACTAATACTATGATAAGTGCTCAGATAAACTGCATATCCTAGTTCCACCAGGTCAGATCTTCACGGCTAGGACACGCTATGCCACTTACATAGTAGCAAACCATTAACATTCCGTATTCCATTGGCGAGAAATAAGTTCCAATCAAACAGCTTCTTCCCGCGAACCACTGTCCTATGGAATAGACTCCAAGAGGATATTTCCCCGATCACTACAATCTCAACCTCTTCAAGTCTAGATTCAACCGTTATCTTCCCTTCCTATCCATATAAACTACCCTTTAACATACCCTCTACCTTGAGTAAAAAAAATATTTAGAGAACTTAATTTCTTATAATTGTGCGTCTAAAATACAATTAGGTATACGTGTTTGTTTTTTTTTTAATACCTTTTTGGAGGATTAGAAATTATGATTGTCAATTTCTGATTTCTTTTTTCCTATTGGTTGAAAATTCTCCCTTGGCTATCATGTGGTATGCTTTTTACTAGGTCCACAATCCAAATTGGAAAATATTAAGAATTGAGCAAATTGTGAGCGTGATCCGCATTTTGCACCAAATTTTGCCAATACGTCTTTCGTTTTTATGCTTAGATGCGAATTATTTTGGGGCGCAAAATGAGTTCTATGCATATATACTAGTGTTACAAAAAAAAAAAAAAAATAGAGCATTGATGGTCTCAATTATATTTTTATATCATTTTCTTCTAGGCATAAAAACCTAAAAACGTTTAAAAGCTATGTCAGTACTCTTAAAAATATATCCGGTAACTGCCATTAAAAAACAAAACAAAAAACTTACCAGACATCTCGGTTTGACCAAGACTGTCCCAGATTGAGGAAATAGTCCACTAGATAAGCTATCAATATTCGTTTTTTGTATGTCAACTCTGAAATTTAAGGGATGTTGAGCCGTATTTATATAAGAAAACTAATATAATAAAAAAGTGAAGTGTCTGAGTTTGAGGTTTGTAAATCATTGTTAAGCAAAAAAAAAAAAAAAAAAGTCTTGCTTAATCCGAAATCCGTGTACTGTAAACTGTAAACTTGTCATTTAAAACAAGATGCATAATCCCCCCCTCCTTTTGTTGTTTTGTTTGTTTGTTTTACAATGCGATATTTGCTTGCAGCGCGCACAATACACATGAGAAATATAATTAACATTAACAACATTATATAATTTTATTTTCTTGTTTTTAAAAAGTTCTGAGTGAAAGAGATAGACAGGAAGACTGACTTGGGATAACTTATGACATTGTGACATTACCCGGGGATTACCCCACTTTATCTGCCAGACTAAAAAAATATAAGACAAACTTTTTTCTAAAAAAAAAAAATCTGTTTTAGTTGTTCATCATTTAGAAGTTTATCTTGTCTCAGACATTCTCCCTTCTAGCTAGTTCGAGAAAGAAAGATTATTACATCGAGGGACGATAATGTTAGAATTTTCAGACGGCCCCACAGTAGCGAATGGGGTGGGAGTCAAAGTAGGGTGTTGGATGATGCCCTGATTGGGCTGACAGACCTATTACCAACTTATAGTAACCGCCATATGTAGAAGTTGAGGATCTATTTTTGCACATCACATTTTCCATTTTAAATTTTTTGCGATATGGTAAGTCAAGAATGTTTCTTACTTTCACTGTTGAATTCTTTTTCTGTTGTCTTTTTAAGAATAAACTTCTTAAAGAGTTAACGATTTTTCTGTTTTTTTCCCTCTCTTTTTGTCCAGTTGAATAATGGTTTTCGTTTTTATTTTTATTTTGTTTTTGTTTATTTATTTTAGATGTCGAACATCTCAGTTAGTTTGACAAAGTCAATACAAATTTTCTAATCTAAAAATCATTTTTTAAGAATCCAATTTTTAAAAAACCTTGCTTAAAACTAAATGATTATTAAATGTTTCGTTTGATTTTTTTATGGAATACTGTGAAATGTGAAAATATTAACTTGATTTGGAAAGAAATCAGTCTCAATAGTACATCATAAATCGAATTTTCAGAACTGGTGAAGAATGAAGAAAAAAAAGGTAGCTATATTTTTTGCAAGATCTCTGAGTATATTGACACACTGTATCCAAATAAAGAATCTCTTATACACACTGTAAGACTTACACTAACAGTGAAATATTTTTTGTACTGTAGTTTAACGCAGTATAATTAGAAATGTGAAAGTTCAGTCTTTTATTCTTTGTACAAATTGATCAGAAAATCTTGTACAGACGAAAAATAACAACAAAGAAATAACTTTAAAACATTTTCGATTCTCTCTTTTTAATTTATATTTTCATTGTGTAAAAGCGCATTTTTAAAATTATTAAAGAAAATATAATTAATGGCACTTCTGATAAAACAGTTTTATTGAATTTGTCAACAAAGTATATTTTGCATGTGAATTAAGTTTGCAAAATTAAAAATTCAACATTTTGTGGGCTTAGAAGAGTCAAGCGATCATTGCTGCTGATGATAAGTCGGGCGTTTCGGTATTTTTTAATAAGTAGGTTAAAAAAAAAAGTAGGTTTCAAAGAAAAAGGAAAAGGTAAATAACTTAGTAAATTTAGAACAGAATTTCCAGATATTAAAAAACTAAAGGAATTTTTCTTTTATTGACACATTTTGATGGCTTATTAAAAATAAAATGCAAGAGAAAAAACAAAAACGTAATTTCTTTACTTTAACGAACCGATTCCCGTTAAGTTTTTTTTTTTTCTTTTTTCTTTCTTTTTTAGTTTTTACTTTTAAAGAACTATTGGGTTTTTTGGGGGTTTTTTTCTTTGCGATTTTTTACTTTACGATTTTTTACTTTACTTAAAAAAACACACCATAAACAGAAAACAAAACTCAAACAAAAACAAAACGGTTTTCTTTCTTTCTTAAATTTTTATAGCTACACGCGTTGACAATCACTATGTTTTACTTTTATTTTAACTTTCAAAACAATCATTTATGCCATAGGATTGTTATTTTTATTTTTTTAATACTAATATTTACCCCAGAACAATGCTCTCTAGAGCCACTCTAGGTAGAGAGTTACTGAATGAGGTTGTTGTATATAAACGTAAAAGGAGGCGGTAAGAAGTGCAGATTATGAGGATATGTAGGAAAGATAATGGTTGACTCCAGACTTGAAGAGGTTATTGCAGTGATCGGGAAAGCATCCTCTTAGGAGTTTGTTTCACAAAGTAGTGGTTCGTGGGAAGAAGCTAAATGGAACTTTCTTCTTAGACTAAAAAAAGGGGAATAGGGATGATTGACCAGTGCACCGTCAACACTCAACAGGAGAACACCAATGAGTTTTCTCGGTGGTATTGGTAGAGTGGTGGTCAGAACTGGTGGAACTTGGTAGCTCGCCAGAGTATTTGCTATGATAATATAGCAAGAGATTTAAGAGTCTTGCAACGTTTTTTTTTTTTTTTTTTTTTTCTATGGGAAATTGTGCAATCAACTGAAGCTATGTATTACTATTGTAGCTACCATCATGATTGACAAAAATCTTTTCACTTTTGGCTTTTTTGCCATTGTTAAATGAGCAATAAATGACCCAACTTTCACTGTAGAATTTTTGATCTATGTGATTAATATTCACAACTAAATTAAAATTAAGTGTATTGACAGTGTAATGAATAAGAAGGATTTTGAAAAATATTTGTTGAGTAAATATTTTTTCTTTCTTAGGATACAAACTGCAGACACCCCAAAATGGTTATTTTTCCAGTTGTCCTTGACTAAAGACAAATTTTAATCCCCCTAACAAATAATTTACGTTTTTGGTTAACTTTAAACAAATAAAAGTAAGATGGTATTGTAAAGAAATGATTTTCAAACATCAATCGTCATAAATTATTTGATTACGATTACATTATTTGTTACTGTTACATTAAAAGATAATAAAATTCATATCTTTCAGACAAATTAATTGGGATCTATAAACTTTCTCTTATTAATCATGTTCCACCTACAGATTAGGGTATTACCAAATGTTTTTAAAAATTAGCAAATTATATTAATTAACGTTTATTTTTTTTATCTGAATCAGTAATAATGAGAATATACTGAATTGAAATAAATTAGGAATAAATATTATAGACAGGAATAAATATTATAGATAAATATTTGAAAACTCCAGATTTTTCATTTTTGTTGGCATGTATGATGATCGCAATACACAATTTATATTTAAATTTATAATTCAGGGCCAACACAGAAAATTAATGAAACACATTAATAGTTTAAATGCACATTTCACACATGTGCATATAACTTATTTTTGAAAGTTATCAAAAATCAATTTTACATAAGTGTATAACCTTGTTAGTTAAGTGTCAATATGTGAATTTTTTTCATCATAAAATTCACTGATACACCTTGCTTCATATACTGATGAAACCATTTTGCAAGACTTCCACTCAGCCCACTCTCTGTAATAAGGCTAAAAAATGACTAGTTTGTTCAGTACCCATTGATTTGTTGACAGGAAGAGGATCAAATTTCAAATCTAAATTGTTTGTTCATTTAAAATGCTATATTTATTAGAAAATATATTCAGTTTAAATAGAGAAGCAGTCAGAAAATGACTCCAAATAGACACAAATTTGGGCTTAAGCTCTTTTCCTGTTAATCAGTGGCTGTTGCCAAACAGGAAAGAAATTAAATCCATTTCAATTTCATTCAAATTCTGGGCTTGTGTCCATTTGCATGGGTGTTTGTATATTTTAATTTAATGACAGACCTAAAATTATTTCTATAAAATTTTTTAAAAATTATTTATTACCAAATAATTTCTGAAAAATTCAATAAGATTATCTGATTCTTTAAAAATTATCTGATTCTTTTAAATGTAAAAAATAATGATTTTTATGGCAAGAATTTACTCATGCTATTTTCCTCACATTCCACTTCTGACATTTTTACTTGAATTCACATTAATTAAAAAAAAGTTTAACCTAAATTCACTTTATAAGTAAAAAACTGGATATTTATTTTGTGGCCATCTCTATGCAGTCATGTTCTAGATACCAGTATATAGATATGATTAGTGACTGATATATGATAAATATAAATACAAAAAGGCAAAAGACAAACTATGATAAAAATCCTCTTTATGATTTTATAGTAGGGATAGAAATATGATGACAGCAATAAAACTTTTATTGCTATCAATTAAAAAGATTTTGACTTTAAAATAAGATGTTCTGACTTTAACTTTTGTTTGATTTTGACAAGTCAGACATTAACAGAAAAAAATGAAAAAATTATCTTCCATGTATCACCATTTATTTGGAACACATACAAAAATAAAGTTCTTGGAAGTTCTATTTGTAAAACTAGTTTATCTATGCCGTCTAAAATTTGTAAAACTAGTTTATCTCTGCTGTTCTATATACGAATCTGATATTTTGTTACATCCTTTTTCTTATTATTATTCAGAGGTTTTCATTTGTATGTCTTCAAATATATTTTGTCAATTGTACTCAGCTCCTCCATGGGGTATTTTTTTACCTCCCAACATTGTAAATATCTTGGCACAGTCTGAGATTAACATAACAAAGACACTGCCATATGGCATCACCAGTGCAAGGGAGATAGCCCCATAACTCTAGTACAGAAAAAGATATTACAAACATACAAAAAATATACACACATGCACACAATATATATATATATATATATATATATATATAAAATATACAAATTTTTATCTGTAATACAATCATTATCCTTGCAATATTTTATATAAAAAATGTCTTCCTAGAATGAGGAGTTATCATCAGTCACATGCCTTTTCATCTTTGTTATTTTCACAAAATTCAAAATTTCAGCCATTCAGGAAATTTGAAACTGCAGCCTTTATTTAATCTACTGACTGCGGTAAATGTATGACAGCAGCAGGCAGGAAAGAACATTTAATTCTAATGTTTGAAGTTCTAGGTTTAGGATTGTCCCAATGGACAATAGCCTAGTGGATGAAAGCATTGTTTTGTGAATTTGAAAGCATAGTAGTAATTATGAGTTCAATCCCTGGGCTGGGTAGTACAGACTTAGACACATTTGAAACAGGGTGAGGCATAAATGAGCAGTGATATATAAGAACACAAGATATTCCTAGATATGGACAGTATAATGAGAACATTCTACATCTGTAGATTAAATAAAAGGTTCAGTTTGAAATTCTCTGAAAGGAAATATTAAAGGTGAGATTAGCCATTCCCACATAAGGAAACATTCAGCATTATTGACCAAACAGTTTATAAAAATTTTCTCTTAAAACAGTTTTTCTGCAAAATAGGTTTCTCAAAACCACTGTTATCGCTCTTTCTGGTATTGATGGGGGTTTTTTTATTAACCTTTTGCTTAAAGTAATGTAGAAGATCAGTATCTTGTTTATGTTATTTTCTTTTCAAGTTACTATGTGCTATCCATTTTAGTTGCTGGTGTGATTCTATAGCTCCAGTTTATGACAGTTCTATTTTGAATTATTGTAGCTGAGAAAATGGTCATATATAGCTGATAGTTTAGGCATTTCTGAACAAGTTGAATGTCATGCATGACATCCATATGAGAGTCTAGATCTGACAATGTTTTGGCTTTGTAACAACTTGCAGTTTTGGGCAAAACTACTTCTAGTGCAGCCACTTCTGTGTTCAATTTCCTTATCTCCTATACTAGATTTGTTATAAGTGATCCATACACCAAAGTATTTGAAGTATTTAGTATTTATTAATTTAACATCCTAAATTTTTATGATGAATTCATGGTAGGTGCTATCACTGCTACCATTACTGTTATTTCAATTCCTGATAATAATTTCTGTTTTGTTTAAATACTATTTCTTGGCAGATGTTGATTTTTTTGTTCAAATTCATTCTTATCCTAACTCTGAATTAATACCTATGTCAGCAGCATAATTTCCCTCATCATCAGTACACTGGTCTCTGGAGGGAAAACAAAGTTGCTGTTTTCTGTTAGTAGATTTGTCTGGATTATACAAATTTTTTTATCACAAAACATTTTGACTAAAAAGCAAATATCATAAATTCAAAATTACTTTTTCAATTTTCTAAATCAAGCAACAATAATAAGAGTGAGTTAACTGAAAAAGATTTAGTAGACTACTTTTTATGTGATTAAATTTCAGAGTTTCTAACTTTTTTTTTTGAGTAAATTGAAGTTTTATCACAATTTGTTCCTAAAGTATCTCATTTTAAAATCCCAGTATTTTTTGTTTTATCTCATTTTTAATTTTCTTTGTTTTCTCATTTAGATGAGTGTTTTTTTTTCCTCCTCTCCAAATTTCAATTCCTAATTTTCCATTTTTCAATTTCTTTTAGATCTTCCAAATTATGTTCCTCATGTCTTCAGATGTTGTGTTTTCTATTGTTTTTTGGCATCAGTGTCTGATGACAGCATCATAGTTGTCTTAAGCTTTGCTAATATGTAACAATGTATAAATTGATAAATTTAGTTTATAATTTGTTTCATTTAAATTAAAAAAATTGTTGACCACTTATTAACTTAAAGGGTTTTTAAATATTAATAAACATTTTTATGTCTTTCTTGTTGCATTAAATATTAATATATTAGTGTTTTATGAGTGTTCATTTTTATTAATTTTTCAGTCCATTTAATATATTGAAAGAATTGAAAGCCAACTTATTTTAAAGAATTTTTATTAAGATATCTTCACAACATCTATTAAACATTACTTTTGTAACTTAGTTTCTCTGAATTAAATTAAAATGAAAATTGGTGGGTTGAGTGATGGATTGTGTAAAATTCTTTTTAGTTTACACCATTCATAATAAAATTTTAATGTGAAAAATCTGATAATTTCACTTGCTATCAAAGTATTTTAATTACAATTTTATAAGTGTATCATCTGATTAAAAATTAACAATACCATAAAATTGTATTTACTTTAGTCTATTATATATTCTTTTAAATTTTCAAAATAAAAATCATTTTTATTCCAGCATACAACAGTTGCTGTAAATAAACACAGTATCATCTGCCACTAAAAGAAGCACAAGTAAAAAAAAGTCATATAGTGTTGGCAACTTGAAAGTCATGGCTGTCTCCGTTCATGTGGGAGTTTCTTTTTTTGTATTAATTTTGGCCGCAGCTTGCTATGTGACAAGTCTGGTGATTGGTGTGTGGGTAGAAAGTGGTGGCGTGTTGACATTTGGTATCTGGAAGTTTTGCATCCAAGATATTTTGAAACAATCAAGTTGGGAATGTAAGGTGAACTTATCAGGTGAGGAAAATGTTGCTTTTTGTTCTGTATCTGTGAAATTAAACCAAGAGATGAATAATTAATATATTTTTCAATTGACTGTTGTACTTGTCACAATTCTCAGTGGAATTTGCTGCTTTTAAAGTTTCATTTGAAAGCAGGTGGTTATTTATTTACAAAACATGGGGGAAAAACTCTTGATTGTTGCTATTTTTGATAAACTTTACAAAAAAATGTTGTTTAACTCAACTCAGTATATAAAACAAAGAATCATGGGAAGAATCATTACTTTGGAAAACTGAACTGTGGTAATAAAATAAGTCCATCCCATCTCCCTTCTTGCTTGTAACCATCCACTATAATAAAATAAACGTTTTCTGTGCAAAAGCTGAATTAGTCAAATAAAGCTTCATACGTTTCTACTTAGAGTTGTTGCCATATTATATGCACCATAAATAATTATTTTATTGCATATCTTAAAAACAAAATTTTATTACATTTGCTCTCATTTTTACTATTTACTTTTTGCTTTCTTCTCAATATTAATACATTGCAGGAAAGTACTTGCATAGCAACTAATGATGTTTCAAATAAATAACAAATCTCAATTCATAAAAAGAAAACATATTAGTATTGTAAAGTATTATTAATTTAGTTTTTCTTATTTTTGAAGATTTTATTTTTTTAAAAAAAAGGAAACATTATTAAGAAATTAATATTAATAAAACTACACCCAGAGCATTCCTAGCTTAAACATAGTGTCATCCCTTTCTTAATTATTATAATTATATGTAAATATGATGTTCATTTAATGTTAGGCTTACTAACAGGATCTTTTCAGTATATTAGTATGTGCACAGTTTCATTCAATTATTTATGGTTGAACTTCATGCTGCAGCAAAAATGTGATAAAAACAACAAAAGAGAGGATCCTTGTCTGAAAGAATCATTTCATAATAATTATCGTCTTTTGTAATGTCTGTTGATTTACTGAAATCTTTGAACAGATATAAGCTTTATTCTGACACCTGGTCTGCCTTGAATAATCTTCATATTAAGAATGTATATAAAATGTAGAATATTAATAGTAAAATTTCAATCATTTGAGTTTGTTTTCTATATTATTTCTCAATTACTGAAATTTATTTTCATTCCAGATTTCAATATGGCAGCACAAACATTTTCCATTCTGGCAATCATGTGTTACATCTGTGGACTGTTTCTTTATATAGTTTATCTTAGTTGCCAGTCGTTGCATAAATCTCGACCAATTACAATGGGTTTATGTCTTCTCAGCTTTTCAGTAGGTAAGAAATTACTTATTATTTATTTATAGTTCAAACTTTTACAATAATGTTACTTTTTTAAAACTATTTCTACCTCTATTGTTTCCTACCAAAAATAACAAAGAATAAAAAATTTCAAAAGAGAGCCTCATTTTGACATGATTTTTTTTTCTAACGTTCTATAATTTAACAAGAAAATGTTCAATTTATACTAAATGTTTGCTTTTCTCCCACTAATTTATCCTTACATATCTATTAACATCAAATATGTTTACTTTACATTTTGTTATGTACTATTTTGTTTTAAATTTCACAATTTATAGAGCATTTTAAAATATTAATATACATTTTTATGTCTTTCTTGTTACATTAGATATAAATATAATAGTGTTTTCTGAAACTGATCATTTAATAATCTCTGTCTCAGAGCAATTTTACCTTTCCAAATGCCTCTACTTATTAAGATTTTTTCTCTAATTTGAAATAAAAGAAAAATATTTTCTATTCAGTCATTCTGCCAAATTATAAAAAGCTTGTAAGTCTTTTCAATGATCTTTTATCATAAATAAGCAAACATTTTATGAATATATTGATTAAAATTAATAATTATAATTATTTTTTCAATGATTTAGAAACAATAATTTTGTTAAGCATGACAAATTAATAATTCTTTCTCTTTTTCCAGTTACTCTTCAAATAATGACAATGGTTGTTTTTGGTGTGAAAGTACATCAGCAATTTGAAGAGATTGGAGATAAATATTTCACTGAGCCTCCAGCTCCTCTCAGAGTTTCTTGGTCATTTACAGCTGCTATAGTCTCAACTATTCTTGCAACTATTTCTGGTGTTTGTACATCCATCGAAATGAGAAATATCACAATTGATGAATTACAATGAAAGGAGCCACTTCATTTAAATTGCAATATTAACTTTAATAATGATTTCAAGAGCTTCAATTTGAAATTTATTGTTCTTATCAAAATTTTGGCTTATTTGATTAAAAAAAAAAAAACACTTTGGGGAAAAACTTATGAATTAAAAAAAACTGAGAATTTCTTAAGACTCTAAATAAATGTTGTTGCTATTTATAAAAGAAAATAAAAGAACATTTGACATGTTTATGAAAAGGATAGAATAAAAAAATAAGTTTTGTTTTAATAAAATTTATTGACATTCTAGTTAACCATTATTTGTCAAAATTAAACATTTCCAATGTTTAATGTAAAGAAAAAAATGTAAAATTCTGTTTCCAAACAAAACATTGACTTTTATCCATTAAATGTTTCTTCTACAGGTGACTTATAATTTTAAAATATGTAAAAAAAAAAAAAAAAAATGAAGGTAAGAATTACAAGAATTAGTGTCTCTGTCTCTTTCTCATATGTATACACACACGCATGCATGGTCGCTACTTCACTGAGATTTTATCACCAATAATATTCTGAAGAAATACTCTATTTTAAATTATTAATACTTTCTTTTTGCTAGTTTCTTATTCTAAACACTTTCTGCTTTTGCTGTCTTACTATTGATGTCAGTTTTAGATGAATGTCTACAAAATATTACATAAAAATAACATGACAATTGTTTATCTATAGGATTCAATGAATTATTAGGTTGGTGCAAAAATAATGACGTAAAAATGTTGTTTTTTGACGTATTTTTTAACGTCAAAAAATGACATTATTACGTCATTATTTTTGCACCAACATAATAGTTTTATTCATTCTCAGTTGGTTTATTTTTTACATTTGATTTGAATATGAATGATGCATGGATTTTACATTTTATAAATATTTATTTATTAAAATATAAAATTTTCTTGAAGCTGTTTTGACTGTCATTCAAATGACAAACATGTTTGAAAATATATATACCAAATAAGGTATGCATACTGTAAAAGAATTTTGCTTTTTTGTGAGTCATGGGCACTACACTCTTGTTTCCCCTATTTTAGCCTTGTTCTGTAGAAAGCTAAGTTTATTAAATATTAATGATTAGAATAATAATGGATACTAGTTTGTGATATACTTACTGCATTATTACCATAAAGTAACTAGTACTAGTTAACTAAGAATCAAAGAAAAGCTAAATTTCTATTTATATATTTATTTTCTCTTTACTTTATTTATACTAACACAATTATGAATGCGTTGGTGGGTCGAAATTCCAATCTAGTCTGTTATGTTAATTTTTGCACTAATGGCATTGAGAAAGGCATAAATCCATTTTTTCTTCCTCGAACTACAGAGTACACTGGCTCTCAAGACTTAGGTATCAGCCAGTATTAAAGAAAGACTACTCTGAATTCAAATCCTTGGAGAAGGTAATGTGAAATGACTCCAATATCTTTCCCAAGAAATCATAGTAATTCACAGATAATAAAGAAAAAGAATCTGTGGAGAGCTATGACCGCCTATGTCCTGAAATGACATAACATACACACACACATATACATAATTATTGAAAATATATGATTCATCTTACTAATAATTTAAAGCTTAATATGACTATGATTCAGAAAAATGATTTAAAATGTATTTTAGTTATCTTCTGAATTGAATGAATTTCAAAAGCCTGTATAGTCACCTTCCATAGAATAGTAAGCTCATCTCACAGACCAGTTTACTATTGCAGTGAATCCAATCCTCACTAGGTGCCCTACTATTGTGCCAGACAAAACTTTGTAAATAACAATTTGTCCAAAGAAGCCTTCATTCATTAAAAGAAGGAATGTTTCACTAGTTCAGTTGGTTAACTAGCTAGTCTCACCGACCATTACTACTGTAGCGATTTTGGTCCTCACTGGGTGTCTCTAAGTTAAACTTAAATGCCTTTACTCTTATCACATATCAACTGTTCATCTTCTTTACGTGACTTACAATTTTAAAATATATCAAATGGAAAATAATCTAATGTCTCTAAAAATAATTTATTGTGAAATATTGTAGATTTTTTTTCACAGAAAACTTTAAAAAAATAACATTCTTTATCCTTTCAAATTTATTGTTTATTAAATCAGAAATGTTTTAATTTTGGCTTACAAAAATGTGTTGGCCACTAAAATGGTAGGAACAGAAACAAACTTGAAATTCTTCAATTGCAAATAGAATATTCTGTTATGAAAATTAGTAAAAGGAAAGTTTATTCATATATTTAAAATAAATTTTATAAAAAAATCCTTCATAACAAATGAAGGCACAACACTGATATCATAAAACACTAATTAAGTCAGTTAAGTGCCATACATGATACATGCTTGGGCAATCATCTCTCTTTCAAACCATGACTGACTAGGTAGAAGATTTTTCTACAGAAGGTTGCCATTTATTTCTTTGGTAGACTGGTTGCTAATCAAGGCTATAAAAGACAATATGGCCTGCTATTCAACCCATAGCTGGAGGGGAAAGAGATATGATTCATACCTTTCTCAAGGGTATTTGCACATAAGTGAATGTAATGAACTTGACTGTAATTTGAACTTGGCTCTCTGTTTTCTCATTCTGAGCCACTATCCATTACACCACAACATACATCCTTAAACAAACTCTATGGAAGAAATTTTATACCATAAGTAAATTATAATCACAAATTAGTCTAGTAATAAAGAAACAAAATGATAGTGAAAAAAGAGGCAAAATAGCAAATCAGCCTATTTCAGAAAAAAACTAACATAGTTATCTTCATTACAGCTGATATTTTCACAGATTTATCATTTTATTTCTGGAGCAGTTTTTTTTTCTTTACTTTTGCACTTTTCTTCATAAGGTAATTTTTTCAGATAACTGGTTGAGATTAGTGAAATCTACGTTGTTTCAATATGTTAGGAATTATTGTAATTTATCAGTTTTTGCAGAGTAATTAAATTCTTATTTTTTAACACTAACCATCTTTCTTTCTTTACTGCCAATCTCTATTACTGGCTTGGCTAATATATTAACTTTATGTATGCCATTGGATGCTTGGTCAATGGTTACAAATGTTTCCTTATAAGGAAACAGCTAATTTTTCTATTACTATTACCATTGTTAGATTGCGCCGGAAGCATTTTCTTTAACTTTATTATTTAAAAATCATTGTAAATATATCCTGACACCTGAAAAATTGTAAAAAGTACTTTTTCATCCAATACAAAATCCAAGAAGCACTCAAGGTAGAGGGTTACTGTATGATGTTTTATTAACATAACAGAGGTCATGGAGTGCAGTTTATGAGGATATGTAGAAGAGGTTAAGATTGTAGTGACCAGGAAAACATCCTGTTGAGAATCTGTTCCACAAAGTAATGGTTCTTGAGAAGAAGATGTCCTAGCTTATTAATGGAATACAAAGAGAATCAGGATGATTCATTCTTGTGTATGTGGTATGGTGGGTCCCAACTGCAAAGGACCAAGAAATATAACTCATCAGAACCCTTGTTCATTGAAATAGCAATAGAGTAGTAAAAGGTTTGTGCCGCTTAATCTGTAGGAAAGGGGGTTGTAAAGTGGAAAATAATTCATCACCCACAAGACTCTATCAAAACAGGCATGTGAAGACTGGGCATCTCTAACCCAGATATGACAGCAATACTCCATTTTTGGTCTTGTAAAATATAGTAGAGAGGGATCAGATAATTACTGAATCAGTACAAGGAACTGACCATTTTTCCAGCATCTTTAGTAATAGATTGTATTCCATTTGAGGTCTTGGGTGAGCTTGAGTCCTAATAGGGACTCAAAGCAAGGAGAGAACACTCATCCATCGTGATAGGTGAAAGTTCAGGCCTGTTTGGTGGTGGTGGTGGAACATTACATTTGTTTTGGATGTATTAAATTTTACAAGCCAGTTCATTGAACCACCAGAGCTAGGTCAGTGGCAAGATCAGTTGCCATGTTTCATCATCCAGATTTTTGGAATTGCTCATATTAACTGTTGTATCATCTGTATAGATATTCACTATAGATCTGAGTATGTTCTTAAGCAGATCATTAATATAGCACAGAAAGAGAGTAGGACTGAGAAGAGAACTCAGAGAAACACCAGCATTGATCTCATGGGCTTCCAATGACTGGCTATTAACAATGACCTTTGTGAAGCTACCTGTTAGGAAAGAATGTATAACTGAGAAAACCCTTTCAGAGATTCCATACCTGGAGAGTTTACGCAGCAACCCCCAAAATGTCACACTTTGTCAAAGGCCTTTGAAATATCTAAGGTGATGGTCTTTGTGATGAATTTAATATTTAGTGACTAACTGATTCTCTGAGAAATGACAGTTAAGATATCAGCAGTGGATCATACTGGTTATTGCTTAGAAGGTTGTTCCTGCTGCAATGTCCAATAACTTTCTTGTAGATTATAGAATTGAAGAGTTTGCTGATGATATTAAGGAAACTAATCGGTCGACATTGTAATGAGCGCACATCCACATTTTTAAAATAGGGGCATAGTTAAGACTTTCCATTGATTTGGAATGCATCTCTCCTTCAGGCAGATTTTAATCAGTTTTGCCAAAATTGGGGATAATTCTGGATTGATGCTCTTAAAAACAAACATTGGGATTTTATCTGAACCAGTAGCTTTCTTAGAATCAAGGCTTTTGATAAGTCTTGAAACTTCCCACGATAGAGATATTACAAATTTGTTTTCTATGAGAAGTGGGAAGTCAGGTAAGGAGTGGTCCTTATCAACTAATGTAGAATTAGAGGCAAAATTAATTGCAAAGAGCCTTGCCTTGTCATATGAGTAAGAAATAACCCCAGGGCTATTTATACTAGTTAGCACTGATGCTTTGCCTGTATTGAGAATTTTATTCAAGATTTTTCAGAACTCACATGGAAACAACAAAACAAGTATTATTTATTATCTGGTTGTTAGGTGCTGTTGGAGAACATGAGAGAGTAATACTTAGTAAAATTGTAAGTTTGGGGTCAAATATAGATCAAATATAGATTGGAATCCTACAGAAGGATAACATAAAGAATAAGAAAATGTATAGTCTTTCTCATGTTTTTTATGTGTGTCCAGATAATTTAGTTGCAAAAATACAAGAAGTGTCTGATGTTTTCTTACCTCAAATGTTGAGTTCTAAGAGAGAATTATGGCCTGAAAAGGAGACAAAATTTTCATTGATGCATGTGTTAATGACCTGTCCTTGTGAACTGCCTCTCTGATAGTGAGATAATTACAATGATATAATGACAATTATAATTGTTATATTATTTTATTATATTTATATTTTTTTCACTATAATTAATTTTTATTTATTTTTTATGGACACGACAAAGCTGCTGCCAGATCATTAGAAATTTATTTCTAGTGATATGTAAAAATAATGCTTTAACATCTAAAGTATGTTTTATAATATTGCGGCCAATGTACTTTCAGACCTTGTTAGAATATTCTTCTTTGTTGCTTCTGATGGAATTTCATTTGATTTACTGGATGTTTGTTAATCTGTCTTTTTTGTAGGCATTAAGTGTGAATGATCATGTTTTTTAGTTTGTTGTAAGAACTGCCTTTTGATATAAGCTGCTTTATTGATAGCAATATATATTTTTTTTCCTTTTTTTTTTTTTTTTGATGGTGTATTACTTGTCCATTTTGCTGATAACTTGGTATGGGCCTATGTAGTTTAGACTCAAGGTTTTTTTACAACGTCATTTCTTATAAAGATATAATTGCAGGTGTAAAGATAAATTGGTAGGTATATTTTTTGTTGGTTTTTCGTGTAGGTGTAAAAGGAAATGTTGACATTCTGTTTTTTAAATCCTGTACAAATGTTGTGGGTAAAATCTCTGACTCGTCTTCACAATTTTTGTTGAGTGCTACAAATAAATATTACTATTGCCTGAAAAGAAAAAGGAGACAAAATTTTCGTTGACGCACGTGTTAACGACGTATCCTTGTGAACTGCTTGTGCGATAGTGAGAATGTCACTTGTTTGTGTGCGTAGACGAGAAAAGTGGGGTCGATTCTCATTGGTTTAGAATGAATGAATTAATGATAATTATAATTGTTATAATTATTTTATTATAACTTTTTCGTACTATAATTCATTTTTATTAACTTTTTATGAACACGACACTATTCAGAGCGACACATGTAACATAGACGATTTCATATTTTATACGTGGCCTTGTCTATGTATGTAGTTAGAGATTTAATTGAATATATGCCAGGCTGTTTTATATGAAATTCGTTTAACACTAGCATCTGAAGCGATAATATATTTTGAAAATTTTAAACAATCAACTGAGACGGATTCCCCGTTTAAATAAAACTAATGTTAATCACAGATTTGTTTTCTTTTTTTAAAGACTTTTGAAACAATATGTTTAAATAACTTAGTCACTTTCAGACTCAACATTTTATCTGTAATATGTAGGTATTAGGTTGGTGCAAAAATAATGTCGTTTTCTCAGATATGTTACTATGTGAGAAAACGACAGTCTTTTGTATTATTGGTTCAAAGCAACGACTAGTCCATATTAACATAACAGGTCATCTGTTTTTCAATGTTAAATTAAACATTTGAAATTATTATAATAATTTATGAGCCCAAGAAATGACTGCGCTTTTTGTAATATTTATAGGTGCTCGTATATTTTGTATGGCCTTTTTCTGTAGGTCATTTATTAACATCTATAATTGTACCTAGATATTTAATACTGACCATCATTTTTATCTATTTAGGTGAATATTTCTTGTGCACCCATCTTGTGTTATTTGATATGTTACTTATCGTCCATGTAAGCGAGAACAACTCGAAAACATGTAAAATTGAAAAGTTAACGGCGCGCACTTCTCAATCACACTTCTTGCGGTGCACCGGCTAGTTATGTGGAGGTTGTGTTAATGGATGAAAAATTGTTGAGTAAATTAGGCTGCGTGATGAAATTAACAATTTCCTCTCACATTTTAGTATTCAACAAACATAGAATAAGGTAAGGACAACGTGAGAAACAACAGTTTTTACACAACAATGAATAAAATATTTAATTTATATAACAAAAATATTCTACCAAACAACTGGAGTAAAAAAAATGTAGTTTTAAAAAGTTCAAACGTCCTTTTATGTTTAGATGAAAAGTTATCAAAGTTCTGGTTTGATAGATTATAATTTGTTGAATGGTCTGTACAATAATGAGAAAGTGTGTTTTGGTATTAGTAATTTAAGAAAAAAATAAACAGTTCAAGTTTGTATTTGAAGTAGAGAAATATTGATTTACTTTAAGGTTTACGGAATTGTCGCTCTTTGATTTGTTTTCACTTGTTCGAAGAGAATATTCTAGTTGGGGTAAGTGGTTCTTAACAAGCTGTGTTTATGTTAATTGCAATAATTAACGTTGAGCTTGAAAGCGTATGAAAAAGATCCGTGTATTAAGTTGAATGTGGAAAACTTGAGTTGATTGTTCGTCATAAAATATTGCTGTGTGAATAAGTGTTCTCTCAGACTGGAATCATGTTAAGGAACTTTAACGTAAAGCCTGGAACTGTGTGACGAGTTCAAAGGATTCCGATCGACGCACTATCGAAGATGAAAGACGTTTCATATTTTATTGCTAACTTTGATAGGCTCACAGAAGCTTGATTGATTTTAGCGGAATTATTTTTTTAGTCAGGTCAAGTTTTTAATTTTTAAACGTTAGGGCAGCGGATCAGACCGACACTTTCGATTGACGGCGTATAATTTTATACTGTTCTTTATTTTTCAGCTTTTCTTTGCTGTTACTGATTTCTTTCCTCAGATCTAGAAGTATTCGTATTTATCTTCTTCGGTTTACGTGTTCAACCAGAGATCTTGCATTAGGGGTGTTCTTCATAAATTCGTATGACCTCAGACACAGAGTAATGTTTGAGGCATATTTTTGGCGCTAATCAACGCAGATTTCTGGAGTTATGGGATACTGTGCTTTATTAATTTTTCCTCGATGTAGGACATTAAGTGTGGTGGTATAGATCCCCATCTCTACACTGGAACAATAGTGGCCTGAACGTCGCATGTGCTGTCAACTTCAATCTGGAAGTTGGCATATTGGGTTTGTCAATCTTTTGACCTAGCCATCATGGTCACCAGGAACAGCCACACGTCAATTAGAAGGTATTTCTTGTTTCTTTTCAACGGCATAGAAACAATAAAAGAGCCTCCTTGTTGACATGGCTGTCAGTGATGAAGCAGATATTTATTATTATTATTATCATTATTATTATAGTTCTCTGGTTGCATTTTAGATTTTAGTTTGGATAAGTGTTAAAGTCATGTGTAGACTGGACCAGTGCAGGGGAAGAAGAAAAGCAGAAAAAAAGAATTTGTTTTTTTATTGTTGTGTGAAGTTTACTTTGCGGGTAACAGCTTCTAAAGAGGAAATCTTTCCTAACGAACTGCAAAGTAATAGGGTATTTTAGTTATTAATAGTCGAATTTTCGGGGGCATTATTCCGTTGGCAATCTGCAGAAAGATAACCTGTTTGACAACCGGGAGTTTTAAAGGGTTTTCTGTCGAACCGTCATGCAATCGGATGAAAAGGTTGCAATATTTCCAAATACTAGGAAATATGCAATTAAGTGTTCATCCACTACACACAGCAATGCATCTTATATCCAATTATTCTGGGTCTTCTTCGATTTTTACACTTTTTACTTCCATATCCCTCCATATCTTTTGTAAGGATGAGACAATCCTAGGCAACAGTAAAAACTACAATTACTGCTTTTAAAAAATTATTGAAAATTCATACTAAACTGTGATTTGATGGTGCATTTTGTAAATTTCATAATTTTAAAAATGTTTTCTGTCAACATATTGCAACTTAGGTAGATATACCAAAGGCCACAGCCTCCATATCTTTTATTTGAATAACCGGCTTTGTAACATTGCTTAAGTATGGATACGTTTCACATTTATTTAGGGAGAACTGTCATTATTCTTTCCTTGCGACCTTTCTTGTATTTTTGGGTGCATTTTTAAGATGGTTTGCACAGCGGAACTGAAATCTTCGGACATAAAACGTATCAGTTTAGTTAAAAATATTTAAAGTGGCAAAAATAAATAAAATAGTAAGATATTTGATTTTCTTTATCAATTGAATAGGACAAAGCTAACAGTCCCACTCAATTCGGTTATAATAACGTCCAATTTCTTTTAATACAAGACAATGCCAACAGTCCCTCTCAATCCAGTATCAATGCCGTCCAGTTTTTATTCGTACAACAGGACACTGCTAACAGTCCCACTCAATCTGGTGTCAATGTCGCCCAATTTGAAAAAATAAAATTTACTCTGTCGTACGAAAAGAAAATTGTAATTCCAGATTACAGCAACGACTGAATCCTAAAAAAGAAAATACTTAAGCGACCAACGCATTCACAAGTGAGTCTACATATGTTTATTTATTTATTATTATTATTATTATTATTAGTGGCAATCATATTGTAGCTAATGCAACACATGCACCCTCAATGAGAACATCTTCCAAATATTAAGAATAAAATTGAGTATTTATTGATTTCAAATCAAACCTATATTTAAAAATTGAAAGTGGCGGCCAAAGAAAACTTTTAAGAAAACTTTTTTTTTGTCTGCTCGTTGCATATTCTAGTCATTTCTTTGCCTTTGGATGTAAAATTTGATAGAAGATTTTAATGTGCGTGAAAATGTTTTCCCCATACCTTATGCGATTATTTAAATGTCTACTTCATTTACGTTCGTATACATCATCATTATTTAAATGACAAATGTCATCATTTGAATTTAGTACTGTGTCGCATTTTATTTTTTAGTGATTTTTGTATTAAAAAAAGCATCTTCTGGCCGTTAGTAACCATACTCGTAAAAAATGCAGTAAGCCAACGATTTAAAAAAGTAATTATTTTTTACGGCTACCAAAAAAGTAATTCGATCTGGGTTCGCAAATACATTATGCGCTGAGGGGTGCAGCAGGCCAGAAGTATGGGACCGTGGACCATATGATTTGCTCCCAACCATGGATCCAGGGACCATCGCAGCTTAATCAGTTCGTAATTTTGAGTGATAGGAATTTTGAAAGAGGGGTGTTGCAGGCAGGCAAGATTTCATACGTATTAATCATTCCTGTAGTTTATTGAATACAACTTTTTTAAAAAGCCAAATTTACGCGTAATTTCTCAAATGCTCAACACGATTTTCTATTGTTTGTGTTAGTTGTCTTCTATCACATATACCCACTCTACCCCAATACAAGATTAAATTTATCCCATCTCGTTTTGAAAAAGCAACCCATTTTCTGTTGTGTCAACACCCACACGCCAACATGGGTAACAAATGTATCTCTTTTCGCCTTATATAACAAAAAAGGTGTAAAGAAATTAAAAATTCGATACTCATTTCCGCTTTCCCTAATATGACTTGTCAAATATAGGATTACCATGTTTCATGTAATTCTTACTATTATGTCTCTCTCTCTTACCAGAGGATTACTATGTTTGATGTAATTCTTACTATTGTGTTTCTACCTCTTTCAGGTCATGTTCACTGTCAGTAGACAATAAACGTTTACAGAACAGATTCCATTCTTATTTATGAACAAGACTTCTCTGGAGAAAACATCAAGGTTGAATCGCCATGCCAGCAGTACAGTGCCCCTTCCGACTACACCACACCAGATCTCGACGCAGCTATTGTTGCCGCACTCATAACAACCCAGGGTGCCGTTCACACTACTGGTACTTCTGCTCAGGCTACCCCTGTTGAGAGAGTCAAATGGCCAACTCTAACCACCGCTAATTCTAGCGAGGACTAGGCCTACTTTCAATCACGCTGGATCGACTATGTGGCAGCCACAAAGGTATCAGGGCGCGAAGCGGTGATCCAACTTCTCGAGTGCTGCGATGAACCACTGCGCAGAGATCCCAGTCGCACATCAGGTGGCAACCTTACAGACAAAACCGTAGATGTAGTCATGTGTGCCATTCGGAAACTAGCTGTTCGCGAGGAAAACACAATGGTAGAAAAGGTAACACTACACAATATGCGACAGGATCGAGACGAACCGGTGCGACACTTTGGTGCCCGCCTACGTTGACAGACAGATATCTGTAGGTTCGTCATCACGTGGCCTAGTTGCAAGTATAACGTGAATTACACCGATTCCATTAAGCCGAGGAATTGCCAATCCTGACATCCAATTAGACCTCTTAGGAGATAAAAATCAGGATATGTCATTGGAGGAGGTATTCCAGTTCATTGAAGCGAAAGAAGCTGGGAAAAGATCAGCCTCAAGACTACTAAACACCTTTTCAGTGGAGGCTGCACGTTCATCTTATCAGAGAACCAAGCACCCACAGGATGAGGATAAACAGGGCCCATGCTCGTACTGTGGTAAGCGCGGCCATGGCACAAAAAGCGTCACACGCATCCGCAGAAACCAGTGCACAGCCTTTGGTCACAAATGTGAGCGCTGCCACCGAGACAACCACTTTGGAGCCATGTGCCGTAGTAAAGACACACCTAATGACAGAAGACCATCACAGATGGAACGATTCAGTAAAGGAAATGCCGTTTTTAATTCTCTGTGTAACGCAAAAGACGGCTCATCCAACGATAAAGTTTGCAATATAAATAGCAACCATCGTGGTCGACAACAAGTCAGCATACCACTAGACCACCATGTATATGACAGCCTATCCAACACTTGGATCAAGCGAAACTCAAAACCTCAGCCATTTATCAATCTGACGGTAGAAGCTCTTCCCGGAGATCACAAAATCCTAGGCATCGAACTACTGGCGCGTCTACAGCCATTAGTGTGCCGGCCATCGCCGACACCGGTTGCCAAAGCTGCCTGGCTGGCCTAAAAGTGATTCACTGTCTTGGTTTACGCAAGTCTGACCTGATACCAGTGACGATGCATATGTAAACGGCAACGAATAGTAGTATCAGAATCTTAGGAGCCATCCTGTTATGCCTGTCTAGCAGAGATCTACGTGGGCAACTGATTGAAACGAGACAAATGACGTATATTACACCCTCGTCAGATAAACTATTCTTGAGTATGGAAGCCTGCATGGATCTTGGCATTATAACAAATGACTTCCCTACCCTGCATACTACGTACAATTATAGTGCCGCCAGCATAGATGGGACAGATAAATCATCATGTGGATGCCTAGTACACCGACCGCCGCCACCAGCGCCAACAACACTGCCATTTGCAGCAACAGACGAGAACCGTGAAAAGCTGCAGCAGTTCCTCCTCGATTTTTATGGTGCCAGCACATTCAACACGTGTGAACACCAAACACTACCCATGATGGACTGTCCACCTCTGAAAGCTGATGGTGAACCCAGACGCCGAACCAGTAGCGCATCACACACCTGTGCCGGTTGCAATACATTGGCGGGATGACGTCAAAAAGGGACTGGTGTCACAGGATGGTGATCTGAGCAAAGAAAAACGGCCAACCCAGACGCACCGTCGATCTCCAAGCTTTGAATGCCCACGCGACTCGTGAAACGCACCACACACCATCGCCATTCCTCCAGCGTACCTCTGAGGAGGATCGCCATTTCACTACATTTATTACCCCTTGGGATCGGTATCGCTACAGGACGGCACCACAAGGCTATATTGCGCCCGGCGACGGACACGCGGCGATACGATGAGATTGTCGCAGACATCCCAAACAAGACGAAGTGTGTTGATGATGACCTACTGTGGGCCGACAATCTGGAAGATAGTTTCTTTCAGATGGTAAATTGGCTGGATATCTGTAGGAGAAATGGCATTACGCTGAACCCAGATAAGTTTATATTCGGAGCGGATATAGTTGAATTCTCTAGATTCGAAATTACAAATAAAGATGTCCGTCCATGTAGGAAGTATATATAGGCAATTTTAGATTTCCCGACACCGAAAAACATTACGGATGTGCGTTCATGGTTTATCAAGTCTCCTACGTATTTTAGAATGGCGGACCGGATGCTACCCTTCCGGGCGCTACTCAAACCAGGCATCCAATTCAAGTAGAACGAGGATCTAGAGGCTATCTTTCAGGAATCCAAAGCGGCAATCACTGCTGAAATTGAACATGGTGTCCGCATCTTTGATCCAAATAAACCAACCTGCCTGGCGACTGATTGGTCAAAGTCCGGCATTGGATTCTGGCTCTTAACGAAAAAAATTTGGTGCACTAAAAACGAGCCTTTTTGTTATCGCTTTGGTTGGAAAGTCACACTAGTTGGTAGCCGGTTCACACACGCAGCAGAATCACGGTACGTGCCAATAGAAGGAGAAGCCCTTGCCGTCGCTGATGCCTCAGACAAGGCTAGATACTTCGTCCTAGGCTGCTCAGACCTCATAATTGCGGTCGACCATAAACCACTACTTTCGAGTATTGCTCGACCGATCACTTGAGGATATCTTAAACACGCGCTTACGAAATCTCAAAGAGAAGACATTACGCTACAAGTTTAAAATGGTACATATCCTCGGAGTGAAACATCGTGCCACTGACTTCCTATCAAGCTATCCGACAGGCTAACCTGTGAAACTCATTTTGACGGATGACCTAGCATCGATTGCCTCGAACCATGACGCTTTCCGACACCTGACCCAATCACTGCCTGACCTTAGGGTGTACGACACCACTGACAGTGATATCGAGGAATGTGTGATTGCAGCCGCTACCACATCACTAAATGCATTAAACCTCAAGTCAGTCACATGGGACAGAGAGCGCACCGCCACTGCCAGTATTGCTAGTATTGACTGAGCTCATAGAATCTGGCATGCCAGAATTCCGCCATGAAATACCAAACTCCATTCGCGAGTATTTTCAGTTCCGCGATGATCTGTCTACTATAGACGGCGTCATAGTTTATAAGGACCGCATCCTTACCGCACCATCCCTGCGAGACGAGGTGCTCTGCGCCTTGCATTCAGCTCATCAAGGAGTAACCTCTATGATCGCTAGGGCCAAATCATCTGTATTCTGGCCAGGTATAACGCCTGCTATTGCAGCAACTCCGTGCTAGCTGCCTGCAATCCACTCGCAACGCACCATCTAATCGTAGCGTTGCACCAGTCCCTCCAACGAGCCTGGAATACCCTTTCCAGTGTCTCTGTGCTGTTTTTTTCACATAAAAAGAAAACCACTATTTAGTTATCGTAGATCGTTATTCCAACTGGTCAATATTTGAAAGGTCCTCAGATGCGGCTCTCGGACTCATCTCCTGCCTCAGACGTACTTTTGTAACTTATGGCATACCCGTTGAGCTGGCTTCTGACGGAGGGCCCGAGTTTACTGCTACCATTACTCGACAGTTTCTAGCTGATTGGAGTGTTCACCATAGGTTATCCTCGGTAGCATTCCCTCACAGCAACTGCAGAGCAAAGCTCGGCGTTAAGACAGTAAAGCGCCTTCTTATGAACAATACAGGTTCCTCCGGAACCATTGACACGGACTCATTCCAATGTGCAATGCTGCAGTATAGGAACACACTGGACAGAGACACAAAGTTATCTCCGGCGATGTGCATCTTTGGACGTCCTATTCGAGACTTCATACCCATAATCCCGGGAAATTATAGACCTCATGAAACGTGGCGCAGCACATGGAAAGCACGTGAAGAGGACGTGCGGAACCGCCACATGAGGTTTGCTTAGAGATTATCGGAGCATACCAATCGGCTGCCACCACTAGTTGTCGGTGATCATGTACGGATTCAAAACCAAGTTGGACCGTATGCACGCAAACGGGATAAAACTGGGATAGTCATCGAAGTTCGACAGTTCGACCAATACGTGATAAGCGTTGACGGATCGAGAAGAGTGACACTCCGGAATAGAAAATTCTTACGGAAGTATGTCCCAGTGCAATTCACTCCCTCAAAGCTGACAATCGATAATGACATAGGTATACGTAATGCGGCTCCTACTTTGACGCCGACAATTGTCTCGAATGACGTTACAACAACATCACCCCAACTCACAGAACCCAAGAACCCCATCGCTTCTGACCCTCCTGCTCAACCGGTGATCTCACCAAAAGTATCACAAACGCCGCGGAACACGCCAACAGTGCTAGAAACCGCTCCCCCTGACAGAGAAAAGCCGACGTTTGACGGAGACTTGATTTTTGATACCACTGTATCGCCGTCCCGAGCATCAATATCCAATCCCTCTAGTCTAGAGACAACCCCATCCTCCCCACGTATTTTGAACACGCCAAGAAGATCAGGCCGCGCTAAACACGCGCCGAAGTGCTTCAAAGACTATATTATGACAGTTCAGACTTCACCTGACTTCTGAATCGGTGTCCCTGCATAGTGCATATATACCATATTCTCTGTTCATGTTGTATCCTCTGACAATTGGACTCTACCATAACCTCTGGTATAAATGTCTATGGTATTCCGCCTCTCTCCTTATTTAGTCTCCTTACCCTCACATCTAATGTTTGTGAACCTTTAGAAGTATCAGTCTTTGAACATGTCCTACTTGACACTTACATCGACATACACGCAAAGACTTGGCGGTGGGGGAGATATATATCTTTTGTTTTTTAGCTTAAAAAATTTTCTAATTTGCGTTCTAAAAAGAAAAATAGGGTAAAACTTCAGTTTTACACATCTTTAGTAGGAATTATCATTTACAAAAAAACAAAAAAAAACTAAACATTGTGATAACAAACACAAAGATGAGGACATTAAGTCCGAATGTACATAATTTAGTAACCACGTATCAAAATAATACGATTTGCAGGACGTGTAGTAGATAATGAATCGCAAAATGTAATCAGCAAACCGAGTTTACATTCCGGGTTTATTACTTTCGCACTAACACCCTAACAAAAAGTAAGAATCCGTTATTTCTGCCTTGGCTATGGGTTAAATTGTAGGGTAGACTGGGTTCTCTAGCCTTAGGTTGCAACCAATCTAAGAAAAGGACAACACTTAATTCCAAACCGTGGAAGAACCAAGGGAGAAAAATTAATTCCCCTAACTTTACAAGAAGTCATGGCACAGAATATATATATATATATATATATATATATATATATATATATATACGGCACAGAAAATATATATGTTCTATTTTATATATATATATATATATATATATATATATATATATATATATATGAAAATTTCTCAAAGTTAACCTGTAGAAAAACAATATTTATAAATATAAATGACAATAGGAAAACTGTAATAGTTGCCGACGTTTTTCGGCCAATGTGGACTTTCTCACGGTAAAAAAACGAAATGAATTTATTTAAACTAAGTAACAAAAACAAAATATCCTTAACAACTGGAAGAATTTAGAGAACACTATTTTCATACTGTTGACTGAAAATTACGTCAATTACTGTCACGTGTGGAGATATTGTTATTATTGCCGTGTTGCTGTGACTCAACCATTTTCTTTTGATTCCGCCATATATTTACTTAAAGAAGAAGCATACATAGAAATCACATTTAAAAACCTACAATATCCATATCATTTCATCCACAACGCAAGAAAAATGACATACAAAATATACAACTGAAACAAAACTAATAACATAATCCACAATAGTAAAGAGCTCCATGTCAGAAACAAAGCAAAATTATGAATTAATGAATATCAAACACTTAAAATACTATCTTTATTTCATGAAAGCTATAAAAATACCTTCGGATTTTGAAGTTTCAGTAATTTTTCCTGGTCTTTATATTTTATTATAAGTATTTTCTCCAGAAGACATAGATTACATAAGTCCCTGAAGTTCTTAGAGGTCCTGGCTCTAGATATGAATTTCTAATCCAAATGCGGTGTGAGACCTAATAAGATCCTAATATTGCCTGGATAAAGTTGTTTGGTTTTTTAGAGTCCTGTTGTTGAAGGAATGCCTGTGATTATATAATTGTTGTTTCCAATTCCCCACAGAAATTCCAGTATAGGTCTCTTGGGTAATTTAATTGAAATATTTTGGGGAATTATATTAGGAATTTATATTATTATACGGTAAATTCTAAATCTTTCGCTGAGTTCTGAATAAATTTTTAAAAATGTCTTTATCCAAAGACTATTTTTAAGATAAACTTTTATAAGTTTGTTAAATTGAGAACAGATATAGGTCAGTTTCTTAGCCAGTAAATGTTACAGTGTTTCTTAACTCTCATTGACTTAACAATATTTTCGTTCAACCTCTAAATCAATATGCAACATTGTAGCATTATGTCATTTTAAATCAGGTCACCTCAAACCTAAAAGTCTACTGAGAATAAATCCTCAGGTCTTCTTCCTCTTACTTCCACCACCATTTACATATTTATGAATTTGAATCTTTCCTTCACTTTTTCTTTCACCCTCCTCCCTGATTACAATATCTGTATCTCTTGAATTTAACCTGGAGTAATTTTTCCCACAAATATTTAGTTTGCAGGTCTCAAGGATTGGAAGCTATTTGTATAGCTTTCATAAAATAAAGATTATTACCTATGGTATTTTAAGTGTTTGATATTCAATAATTCATTATTAATTCATAATATATATATATATATATATATATATATATATATATATATATATATATATATATATATATATAGGAAAGGTAACAAATCCGATGGTATATAATCTAAGTGGATCCTAGTAATATAAAATATTAAAACTGATCTGAAAAAAAGCTCAATGTATTTATTAATATAGAGAAATATAATTAATAAACAATAAAATCCCAAATTATCTCTCATGGAGAATAGCCTATTTCAGCAGATGAAAATATTGGTCTTCTGTTTTATCAACTCTGGTTGATAAGACAGACGACTGATATCTTTGTCTGTCGAAATAGGCTATTCCCCATATGAAGTAATTTGGGATTTTATTGTTTATTAATTATATATATATATATATATATAATCTAATGTACATTTTGCCTGACACATCTTCAGTAATATATCGTCAGGATAAAACAAAATTGATGAAATGAAAAATGTTTTTCAACAACTGATTTTAAAATAAAATCAACAGAGGGGAGCGGATTAGAAAAAAAAAAATTTTCCTCAGTTTACCCTTGATAGATTCACTGAATTGTGCTAAATTATGCTTTAATTCTCACTGCTTACACGGTGTCGGATGTTGTATATTAATAATAACTGCCTCCAAGATATTGAGGTGGAGTCTGTGCCTTGTGCTAGACAGAGAAGAAATCCTGAGAATAGTCCACCCTGCAAGCAACAGAGTTCAATAAATGCTTGTTGATGGCAGATTCATGAGCCTGTGAGCACCCAGATGTCACAGACACATGTCTACATATTTGGCCCAGGACATGCTGGGTGATTCTAACCCCCAACTGCTGGATAGTCTTGCTTATATATTCAGTCTCACACTGACATTTAAATGTGATTATAATTTTATTTGTTGTGACAATATTGTATCTTTTTTTTTTTAGTAATAAATTATGATCCCTGTTTTAAAGATTATCCTATGTTGGAGTGACTCCAAAAATTTGTTTAAATATTATATGCATTATATATATTTACGGTGTGGGTGGGGAACAAATATTTGTACACATACAAATTTTTAATTTATTATATTTCCAACGTTTTTTATATAATTAACTGTACACAGATGCATAATAACTAAATATGCATAGAAAACAGAAAAAAATTTGATTTAATAGAAATAAATCCCATTTATCCATTTTAATGGGTGAAAAAAGTATTTGTACAATGCAAATTTCAGATTTTAAAACTTTTAAATTGCCTTAATACTCTAGACTATTCAACTGGAATATTCCAATAATGCTATCAGTAGTTATTTTTAGTCTAAAAAATACAAACAGAACATTCTGTAATTGATATTCATGCAAGAAGGTTTTCATCATAGCAAGAGGTAAAGAACTGCCAAATTTGCAAAAAAAAAAAACCCAAAAAACTGATTGTTAAGCTCTGGAAAGAATGTAAAAGTTACACAAAAATCTCAGACAACCTGAATATTCCATTTATTACCATTAGTTCATTCATTGCAAGGTATAACTGAAATCTGTTGAAAACCAAAGAACAGGTGCTCCACGGAAGATTTCTGTAAGATCTTCCAGGAAATTAATTCAGCAAATTAAACAAAATCCAATGAGTTGCAGAATGATTTGTTTTCATCAGGAATCCGTGTCATTATAAATGGACATTGTCCATTTAGGACAATAAGCAATGAAATACATAGGAACAATCTAAAGTCACGCTCCCTTTGGAAAACTCTATTGATATTGAAAAGACACAGAGATATCAGTTTGAAATTTGTTCATGAACATAAGGATAAGGAAAACATGTATTGGGAAAGAATATTATGGACAGACGAAACCAAAATTGACTTGTTTGGATGTAATTCTAGAAATCATGTATTGAGGAAAGATGGTGATGCCTTCAAACAAAAGAACACAGTTCCAACAGTGAAATTTGATGGTGGCAGCATCATGGTTTGGGGATGTTTTTCTGCAAAAGGTACTCGCAACATATCAATAATAGATGGTAGAATGAATGCCACAGCATAACAAAACATTTTGGAAGCAAATTTAATAATTTTGGTTGAAAATCCTAACTGGATCTACCAACAAGAAATTGATCCTAAGCACTCTGCAAAATCTATGAAAAATCTTGTTAAAAATAATGTAAATATCCTGAAATGGCCAAGTCAGTCCCCAGATTTAAACCCAGTTGAGAATCTATGGTGTTATTTGAAAATTCAACTCTGATTGAGAGCTTCAACAAACATCCTGGATCTGAAGACCATATTCGAAGAAGAATGGAACAAAATACCAACTAAAATTTGTACATCATTAATTGAGAACTACAAAAAGAGGTTTGTTGCAGCAGTAGTTAATAATGGCTATTCTACAAAGTATTAAATGAAGATTATGTATTCTTTTTGTATTGTACAAATACTTCTTTCAACCATTTCAATAGATAAATGGAATTTATAAATCAATTTTTTTCTGTTTTCTATGCATATTTAGTTATTATGCATCTGTGTACAATGAATTATATGAAAAGTATGTTTATTCATTAGTTGGAAATACAATAAATTAAAAATTTGTATGTGTACAAATATTTGTTTCCCCCCACTGTATGTGTGTGGAGAGTCATTATCACCTATGTCCTGGAATAAAAACGAAAGTCAAAATTATAAAATTTTTGAAAACATATCTATTAATTATTCCATATACGTTTTTGGAATCTGCCATGAAAAGACCACTGATTATCAAATTTGAAAAGAATAAATAAAAAAATAACTAAAAAGAATCTTAATTCAGTGAAGATAATGAACATTGGATAAATATTTTGAAACTTCAAATGTGTAATTTTGAATTCTGTTTAAAGACACCAAAAATACCATCTTGAATTTTTTTTGCAATTTCTGAATATTAAATTTGTTGTAGCAAAATTTTAAGCATATAATATTATTATTCAATTATAATTATATATATTAGTTTTGAATACAAAAATGTATTCATTATCTGTAAGAATAAGAATGGAGTGCACAGTCTGGATTAAACTTAGCAAGACAAATTTATCTATCACAGGTGTCCAATTTGTAAAATAATCAAAATTCTTTTTAAGTTGAGTGACATTTATTTTTGTATTTTTTTTCTCTCTTGATCTAAAAGGTGTTATTAAAAAAAAGGTTGTTGGGGGGGATTCTGGTCTGGTGCTTCTATTTGTATATTTAGAGAGAATCTTGATAAAATCCAAATAATCAGTTTTGATCTGGCATCTCGTGTTCAGTCAGTTTTCCAATGCTGCAATGTAGCTTATCTGTGCATTTTCTATTTTCATGGTAATTGTTCTGATGAGCTTTCCTTTTTGGTACTTTTAAGAATTTAAGCGCAGTACTAGATTGGTAACTAGATCTCATCATTTTACAGCTGAAATTGCGAGATATAACCATATGCTAACAGCTTCTTCACTCGATCTTCTTGCTTGTGGAACTCTCTACTAGCTTCTTGCTTTCCAGCCAACTTTGATCAAATTTAAAATGCGGTGTCAATCATCATCTTCTGTTTCCTTAATTTCTGTTCTTTTATTATTTTCTCTCCATAATATTTTTCTCAAACTCTTTCACACTCAGTAATCACTTACATCTTAGTGGCTCTATCACCTTGCCTAGGATAAAATGAATAAAAAAAAGAAAAAAGTCTTATTTTGTTGAATTATAAAGTTAAAAGGTGATACAGTAATTCTGTCAAAAATATGTGAAGTTAAAGTAACAAATATTCAAAGTTCAGCAATGGTTTCACTTTTAACATTTAAAAAGACTGCAATCAGGCTATCTGCAATCTGATGATGACAACATGAATCAGAATGATAACACTTACTGTTTTCATAATATATATTATAGCACTTTTCACTTTTAAAAAGTCATATCTACTTATTTTGAACTTGTAGAGTTCTGAAAAAATTATGTTGACAGTATGTTTTTGGTAGTACTCATTAATTGATTACAATAAAACTTTATCTGGAAATCTTTCAACCATTGGTGCAGACAATGTATGTGTAATGTCTGGAGTTAAAGGCATATATATATAAAAAATCATAAAGAATAAATGCCATCTCTTATTTTAATATAATGCGTATGCCTATCATTACAGTTAGTAACTTTATACCTCTTATCAGCATCTCAAATAACAAAAAAAAAAATCTTGGAGTTTCTTATTGGTTTGGTTTAGTTTGGTTTGTTTTGTTTTATGACATATCAAACTCAATGGGTTATTTAATGCCGACAAGATTATCATTGCTGGTAATATTTTTTCCAAAAATGTATTGCTGGTAATACTTTTTTCATCAGAAATGTATTACTGGTAATATTTATTTTTCTTCAACAATGTATTGCTGATAATAATTATTTACAAAAATGTATTGCTGGTAATGTTTTTTTTCCTTCAAAAATGTATTACTGGTAATATTTTTTCTTTAAAAATGTATTGTTGGTAATATTTATTTTCTTCAAAAATGTATTGCTGGTAATAATTTTTCCTCAAAAAATTTATTGATGGTATTAAAACGTATTTTTACACTTTCATAGTGTTTTGACCCCAGTTTGGGGGTTAACTATTTGTCCATAGCTGAGACTCTAACAGGTGCTTCCACTCTGGGTCAGGGTGGGTCTGTGAACACCAGTAATTAAGAGGTGGTTCCACACTCCTCAAAACCTCCTGAACAGTCTATCGTCTTACCCAGGACACGGATGTAGTTTATTGTCACACCCAGGATGGGGTGTTTCTTATTGCAGAAATGATTTTTTCATTCTTCTGTAAAGTAGCAACATAACATTCATTTTTATCAAGCCCTTAATGATAGAGCAACTGAATTGTGCAACTAAGTATCTATCTTTTCAACTAGCATAAAAGATTAGTAAGTTGTTGAAATTGAAGACCAACTTGAAAACTACAAAAATAAGTTAAATGTGCTACATTACAGTGTTTCTGTTTGAAGGGGATTAAGATGGGAAAAAAAATCTGGCTTAGTTTTGCTATACTTCATTCCTGTTGTAGTAGAAATTCAAAAAAAATTGTTAAAATTCAAAACTGCTGACAAAAATATTAGATGATCTTATGCTACTTGTTAAAACAATTAAAGCAATAAACTGATATCTCAACTTGTAGAGTTGATTGGCTTTTAACTAATGGTGATGAGTGTTTAAAGTTTAAACCAAAATTAGGGTATAGATTTAAATTTCAGAAAATGGAAAAGTTATCAAATAATTAATTTATTATAAGATGTGCTGAAAAGTCCTCATTCCAACACAAGAAGGACATTCAAAAAACATTTTGGGGAAATGGGTTGGGATGAGAACTTTTCAGCATCCCTTTGTGCACCTGATGAGACCATTGTAAGAATTCAATGGTAACAGTTTGTATTGACATTATTTAAACAGCTAAAACTGGCTTTCTCATAATTGAAAAAAAATTAAAGAATATATCACATTTCTCAGCAAATAACATGGAAAGTAACAAAAGATTTCTCTTCAATATGCAAAGTAATGAAATATTTGATTCATTTCAAGACGGAATTAATAATGCAGGATATCAATTAACTAAGATAAATTTAGTTGACTTAGATGGATGGATTTTCTGGAATTAAATTAATCAATTTAAGGATGTCATTTAAAAAAACTTTTTGAATGTGCCATAACAGCCATTATACAGGGTGGTCCGAAAGTCTTGTCACCACTACCTCTCTTCCAAATTTTAGGAGCTCGTGTTACTGTTAACCATCTGAAATAGAAAATTATATTATGTAGAGTTGACAAGACTCTCGGATCACCATGAACTCTGACATTGAGATTTTCAGTATCATGAAAAATGTGAACTCAAAAGTAAAAAAATAAAATTGGAACTTCTGGGTTCTAAAATATATGACATCAAAATCTAAATAATTTTTTACATAAACCTATAATTTTATTCTTATGAACTGGAAAAAGGTACAACCCCTGATGTGAATTATTTGGGTAAGTTTTTAAATTAATCAAATTGAAAACTGTATGTTGGGCAATAAAACTACCATGACACTAGTTCCTATTTTTGTGTATGTGTGTTTTACTTTTATTGCTTTATTTTCTGAGAATAGCCCATTTCAGTGTTTCAAACGATATAGCAAACACTGATTTATTTCCTTCACATCGCACGTGATTTCTTGAACTAGACTCGCATTATGAATCGTCTTTTCCATATGAAAATTCATGCATTTAGAAATAAAAAATAAATAAAGATTGAATGAATAGCGTTTGAAATCTTGAATTAAAAAGAGGTTTCAAAATATGAGTCATTTAAAAAGTTTTATTTGCGATATAGGGGAGATAAATTAGTTTGGTATGTAGAAAATCATTTGAAACGTTGAAATGAACGCTATATAACTTTCTCATAACTTAAAAATAAAATTAGCAGTCAGCGCCCTCACAGTCAAAACAATGAAGGATCCAATTATTGTTTTTAAAAAAATGACTGACTCGACGAAAATGTTAAAAAAGAGCTTGAAGATTCGAATAAAAAACAAAAGATAGAACACAAAATAAATGACAATGTACGCACTTTTAAAATAGAAATAAAATTGAACTTTATCACATATTACAGACAAGTTTTAATACATTTAATTCAAATTTCAAATCTGCACATTTTACTTACCAATATTTTTCATCGCACGGACATTTGAACAAACCAAAATACATAAGTTTTTATAATTTCGGATTAATTTTATTCTGTCGCATTAACGAACCAGTTAAATAAAAAAAAAATGCACCGTCAGTAAATGAATTTAATAAATTAGCATAAAATTACTTAATTAAATAATTATTATCATGAGCGCTTTTATGTACAAAAATGTTTTACAGCTAAATAAAATAAGTTTAAGTAGTTAGACTTAGAGAGAAAACCCGCAATTTTAGCGTTGTATTTAAATCCAAGCGGTCAATATGTGTTCCAATTTATGGAAAAGACTGTTAGTGTTCACAATCACAAGTAATCAAAAAGTTGACTTTTAAAAATTATTTTAAAAAAGAAAATTTTATTTGATGTTCGAAAACGAATTTTTTTTTAACTTAAATAAAATAATATATCTCAATCAGGTCAATGTATGTCACTGGAATTTAATTCGCCAATTTTAGTCAGCAAAAAAGTGCAGAAAGATTTTTTAAAAAAGTAAAAAAAAAGAAGCCTGTCGCTGATCGCACAATTTTTTGCAATACTTTTTCTGCATTCCTTAGCGAGATATACAATTATACAAAATGATCAGAAATGTGCGTTAACTTGTTGGTTGATTTATCGAAAGTCTACATATTTTACATTTATTTACAATAAGAAAAAAAAGAGAGAGAGAAGTGAACGTGATTGTTACATAGGTGTCGCCTTTGGAAAATTGAGGCCATCGTAGTTTTCGTCTCCTTTGCCGCATATGTGCCCTTCCTTAGTGAGGGAAAGAGAGAGTGTGAAAGAGAGAAGACATCGGCACGCACCGCTTTTTATCACGACGACCATCGCTACGACTTTACTACTAACATTATTCGTCACCGCTTTAACGTAAAACCCGTGCTAAAAGAAGATAGTTGAAAGGATTAGTTTTAAAATATCAACAACATGACATCTTTAGAGCCTAAAGAGTTGATATTGGAAATCATCGCTCGTTTGCGGAACCGAAAAGCTCGGCCTGACTTGGAAAAGATTTCCCACATGGCCAAACGCAAATACGGACTAACTTCTGAAAATACAGAAGAAATGTTAAATAAATTGGTACGTGATGGAATAGTTAACAAAGTTACTTACAAGGGCCGGACTAGTTATCGGAATGCAGCTAAATGCTCGAAAAGTAGATCTAATACTGAAATTTTGAACAGAAAAGCCTCTGCTAAACTAAGAGATGCCATACAATCACTCAGTTTAACTGGCGGCAGCTGTTTAGTTTCTTCTACTGCCACCGGCGCTGGCGGATTGAATAATAAAAACCAAGAAAAAATTATGAACGATACCAATAACAATGAAGCAACCTCTAACGGTAACCGAAATTCAATGCAAACCCAACGTAAATTACTCGCTGGTGTTAGCTTAAATCAAATCGAATGCTGGTGGCGCGAACAAAGTTTTGATGCGACATTATCAAAGATAGATTTGAACACTTTAATAAAAAATGAGGTAGCAGCACGTCGAATACAAACTTTAGCAAATGGAAATTACATTTCCTGTCGAGGAGGATCTACGGTACACTCGATCACAAATAAAACATTTGAACCAGCGGGTGAGAAACGATCTGAAGCTGTCAGTAACAAAAGCGACGGTGGGTGTAACAACTTAGAACAACAATCCGATAGAATCAGTACTAAACACACAACCATCAAAAACTGTATCCCGAAACCACCATGCAAGAGGGGACGTCCTGCATCGAAAAGAAAGGTACTTCAAATGTTTGTTTGTATAAATGATTTTAGAAATGAGTGCGATGTTTTTGTTTAGCCATGTGATCATTTGGAACTGGAAGTTTTTACCAGTTTTTACTTCACGATCTCCTTTAGGCTCATGCAACCAAATACACATTTCTTCTATTCTCATTCTTTCTCTTGAGAATAAAAGTGACTGCATCTTAAAACTGAAAAAAAAAATCTCTTGATTACTCATGTTCTGATCTTGTGTATTTACACTAACTGCGCATTTATTTTGTCCCTCTTTCTTTTTTCTTTTTCTTAATTTACTTAGTTGTTGACTCAATAACTTGCAAAGTGGACATTTGCTCCAAGTACAGAGTTTTTCAAGAACTGATCTGTACTGAGTTACATTGACTTTAGAGAGCTAGTTTATTTTTTAAATTATAATATTCAACTGATTGTTTAATCTTAGAATGTTCAATCAAACAATGCAATAAATTTAATGTTAAGTGGAACAACGTTAAAAAAATAACTTTGAAGCGCAAAAAGTATTAACTTATGTTTTTCCTTTATTGTTTTGAAATAGACGACGCGTGTACTTTTTTGTTTCAAAGAACTATTCATTCATTTTTAGTCAAATGCTGCATAAAACCTTATTATTTTACTTGAAATATTTTTTTATTATACTACCTAAAAGAATATAAAGTATGATTTTCTTTTAAAGAAAATGCTTTATTCAACTTAATTTACAATTTAAAGTTTAAAAGATATCTGAATTCTTTAAGGGAATTTTTAAAATACTTGTCTTGCTGACAAGGAAAACTATTTTAAATTTCCTTTAGATCTTGATTTTATTCGATTTTCTAATTGTTGTGTATTAACTGTCTCCAATTGTTTTGCCTTGCTTTCAATGAATTTCTTTATTTGTTATTAAATAAAATTATTTAAAAAAAACATCCATATATATAAAAAGCATATGGCTGTCATCATAGACTAAAAAAAGAAATCCCGAAATGGAAGAATGTACAAAACTTTGAAAACTCAGAAAAAAATAATTTTGGGGAAAATTAAAAAATAGTGCGAACAGGCTTAAACTTTCGTACTATTCGAAAGTTATATAAATATAACTTTTACTGTTTTCTTTTCATTTTTTTTTTTATTATTTTTATTTAACAAATTCAACCATCGGCCTAAGCCGATCTCGGATTTTAGCGTCCCAAATTTCTTTCCTTTAAGAAAAGGTCATTTTTTTTTTTTTTTTTTTTTTTTTTTAGTTTAAGTGTAAAGTTATTTGTTACATATTTCAAATATTTGTATTGTTTAATTAAAATTTTATCACGATAATAAAAAAGAAAAACAATAACTTATGTGAAAATTGCAAGAAATTCTTGTTAATAGAAAATTTTACTAAGTAAAATTTAAAACGCGCACAAAAAACTACTTTCAAAACTTGGAAAAATAATAGAAAACCCCAAAATAACGTCTCTCCTTGGAACGAATTGTTTTTCTTCAGTGAACTCTCCATAGAAAGAATAAGATCTTTAATTTGACGAATAAGGCGATAATCACGTTGTTTCCGTGGGAGCTTTTCGACACTGCGTAATATAGTGTCAAAAAAAAAGTTAAATTACTAGTGATTTTTTTAGTGTCAAAAACTCATCTGGTCATAATGACTTAAAAAAATGGAAGCGATTTCATAGGATTTTTTTTTTTTTTTTGTTAAAAACAATAAATTAGCATTTGGCATAAAAGAATTTAACTAATTCGTTAATAAACTTTGTAGTTTGCAAAAAAAAAAACCCCAAAAAACGATCATCATCTTTAAAGTTTTAAACCCTGAATTATTTTACATTGACTGTTTTTAAGAGAAAGTTTACATTGCTCTTTGATTGAAAATTAGCTTTTTAATTTCTTTGTCGTAAAAAACTAAAGTTCAGTCCTTTTCTTATTTGGATAAAAAGCCAAATCTGTTAACTTTTTGTTTGAGACAATTTTTGTTCCGTTCTCATTAATTTTTAAAACCTGTTTTCACATTTTCAGCTCTGCTTTTTAACACAGTAAAAAAAACAAAAAAAAACTTATAGAATACACTCTGCCTTGCTTTGGTAACAAATTCTGAAAAACTTAGTTTCTTTGTAAAAAAAATATTGTACTTGTTGAATAATGACATAGTGATAAAATTAAAGTGTTTCCAGAATTAGATCAATTCTGGAAATAAACTTTTTACTTTATTATAAAAAACCCCCAAACAACTGCGATTGCGATGTTAATCATCAAAAGCCTGAAATTGAAACTACTTCTTTTTGTTGACTAAATTATATCTGCGCTGCCCATTCATGTGAATTTCTCTTTGAAATGTGGTGTCAAGTTTTTAAAAGTGATTCGTATTTCTCAAATTAAATATTTCCTATTTTCACTGATGCTGTTCAAAAAGTTTTTACTTTTTAAGTTTTTATTATTATTTTTTTTTTTTACACTAAGATTACTTCCGTGTATCAGTGTGTGAAACAAAATTTAAATCCTGAACATAAATAAAATAAAACTTCGCAACTAAACCGTTTAAAAAAAACTAAAAAAAAAAAAAAATCTATTTTTTATTTATTTATTTTTTTTATTTACGAGAATTTTTTTTTTTTTTTAATTTTTTAGCTTTGGCCTTAAAATTTTAAACTAGTTATGTTGTGATTTAATCTTTATTACAAGTACAATAATGGAGTTTGGGAATAATAATAATAATAGTAATTGATGAGTATTGTTGCTTTTAAGTTCATTATTCAGTTCATTGGAATGGAAGTGATTTTACTTCCATTCAATATTTCTAGTAAATTCTTAAATTTGTAGGGGAGATCACTCTAACTTGGGTAAAAAGCAATTTAAGTGAAAAGGCCACGCGAAAGACTACAGTACACACTTAATAAATAACAATAATATGTAATTTATATTTTATACACAGAAGATTAGAACTAAAAAACTTTAGTTATGTTCATGTGAATTCAAAAGTATTTAAAATTCTGATAACTTATTAAGTGGGTATCTTGTGTGAATGTAACAAACTAATACCACATTTGTAGATTCCAGAATTGTACCGGGTAAAGATAAACGGAGCTTAGTTTCTAATCACTTTTAATCCTTTAACTTTCTTACATGTATTTTGTAGACTTTTTTCAATTATGTTAATTGGAAGCCTTACCAAGAAAATACATTAACTCATTTTAACGAAAGTTTAAAAAATAAAAAACGAAAACTCATTGAATTTAAAAAAAAAAAAAAAAAAAAGCAAAGGTTAAGTTTTTAACTTTTGCTTTTAACCAAATATCTAGTTATTAATCATTGATTTTATTAGTAAAATTTATGGAAAATCTCAGGTAACTGAACTATACATCAGGCAACAAACTAGAAGCAATCCAATTCAGTTTCAGATATTATTCAAAGTTTGTCAACTCAACTCCATATGAAAGTTACCAAAGTTTTTTTGTAGAATAAAAATGGCTTTGTCCATTTTAAAAGCTTTCCTTCACTGCCTTTTTTTTTCTTTCAGTATTAAATGAACCTACGAACTTCAAAAAATATTGGTTAATATTAATGAGATTCTTTAATAAAATATTAAAAATGTTCAATTTAACGTGATACATTATAAGCAAATTGTTTTTCTATAAGCTTCTTTAAAATTAGAGTTCAAAATCTTTTGAATTTTCTTGTCATAACAGTAATTGGTGAATGATCACTAATGTAAATTAATTTGGCCATTGAAATTCCACTATTTAAGCAATACAGAATTTGAAACTTAAATATCTTTTAAATGCTATTGATGTATCTCTCAGAAAATAAAATATAAATATCTCTGAATATATACATGCTTGTATGTCCTATGATTATATCTTGTATGTAATTATTGAGTCATATTGTTTAAATGGAAATATACTGTAAAATTACTGAAGAGTTTGAAAACTTGATACAGCTAGCCTACTTGGAAGCAACCAATTGACAATAAACAAAAATTTCATAAGATAGAAACTGTTTTGTACATAACAACTCCTTTTCATTGAAAAGTATATCCATTGCATTTGAATTTTTCTTTTTTTCTATACAATATAATATCTTACATTATGATAGAACTATGATAATAGTGAGGCATGGGTTTAGTTGTATTGGATCACAGTTATTTATTATTATAATAGGAAGTGAACAGTTGTTTATTTTTAAGATGATACATTACTATAAAAAGAACAAGATTGAACAGGTCTAATGAAATCAGAACAAATATTACTTTAGGTTAGGAATGATAAGAAATGATGAAATTTAAGACTAAGAGACTTTGACAACAATAAATCTCAAAAAAACATTTGTCTGTCTTTGAAAATCAAATTTCCTGATTATGACTATGGTTTCTGAAAAAGTCCCAAAATGTCACAATATCATAATTAATATCTAATTTCTTGAAAAATATTGTAATAAAACGGTGGATATAAATTCATTATATATACTTCAATTAAAAACTAAATTGTCATCAGGTTTATGAAAAAGCTGGCCACTTAACTGAAATCTTGTTCAATCAAGATATAGATATGAAAAATAATGACAATGAGTAAAAGTTCTTTTCAGTGTTTAAGAGAGTAGGAAATTTAAGAAAAATGTTTCCATAAAGTAAACTCTCCAGTTGAATATTTATTTAAATTGTATTATTTGTATAATTACAAATGTTAAAAATGTGTGTGATTTTGAAATAAAAAATATCTGGATGTGGATAATCATTTAAAACTAGTTTTAGTTTATTTTACTGCTTTTAATTAGGCAGTCTGCATCAAGAGGTATGTGTTTTTTATTTATTTTTTTTTTTTTTTGTTCCTGTGGTTTGGATTGACACTTTCCAAAACAAATAAAAATCTAACTTGCTCTTCTTTTATCATAAATGTTGATAATATTTTTTAACCACTCAATGATTTAAAATATTTCAGATACAACCTGCTTCTAGATAAATTGCAGTATGTATTGTTGCTTAAGTCAGCATTTAAAATGATGAATATTTGTTTCCTTAACCAGCAATAACAATAAAAAATGCCTGCAAAATTTCCATTTGAAGGTCTTGCAAAAGTGGGTTCATATTTTGAAAATCATCATTTTGCACTTAGTTGTATTGGATCACTATCCTCAGATTGACAACCAAACAATCTGAAACGTTCATATTAGAGCTTCCCGTGTGAATGCCAACTGTTCTAAATGTAATATTTAAGGCTTTTTTCCTTATTATTTAATGTCATTAGTTTTTAAATGACACTTTTTGTGTTTTAGCTATGTACTTCAGTCTTGGATTTTCCTTGTTAATTTCAGAAGTTTTTGAAGAATCATGGTCCTGATTTTCATGCTGAGATGCCAGTTGCAATTCTTGGAATTGATAAGTGTGACTTCTGCCTTCAACCTGCTGATTCAAGCCCTAATGGGCAAAATGAATCACTTTTATCTTGTAAAGACTGTAGTGCTAAAGGTAAGTTAGTTTCTTAAAGAGTTAAGAATTTACTAGCTCAATAAGTTTATAAAATAAACCATCTTTACTTTAAAGGATGGCAATTTTCTTATAAGAATTTTTTGTTTTTTGCAGCCCATCCTTCCTGTATGAATTATACTCCTGAACTTGCTTTACGAGCACATCAGTCTCCATGGCAATGCACTAACTGCAAAGTATGCAACATTTGTCGAGATTCTGGCAATGCTGTAAGTAATTTTTTTTTTTTTTAAATCATAATTCAGTTAATCCTATGTCCCACAGCATGTAAGTGAAAAACAAAATTGTGTTTAAATCTTTTTGGATGTAAGGTTGTTTATAGCATATGAAACTTGATAAAAAAAATGAAATCATTACTTTATTAATTGGAATGGGTTATATTGTTATTTAAAGATTGTCTGATAAAAGCATATTTGATGCATCTAAAAATATAAACATTGTTTTTATTTAACCTTTTTGTTGTAGGACATTTCTACAACAAAAATCAAGACTATAACACTTGTAAGTTATACATTTTAAAATGTACTATTAGATAAATGTCATGAAGTGATTTGTAAAGCTGACAGTAAAAAATTAAACTGTTTAGGTATTAACTAATCTTTTGTGTAATGCAATATACATTTTCTTGCTATTAACCAAGCAATAGCTTATCTATTTTATTTCTGTTTGTCTGACAACAGGATACAATTCTTAATTTGCTTTTTACCATTGGTATTAAATGAAAATCAGTAATGTCATTGAATATAGCTTTGTTTTGAAAATATCTTACTAAAAGGCGATGAGAGAATTAGTTCCTTTTGGGAACCACAAACCAAAAAAAAAAAAAAAAAAAAACATTGTCCTAATTTAAATTATTATAAGAGGATAAGATAATTAACTTGCCACAAATCGTTTTTTGTCATTGGCCACTGGTTAGACACCAGGGCTATATGTTGGAATTTTGTGTCATTTCTCTCAAAAGTCGGTGACATTTGAGATGTTGCTCATGATGCTCATAAATTAATTTGAGACTTTACCATTGTGTGTTAGGAAATGGTTATACATAACTAGAGTTAGTCTCTAATGATTTAATTAAGAACAAGATTATTCAGCAGGGAAGGTACTTTTGGTTCAAATCTAGACTGAAAATGGCTGTGGGTGACAAGTTGGAATTTTTGTCAAAATCCCAAAGTATATGAATACTTTATGAAATGTTAAATTTCTTAGTAAAAAAAAAATCTGTTCAAAATGTCTGTCAAAATAATCAAATGCAACCTCTTTTAGTGACATACACCCTTAACCATAGAATTTTCCATTAATTCCAAATACTATTATTTTTTTATGACATCATCTCTATACTAGAAGGGTTCAGACAAGTTTGTTTACTCTCATACGTTACCAATATGTGGTTTTGTTTTTTTGTGTTAAGTCATTTAAGTCAAATTATGAATATACAGGATGCGATGAATAAATTGTCTAAATTACACAGAAATGAAAATACCTCATTTTAACTGTTATATTTACTAAAATTACACAAAAATATCTTCAAATACTAAAGAGTAAATTTTTTTCAATAAAATCGCCATTGGCTTCAACCACAGCCTGCAGACAACTTGAGAATCTCCTGCAACTCTTCTGGACAGTCTCCTTTGTGGTCACAGAAATTGTTTGACAGCCATGACTGGGTTCTCCTGCACTACCTCCTCAAGGCACTTGATGTAGCCTTCTGTATTGGGTCTGAGGTCCTCACCAACATTCTGAGCTGCTGTATCTTCATAATCACCATTTTACTCCTCCAACTCTTTCCGAATCCTCTGCACTATCCTCAGATTGACAACCAAACAATCTGAAACGTTCATATTAGAGCTTCCCGTGTGAATGCCAAGCAGTACAGCATGCTATTTCCAAATTTCTAGCAGAGTGAATTGCATCATACTGATCCTACTATAGTGTGCAGTTGACAAAATCAAACGTATATGCGTGAAATTAAAAATATATAATGGCAACAATTTACCCATTGCACCCTGTATTTAGAATTTTGCCCAATACTCATTAGCATTATTAAAAATAAAAACCGGGTCAGCCTGTCCAGATGAGGAACTGCTCAACAAAATACAGACATAAACAATATGTTGACCACCCTAAAATCCACTAACATGGTGACCGTATTTGCAATTTATAAACCCATTGAATACAAGCTAGAGATGCAGCAACAGTCCCTACATCACATCACAAGGAACATAAATGCTTTCAATCCTGAAAGCAATGTTAATTGTTTCATTACTGACCTAAACCAGGCCTACATGATCCACATCAAGCCAGAACTTGCCACCTACCCAAGGATGGAAGAGGAATTCATCAAAATTGCCAAATAATTGCTTGATGAGGGGATTTTTCCATCAAATGGTAGATTCTGAACATGATTCACAGCTTTGAACAACTGAAAACCAACCTTTATATCCACCAAGGACAGCCAGAGGACCAACTTCCAACATCTTAGTTGAACTTGGGACCTACTATGGCAAAACAGCGAGAAATTGACAAGTTTTGCTGGCTGACTCAAAAAACACCATCAGGAGAGGCCACTGTCAACATAAAGGCTAAATTCAAGGCAGACAACACTTTGACAATGTCTGCAGACACTCTTCTTACTTATGGGTACAATGTTGATGAGTGAGAAAGTCAAAGCGTGGACTTCAAATATATACCCCCATTGAGTCAAAACAACAGATAGCTACTATACAGTGGGCAGAATAGCAAGTGATGCCCAATGGTTGCTCAACCGTGGTATCAAAATGAACACAACTAGCCAAGACACCATCACATACTATGCACACAAACCACAATAATCAAATCAACCTAAGAATGTGCTAGTCGACAAAGCAGCCATTACAAAGAACAGGCAGGCAGCTTATGGAATAGCACAGTATTTCCACCTACTTTTTACATGCGCACGCGGATTGCCCCCCTTTCTTTCACGATCGGTTAGTTATAGCAGTAAACACTTCAACCGTCGGTAGGAAGGTTGCTAGCTGCTGCTGCTATTTCAGCTAGAATCAGAATTTGAATTTTTCCCGCACGTTTTTCTGACGTCACGGACGAACAGCGTTTCCAAATTCAGTTGCTCCCCGAATTTTCAAGCTAGAAGGACAAATTTATTCCATGCTCTTAACCCATAAACGAGCCGGAATATCTTAACCAAACCATCAACATGTCATGTGTTCAATACTTTTCTTTGAACAGCCTGTTTGAACTTGTCTCCATTCTTCCACTAGAAGACGTCGAGTTTAGCAACACCGTTGCTATCACACTTTTTACATTGGACTTTTCTCGTCTTTAAGCAAACAACTTATTCGTACCTTCCTCCAGAGACTACAACACAGTCGCCAACACTCTTTCCTAAGACTAATTTCTTGTCCTAATGTGAACATGTTGAACCTTCCTCTGTTTTCCGCTGGAAAATGTCGAGACAGCTACACTGTCCTCATCATACTTTTCCAAGACCTATTTTTCGTCTTGAAGCCAACAACCTTTTCGAACTTTCCTCCGTTGCTACTATCGAACGTAGAGTTTATCGACACGGCCAATTGATGAACTTTTTTAAGCTTCTTCCTGAAGAACTTTTTCCCGCCTTAGCCATCTTGAATTTTGTTTTGGCGCGGAGCTTAAACTACTAGTTTCAACATTACAATCTGCTTATTGCTCAAGAACAGTTATTACCTTTTTCTGATAGTCTCCATGGTTGAGACAAGCTTACTTGTTAAAAAGATATATAATAAAATTCTATATTTGTGCTTTTATCAGACTTTACTTTATTTTTTACCTTTTATGCAAGTATTGAATACAGTCGGATTAAACAACCCTTTTCCTTTTTCACTGATAGTGATAATTTACAGTGAAAGAACACAATTTATTTATTTTCTTTTTTTTTACTTTGTTTGTGGATCCGGTAGTCGTGTGTAGTGTCTGGCACAAGGCCACCTTTTCGTAGGCCAGCACTGCATTGACACCGGGTCCGTAACAAGCTGACCCACTTGAAAGGTCAAGCATAAGCCACCACACTGCACAATGCAAAATCTGTATTCAATCAAAACTACAATCAGACTCACAGAGACAACAACCAAAATCAAGAAACCAAAATATGCATAAGCTACACAATGGATTGCGCATGTTTTCATGAATGTAACTGTCCATATTGACACCCACCTCTCACCCAGGATCACATTACAGCAATGAAGATGAAGTACCCACTATCATCACCTTTTCAGTATAGACCAAATGATATGTGACAGCTTGTCCCTCAGTCCACTACACCCCCCATCACCTATTCATTCTCCAACAAGCTCTATGTCTCTGCCCCCATTTACACAATCAAGGACACCAAATTTTCCAAAGTAGTCTCTGAATGCTCCATCTGCATTGTGTTAGTCTCCTGACTGTTCAAAGAAGCAAGGAAGCACATGTCCATTTCAACATCCATGTGAAGGGAATTCATGGCAGCATCACAACCCCCCAACAAAATTGGTGAAGGCACCAAATGTTTCACATCGCTTGATCTCTGCAACTACTACTAGTAAATCACAATTGAATGTGATCGCCACAAAACAGCATTCACATGGAAGACCCAATGCTACCAGTACATGTCTGGACTTCAGTCTTACATCCACCAGATAGATCTTCTCCTGTCACATAGAAGCCCTGGCTACTGTTGTGTCTTGTTGAAACATATCCTCCTACATTAGAGACAACTTGGTCCATGCCATGACATTTGAGGAGCATATGCTCGCACTGGAACAATTTTTCATTGCTCTTCGTGAATTTGGACTGAAGCTGAATCCAGACAAATGCACCTTCCTCACAACAGGTGAACATAGTGGGCAACAGAGGATTTCTGACTGACCCTGGATACATTTGTGCTATCAGAGAAATGAAGCCTCCAACATCAAAAAAGGAATTGCAAAGCCTCATTGGGTGTTTGGTGTGGATCTGACAATTCATTGAAACTATCTACACAAATGGATCAGGTCTGATACATTCTCCAGAAACATGACCCCGATACACAAGCTAAACAGGGCCAACAGGTTAGCAAAGCTTTGTAAAAAAAAAAAAAAAAAAAAAAAGTTTGTAGAAGTCACTTTGCATACTTTTAAGCCCTGCAGAACCAAATTGATCCACAACAAAACATGAGGCATATGCAATGAAATAGGCTATATCAAAATTCGACTACTTCCTTTGTAGCCACCCCTTCATCATCTTCACCAACCACAGGTCACTAACTTATCTGGACCAGCATGGGTTCAACAATGCCAAGATGAAGTTTCATGCTACAAGTTTGTCTTGGAATTTATCGAAGGTGAATCAAACCTCTGGGTCGACATGCTCAGTAGAAGCCATAGTCAAAACAAGAGCAAAATGCCAACTGCCCCTACCCCCACAGGCAAAACATTAAAAATTCAAGGCTCTGATCTGTATATTTATGTCCCATTGTGGTGTCTTGGTGAAATCAATGGCTTGCAGCTAATCCCTAAGACACATACATCACAAACCACCTGACACCACAGGCATCTTATGGATACATTCTTTTCCTGTTAACTATGCCCACTCGAAACTCTCCAGACAAATGAATAAGAAACTTCATATTGATCCCAAAGGCTACTGAGCTCCCCTTCTCATAAAACACATCCACCAATTCTATCTGAAACCTGACACCTCCATCTTGATGATTAGGGATAGTAAACATCCACCAAAAACAAATCCCCACAAAAAGCCCAGGATGCAATAGCCAATCACAAACATTCCACCAGAAATAAATGATGTCCCTTGGAGCCTATGTCTGTTAGTCCAAAGATATAAAAACATCACTCCTTGCTAACAGGCAGTTCAGCTTCAACACTGGCCTCATCACATGCCTCAAACACCTCACAGATGTTGATTTCAACCATGAAGAAAAGTATATGTCATACTCTACCAATGACACCCACTTGGCTCTAGACTTATCTCCTGACTGCAACTGTGACATCAGTCAACCAACCCAAGAAATTGGTCAACTCCTGGCACTACTGACAACACCTTTTATAACACTTTCAATTTTGCAAGTTGGCAAAATACATTTGTTTTTATAGAATCTGATGTCGAACCTCTAATCTGGTACAATGACCTTTGGTAGTGTCTGAGGCTGGTTCAATGCACTGGTTTACTGTAGAATCTGATATTGCTTTGGGTTTTAATCAGAGAAAATCTTCAAACTAAAAGTTTTCTTGCTTTCTTTGGACTTTATATCTACCATTAATGTTGGACAATTTTACCATTATCATTTAGTTGGGTTCTCAGGTGTATTTGGTACTATGTCAAGAAATATGTTAGAATAAGGACCTCTGCTTTTTTGGCATAAATTTTCTATACCTAAGGTTTAAAATATTAAAAATGAAAAATCTTATTATTTCATTTTAACTTTAATTGAAAGTTTAATAATTAAATTTATTATTTCCATTAAGTAAAGTATTCTGGTGTATTTCAGATAGAAATTATATAGATTGGAATGTCAAATTTAATTTTGATTTCTTAAAATTTTCTTATAAGTGGCCAAAATTTTAAGAAATTTGTAAACAAAACAAATTTTTTCTATTTTAAAATTCTTTCAAAAAATAAATATATATTTCTGACATCTAATTTTTGTAAAATTAGAAAATTTAACATTAAATTAATCTGATTTGAAATAAATATTACTTACTTATAGCATAAAAAAATAATATACAAACAATTATTAACAATTGGTCCTGTTCATAGCCATGACAGTTACTATAGATGACCCAATTGTCAGAAATCTAAGTGAACGCATATTTTCGATTTTTAACTACCTAGTAATTTTTACAGATGAACATATTTTCTGCAATTATTTAATATTTTGACTTTTTGAAGATACAAAAATAAAAAAATTTAAAATACTATAAAATTTTCTTCAATTAATTTTATAATTTAATAACAAATGAAATACCATGATTACTCAATTGAAGTATGTCCCATACTAATGTAAATACATAAAATAAAAATATTTAGTTATTGAAAAAAGTAAAACTTAGTTTAAGCTTTAAACTTTTAAAGTTGGATAGGAATTTTGAAAACCTGTTGAAACGTAACTGAAGCGACATAATAAAGGGACAAAACTTTTAGATCATAATAATGGCAATTTCAGTCTACCATACATGAAAATAATGAATGTATTAAGTAAAAAAAATACAAAATAAAAAATTAGCTGTGCTATTCTATTTTTAAAATAAGTTGATTAATCTTTTCAATTTTGGATTTGTAAATTTTGTTTCCACTTAATTACTATATCACATCCAGGAAATAGCCCAATACAGAATTTTACATGATTTTAAACTATTATAAATTATAATTAAAATTTAAAAAAAAAAATGAAAAAAATTCTTGTAAAAATTAATTATTCATCAGAAAAATTTTATTTCTTCAGACAATAATGTCCTTAATATTACTTATTTACAAAAGCAATTAAAAGCTTTTCTAATTAAGTAATGTCATAGTTTTATTGGATTCATTATTTTTCAATTCAGAGCTGATTTTCAGCTAGATAGCTCAAATTTTGGAAAAAAAAAAAAGAAAAAAAAAAAAAAAGTAGGTGATTTACAATCTCCAAGGACTCCTACTTTTAACAAAAAAAAGAAAAATTCAGGAAATAGAAAGGTTTTGTGTGAAATTTCATAAAATTAAGTGGGAGGGGGGTAACATTTAAAAAAATATATATTTTTTACTAAAATTTTCTATAAAAAAATTTTAAAAATAATTTCATTCATTTGTGAATAAATCCTGAAAATTTCATTAAAATCGGACAATTACTTGATTTTTACAAGAATTTCCAAATCAATGTTTTCAACAGAAAAAAAGCGCAAAAAACCCAAAAAAACAATGTTATTTTCATAATACCATGATGACGTAAACAAAAGAAGACTTTAACCAAAATTTTGAACGTGTTAGAAAGGATTAAAAAATTTCAAAAAATAATTAAAAAAAAAATACTTTGATCTTTCGTTTTAATAATAACATAAATATTTTGACGAAACTTTATTTTCGTTAAGTTTGTGGCCTTTTTCATTACGCTGTATTATCTGTTTTTCTGTTTTCCCATGAAAAAGCGGAGGTGCCTATATTAGAATATCAGTGGCCAATCTTGTTTATTAATCTTGTTATAGGAGGAAAAAATTTGGAACCCAAGAAAGTGTGATCTTGATTATAATCAATTTATTGTTGTCTTGGATAAGTTGATTATTTGGTTTTATAGGATGTTGTCAAAGAGTAATATCTGTTGCATTTCTGTCTTTATGGAAATGTATAGGAATTTCAGCGAAATTATTACCAGAATATTTATTTAATGGATTCAGTTTTTGGCTAATTTTTTGAAAAAAATTTTATTTTTTCTCGACTTAAGTAAATACAAATTTAGAGGTGAGAAAATCAAAACAAAACTGTTTTTTATCCTAGGAAATACAGGTTTTATTAAATGACTTGGAATCCATAAAAAATTGTAAAATTTTACATTATTTTAGAAGGTATGCAGCTACTTTAGAAAATGTTTTAGTTCTTCGGGTTCTTTTAACTTAACATAGAAGATAGCATTTTTGTGTATGGAGAGTCTCTTCCCAAATGTCAAAGTTGTTAACTAGTATATAATAAAATTCCATGCTCTATTTTTTATTTTATTTTTTTTTTTTCTTCTCACTCAGGATGCAATGCTCATTTGTGATTTATGTGACAAAGGCTACCATATGAATTGTTTGGCATCACCTTTAAATAAGAAACCAACTGGTAAGTGTATTAAAAACTTTATTTATTCTCCAATAATTTTATAAATTACAGTAGGAAAGATTGCAAATTAATTTTTGAGGAATTGTTTTATTTATTTGATTGTTAATTTTATTGTATTCTGCTAATTTCCTCATTTTTGTTTTTACATCTAAAATTAATATTGGCTACACAAATATACAATATCAGGTTTATATATATTCCAATTGCAACTAATTCCTTCTACATTTTTGTAATTCTTGGTTTGATTTTCTATCAAACTTTAAGGCATTATATAAATCAATGGAGAATACTTTACTTTCTCAGACCCATCTAAAAATAACTTTTTTTTTTTTTTTTTTTTTTTTTTTTTTTTTTTTCCCTAAATATCACTATATATGGTACATACTTTTGTATTAAGTGTTAAGCTCTGGAAATAATTACTGGTTTTAAGTTTCATTTGAGAGTTTTACTCTAGAATGGTATTTTTTTTTTTTTTGCAATAAACTTTTTATTCTTTTATACCACAATATTAAAAAAAAAAAATGACTAATTTAAAAAAAATTTCTAATGTCTTGTCAGCTTCCTAAAATGCTGCTTCCTTCTATAAAGAAAATGTTAGAATTTAGGTATTTAGTCACATTCATTTCTGCTGTTGAATATGTAAATATATCTACAATATAACAAAACCTGATAAGACATTGAATAATTCTTATTTTGTTGATTTTAGTATCTAAATAGTGACATTTGTTTTGTTTTAAATGAGTAAATGTATTGACTAAAAATAGCTATTATAAACTTTGATGATATTGATCTTTTCTCATAACTTTCATGTATGTTTGCTTACTTAATAATTTATTTCTTTATTTGCTGACCAGGTCTACTTGCTGTTGCAGGTAATTGGGTTTGCTCAGTATGTGATAAAAACAACAATAACAAGAAAGAAAAATCTCCAACATCTTTGAAAGACATCAATGCCAGCAATAAAGGTAAAAACAAAAGAAAATGCACAAACAAAATGTATTTTTGCATAATTATTTTTCTCAAAAATATTACTTTTAAAAATTTGAAATTAATATTTTTTATTACTAAATTCCTTAATACAATTCAAAATAGGTTTTATACAACTATTCATAATTAAATCTTATATTTTTTTGTGGCTACAAATGATAATTTTTATGATTTTCAATTATTTTTGCAGAAAGCTGCATGTATGAACCACCAACACCTTGTGAATCACCAGAACTACCAGTCATGCAGTGAGTTCAAGTTTGACTCTTTCTGAAAATTGCTTATTATAGTTTAAGTTCACTTTACAGAGAATTTAACAAAAAATTTTTTATTTTTATTTTATTTTTTTATTTTTATTTTTTTTTTGAACATTGAGGGATAAAAATATATGCTGATAGCAAATTTTTTTTTTCTCTCTCCAGATTTTAAAATTTTTACATTAATTTTAAACTTTAAATGATTAACAGAGAAACAAATTGGATTGCCAGATTAGCTCTGGTAGACACTTTTAGGAAATTTATCTGCCTGTAAATTATCAGCACATTTTCTTTTTAATAATACCAATATAGAAATGCTGAATATATTAATTGATAAAGTTTATATTGATATTTGTTTGCAAAATAATCCAAAGATGATTGATAAAGAAAATTGACAAAGAAAATTATCACCATTACAAATTTGTTTCACCTGTGTGGTTAACATAATGGCTATCAGTGCAGAAAGTGTGATTGGAGAGCAGAGTTCAAATCCTTCCTAATCTACTACTGCATTCATTTTCATTCAAATGCCTTTGAGAAAGGTATAACTCCCAGTTATGGGTTAAATAGCAGGGTAGGCTAAGATGCTCTTGAGCCTTGGGTACCAGCCAATCTAGGAAAAAACAAACTGAATTTAAAATTGGAGAAAGCAGGAGGGAACCATTTCATTATCTTTCCCTAGGAGTCATAGCAATTCAAAGAGAATAAAGAAACCATATCTGAAGGATGGGGTGGGGGTTGCTTATATCCTGAATATATACAAAACAAAATAAAATCTATTCATCCAGTCCTTTATTTAAGAATATAAAAAGAATCCTGCAGTTTATTTAGTCCTGTTCAGAAGTCAGTTTTAGTTAATTTCTAAAACTTTAGCTAAACTGGAAAATAACTGAATGCTGGTTAATGATGTTTGCAGAAAATAAAAGGTAACAATGTAATGGCATTTTATTAAACTTTTCTTAATGCAATTGATTTATAATTTGATATCACTAAAGGGTATATCTGTTTTAAATTTGTCTATTATAAGCAATAGTGGAAGAAGAAAAAATAATTTTGCTCCAAATTGTTTTCTTTTAGCATATTTTTTTCCTGAATTAACATCATATTCAACTTTTATCTCTTTAAAAATGATTGGTACTACCTAGATTTATTTTATTCCATCACGTTGACCTCCCCCGCCTTTTTTTTCCACTCTACTGTATAACTGAAAAATCTAAAATTTATAATGGCTAACACAAATGTTTACAGGGTGCGATGGGTAAATTGTCGCAATTTTATATTTTTAGTTTTGCACATGCATGTTGTTTGTTTTTTATTTCGTTGACTGCAAAGTATAGTATGATCAGTTGGGAAATCTTTTGTGCGAAAAAAAGAGGACCATGATGCAATTTGCTCCATCAGAAATTTGGAAATGGCATGCTGTACTCCTTGGCATTCATGTTGGAAACTCCAGTATGAACATTTCAGACTGTTTGGGTGTCAATCTGAGTACAGTCAAAGGATTTGGGAAGAATTGGATGAGTCTAATGGTGATTATGAAGGTACGGCAGCTCAGAAAACTCACTCTGATTGTTCTGATAAGAAAAGAACTCCTGAATTTGTTTGAGATGGCCTCCGACTCAAGACGGAGACTTACATCAAGTGTCTTGAGGAAGTAGGTGGCTGTTGGAAAACCCTGTGTCTGACACCAGGACACTGCACCATACCACACAAGCAAAAGAACCCAGTTGTGACTGTCAATCAATTTCTGCAAGCAAAATCACCTCTTGCATCTGTCCACCTAATTCCCCAGGCTGCAATCCCCTCGATGGTTATGTGTAGGGTGCAGTTGAGCAAGAGAGCAACAAAACTCCTTGTAACACCAAAGATGAACTGAAGGCAAGGATTATGGCAGCATTCACCAACTTAAGCAAGGTGACTGTCCAGAAGAGACGTGGGAGATTCTGGAGGCTGTGGTTGAAGCCAATGATGATTTTATTGAATAAATTTACACTTTAGTATTTGATGATATTTTTTTGTGTAATTTTGGTAACTATAGGTGTTAAAATGAGAGGTCGTTTTCATTTTTGCGTAATTTAGATGACAATTATCCACCGCACCTTGTATATTCATAATTTGACTTAAATGATTTAACACAAGTTCCAATTTCTTGGTCATGGTAATGTGTAGAATATAATCTTTGTGTATTTAACTTTAATTTTAGATGTGAAATTAAAGCTTGTCTACATTTTGTATGTTTCTATAGCATTTTGCTTTTTACTTACATCTGAGTTAATTGTTTTCCTCCTCTTTTAACTCTGCTTCTCCAGTGCAGACAACTTTGGAGAACTACAAAAGAGGAGAAGTGTCTATGATGGCCCATATCCAAATGTGACTAATTTTACTGTTGATGAAATAGTACAATTTTTCAAATCCAAAGGATTTGGAAAAGAAGCTGATGCTTTTAGTAAACAGGTAAAGTTCATTCTAAACCGTATTCTAACTTTTCTTAACTAATATAGGAGGAAAAATAAGCCTAATCCCTAATTTTTGTGGTTGAGATATATAGAGATAGTTAATCTGATAACATTTTGACCAATTAATGGTAATATTCTAATTGTAATGAGATTATTTGAATGCATACTTGAATTTGCTTGCAATTGTATATTTCACTGTCTACTTTTTGATTACTTCTAAAGTCTTAATCAGTAACCTTTGATGAATTAAAACATAATTATATCAAATTTACACTTAAAATTGTATATGCAATTTTTACACTTGAATTTTCCAGAAATTTCTGATGTTTTAATGTTATTTGTGCTTGATAAGCAATGAGTGGGCTTTCAATCTCATGATTGAATCACTTTAATCAAAACTCATAAAAGTTATCATTTGTGTCAAGCTGTTTTAAAATTTTATACTTATCATTATTGGTAAGTTTTAAATAGACTAAAACTAAAAAATTGAATATATTAGTTATTTTTCTGTTCTATCTAATAATCTTGTTATATATCAAACAGATTTTCAGTGAAATATAAAAAAAAGTTGGGGCTATCAGGAGAAAATTTTTTGTGCTTTACATTCTGTCACTAATGCTTCATCTGATAAAGAATTTTTTTTTTTTTTTTTTTTTTTTTTTTTTTTTTTTTAGATATTGCAGTTCAACCATATTTTATCTTTTTGGGAATCTTTTCATGTTTCACTTTAAAAAAAAAAGAATTTTTGTATAAATCAGATCTTGTAATTTTCCTCTAAGGAAACTTAAAAATTAATTTTTATTTACTACAAGAATATAAAAAAAATAAAAAATGTTCTTTCATTTACCAATTAGCAAAATTTAACAGAATTTCTTCAAAATGTAATCTAGAATTTTAAATAAATCCCATTTTAAACGAATGAACATTGAATCAGCCACCCATTTAATTATGGGTTGTTGGTTAGATCCATTGTAAAATGCTCATCTTTTTTCCTCTTTTTACAAGATTAACACTTGTCTACATTTTGGATCTAACTACGGCATTTTGCATTTCTAATAATGCAATTTGATAATTTACATTTTTTTTTCAATGTACATGACACAGGCTTAAAATATTTATCATCTTTCTCTATTTCTGATGTCTACACAGTTATAAATTGGTATTGGTAAATTTTTGTATAGATTGAAAAGTAAAATACCTTCACTACTATCAGAATAATCTTATAATACTCTCCAAAGATTAAGATAATCAATAAATTCTATTGTCTTCTGCTATGTAATTTTATAAAATAAATTTCTGGAATCTTTTCCTTACTTCCTCTAATTGCTACCTGTTTTCTTGGTGAGAAGGTTTATAGTGATTGAATATTTTAATTAGCTCTGTATATTTTAATAGAACATTTAATCAGATTTTTGAAATGTTGAATATCTTTAAAGTTTTAAATCTGAAAGATGTCATTCAATCATTCAAATAAAATGTTTTGATTTGACAAGTTTTAAAAGGAGTTTTTTTTTTTTTTTCAGGAAATAGATGGCAAATCCCTCCTCCTAATGAAGAGAGATGATGTCTTGATGGGTTTACGTGATTATATTTGCTTGGGACCAGCTCTGAAGATCTTTAAACATGTAGAGAGACTTCAATGGGCATCTGAATAAATGAAAAAAAAATCCCACCCTCTGTATTTTTATGCATTCCAAATGATATTCCAGCAGACTCAAATTTTGCTTCCAATTTTTGCTCTGATTATATTGGCCTTGGCCTGCCCTCACCTTATTCTTTACTTGAAATTATTTCAGTTGCAAAGACAGAAACCTGTGATTATAATTAGATTCCTCTAATTGCCACATTTCAATTCATTTGACATTTTTTTTAAAATGGTTCATTATTCTTAATACAAATTCCAATATTTCATATTTTAGTTTAAAAAAAAATTACCTCTTTGTATTCATGTGACAAGAACCAATTTCATGTCTACAGATATAGGTGCCAAATGTCCAACACTTGAAATATTGGACTATCAGTTTGATATAATGATGTTATTGATTGGTTCCTTCCATTTCCGGTTCCAATATGTCATTCCACAGTGTGCCTTGTGATTGATCCCCTCCCCTACTTCTGCTTGCTTTTATTTTCCATATGAAATCATCAGTGATTCCACCACCTCATGCAGAAAAAGGACCAGAAATTTTCATTTTACTGCTTACCTTTGTTTTATATCAACTAGATATTTTTTGCATTAATATTTACTTACAAAAATGCAGTAAATTAAAATTAAATGTTGGAAATTTGATAATGTTTTTGTTGTTTAATGACATTGGA
>OZ010580.1:109122880-109440380 GCA_963932145.1 Acanthosepion lycidas | reverse complement strand
TTTAGAGCTTTATTATAGAAAGTAGTATGTTCATGGGAAATCTTCTCATTCATAGGATTTGTACTTATTCTTTTTTCGTTAGATAAATGTATATGCTTAGTTATAGTTGGAGGATGATTAGATTTACCTTATATATATAAAGAATTAGTATTGGTTTTTTTATGAGGTATGTATACATTTTTCATTAAATATATGCATATATATATTATATATGCATATATACATATTATATATGCATATATATATATATATATATATATATGCATATATACATATATATATATGCACATATACATATATCATATGCATATATATATATATATATTATATGCATATATATATAATATATATATTACTAGCAGCATCGCACAGTGTTGTCCGTGCTTGATTCAAAATCGTATGACTCATACAGCAATCGCTATCACTTGACCTAAAATATTGCCCTTCCTTGCCTTTAAAGGAGTTCCCTTTGCCGTGTTGATGTTGCTACATGCCTTACTTCTTGCCTATCTCACTCTGCGAATTTGTCTAAGCTCTATACTAAACATTAAATCTGTTATGAAAAAGAACTAAATAAAATGAAAATGATCAGCTTTAAAAAAAGGATTCATAACAGGAAAAACCTAATGAAAAAAGAATGTTAACAACAAATACTTTTCACACGAAACCCAGTTCTGCGGAATCAGAATCAACGTTGAGTTTAAGCAAGCGAATGAGCCAATTGGTGTAAAGTGCTATGCAGATTTAAATTCTTCCCATTTGTGATGAATGCAGCTATCGATTTTTTTTTGCATGCTAGCATGCTAGTTAACATTCATGTCAGTCAGCTCTCATGCTGGCCAATAGAATCTTCCTGCCTATTCGTGGCAGCCAGCTCTAGGCGCTCACTCTGGCCTGTACAAAATGGCCGCAAACTACATGAAAATTGCTGTAGAAGCATGAAAAAATTGATTATTCCTACTATCGATGGGAGTTGGGAAATGCAATGTTGATCTTCCCCTTCCCGCTAACTTGGAGCATGTTCATGTTAATTTTGGTGCAAATCCGTCAAAAATTGCGGCCGTGCATTCGTTACACACCCACCCACATCTTGCCTTTTATAGATAGAGATATATATATGTATATATCATATATATATATATTATATGCATATATAATATATATTATACATATAACATATATGTAACATACTCGTATATATAATATATATTATATAACATATATGCATATGTATATATTATTATATATTATATGCATATGTATATATTATTATATAATATATATATATGCATATGTATACATTATATATATATATATATATGCATATGTATACATTATATAATATATATATTATATGCATACATTATTATATATGTATTATATGCATATATATATATATTATATTATATCCATATATAATATTATATAATATATATATATGCATATATATATACATTATGTAATATGTATTATATAATATATATGCATATATATATATGTAATATGTATTATATAATATATATATGCATATATATATATATATGCAATATATATTATACAATATATATACATATATATGCATACATACTAGATATATCATATATATATATATATATATATATATATATATATATATATATATGCATATTAAACTTCCTCGACATAAGTTTGGACTTAATGAACAAGATATACCTACCTTACAGAAAACCTAACCCTTTTATACACCCTAGGTTAAACCACCCTCCATCTACAATTAAGCATATACCCTCACCAATAGAGAAAAGAATCGTCATGAACTCCACACATGAAGAAACATTCGAACAACACACCAACTTTTACAACACAGCTCTAAAAAGTAGTGGATTTAAAAACACTAACATCAATTAAAAAAACAATAGTATTAACCAGTAGAAAACCAGTGAAAGAAAAATCATTTGGTATCCCCTCAATTCAACCAAAATGTTAGTATTAAACTAAGATAATTTTCCTAGCTTTAATTGAAAAAAACTTTTCTACTGACAGCAACCTCAGGAAGATCTTTAATAAAAATCACCTTAAAATTAAGTTACAGCTACACAGAAAATCTAGAAAAATCAAAAAAAAATAAATTAAAATTCTTTAAATCACACATGCCAAAATATAATTAATAAAACCCTAAAGTAGAAAATAATCAAAAATTATGTGATTGTAGAAAGCCTGAAGTTCATGTTTTATACATTTTAAAGTTCTTGAAAAATAATACTCAAATAAAAAATCGATAAGCAAAAGAAGTCTATACCTATGCCTTTGTCTTAAAAAAAAATATGGCTTTGAATATTGACCATCCAACAATGTAATTGGAAAGAAAAAGGGAATTCTTTATAACTTGCAATATTGAACAATACTGAAATAATACCGAACATTTTTTTAATTTATATTTTAGGACTTTTGTCTGTAACAATCCAAAACAAATTAATTCTTTTTTCCTTTGAAGTTATTTATTTATATTTTTTTATTTTATTTTTCCATAATATTGATTTAATAATGCAATAGTTTTAAAACATTATTCTTTCAAAAGGTGCACCATTATAGAATTTTTTTATTTGAAAAATTTGACGTTCTTAAATAAATATACAAAAATATTAGGAAAGTATTTTCTGGAAATATTTCTAAAATAATTTTTAAAGTTATGCAGCTTTTGATGGTATATTATTAACTAGAGGTATGCAGGCTCAGCTGAAATATTTTTCCACTAGTCTTCTATATAAAACTTTTCTGATTGTTCCAGTAATCCCATTGTGTATAGGCTAAGATTTTATTAAAATAAGTTTGCTTCCTAAATTTTTCAGTGAAAATTTTCTTTCTTTTAAATATCAACTATTTTCATCAAAAACTCATATGTATCTGAGTTTTTCTTACATTCTTAATAATCATTTCATAAGACAATTTTTTCCAAAAATAACTTTTTAAATGTAATAATCAGTCTATATTTAAAAGTAAAAAATTAGTTTACAAAAAATAAAATAGATTTTGTTGTTAATATTACAGGGTACCATACTTAAAAGCCAAAGCAATTCAGTCTAGATTTGTCAATATGAATTTCTGTCACTCTCCATTAGACCTGACAGGTAAGTTATTGATGCATTATAAAAATATGTTTTTTAAAGATTTTCCATAAAATTATCTTGATGTTAAAAATTTTTTTTTTTTAAACATTTCACCCCAAGCAAGGCAACAAGACAGGAGATGACAATTGACATTGCATTTAAATTCTGAAAATCAAAATTGACTAGAAATCCAGAAGCTGAAAGAGTTCCCAAGTATGAAGTGTAAGAGAAGAAATTGTTAGCATAGATCCTATTCTGCCAATTTAGTGGTTAAATTCATAAAGTCTATATACCAAGGAAAAAAAATCATCAGAATAATTAGCATGAAAATATTTATAGAAAAACATTTCCACAATTTGACCATATCAAACTGATCAGACTTACCATTAAGACAAGTACAAACAGCATAGATACCAAGTTGATAACAGGATGGTCATTGATGATAATTAAGAACAATGTTGGTCCAAGAATAGAGCCCTGAGGAATATCTGTATTAATGCAAAAAGATCTAGAAGAGTGGCCGTTGTTTCATTTCACAATTTGATAAGATTGAAACAGATCAAAAATTCATCCAGAAATAACATGATGTTTCAACTTGTGACAAAAAAATGTCTTCACTTATCTAAGGCTTGATAAACTCTTTCAGTAATAACCATTAACACATCAGCAGTTGACCAAGAGAAGTGAAAGCCATATTGCTTGTCTGATGAAGACTGGGGTGAGATGCTTAACCAATTCAGCGTTGATTAGAACCTTGAGTACTTTACCAAAAAGAAGTAGAAGGCTAATAGATTATTTTATTTCTTAATATGTTTTTATTTGTTTACAATATTGAGTTTCTGGCAATCAGCATCCATTGTGATATTTGCTGATTCAAGGGAAAATTTTGACGCTGTAATCATTTAATTCAACCTTTATTAATTAAATGTTGTTTTTTTCTTTGCAAAACTTTTGTCATGTAAGTAAAAAAATAAGATCTCACTTTTTAAGTTTTTAACTAATGTTTTTCAACAAGATATGAAATTTTCATTGGCAAGCCTATTACATAATCCATCTCTGTTCTATTCTAGACATGTTTTTTTAAGGTCTTCTTCATTCACACTAATTTCTTCCCCACCCTGCCCCATTATTTTCCATGTGTACAGCACCTCCAGCCCAACTTGGGTGTTATGTCTTGGAATATTGCTAAATCTTGTTCTGAGTGAGCATATGCATTTCCTCTCATGTCATATTTGCTGCTTGAGTCTGTGTTTGGGGGGGATTTCCTCATCTTGAACTTTACACTACATTTATAATCTCCCATTGAATTTTACATATCTTCCTATCTTTCAGTTTGTACTTATGGAATCCTAATTTTGTTACTTGGATTTTTTTTCTCACTAATGTTTGTGCTTGGTCTACTTAACTGAATAATTATATGAACATAGTATGTAGACAGATTCTTTCAATGTCCCTATTTTCCAATGTCTATTATTTCTTTTGATTTCATTCCATAAAGCTTGGTATATCTACTTCCGCCTACTCCTAGATTTCAGTGTTTCTCAAGTCTTATTTTTAGAAAACAGATGGTCTGTCTTCCAAATGCATAGAATGTCATGGCTTGAGAGATGGAAATGCAGTTCAACAGGTGGTCACAAGTTCAGTACAGAGTTTAGGAAGAGACACTCCTAAGAATACACACAGGCACAAATGTTGGATGTGACATATATGAGAAAGGATTTCTAAATACAAATTTGATAACATTCCAAAATACAACAGTTGTCTGAGGAAGGCTAGGGGATAATACAAACAAAACAACAAAGATGAGGAAAATTAAAATAGGTCTTTGATATTTATCTAGGTAATAAAAAGATATTAAAGCTTAAGACAAAAATATAATACTAATGTATTTTGATCCCCACATTCTTCAGAAATACCAGTTGAGATAATGGGGTGACCATTGGGATATATTCATAATTTACTATAGAAATTAGTGACAGGGATGACAAATTTCTTATTTTAATATCTTTGTTTTAATCATTAAAACAACTGTCTATTGGTTTTTAGGGATTTTGGTTGTGCATTTATTAGGAGATACAAAGTTCTACTCTGTGTTCCCACAGTTTTGGAATAATTAGGTCTCATCCATTGTGCAATATGAAGAATCCTTTTGCATGACACCATTACAGTTCAATGCCAAATTGTCAGATTCCACTATTGTCCACATCCAACTTCCTGCTGCCGATGTCTTCAATGTAACCCTGACCAAAGAGCAACTTGTCATTTAGCCTCCTGAGGTTTTGAATTTAAAGTTGTTCTCCTAGAATGACTGCCAACCAAGGCTAAAGAGCTGAGTTTATCCTACAATTTAACCCATAGCTGAGGGAAAGAGATGAATTCATACCTTTACCAAGGGTATTTGTGCATAAGTGAATGTAATCAACCACTATCCATTACATCACCCTCACATCAAAACAAAAAATTCTATTAAATTTTTTATCAATTTGTACTAATAATATTTATACAATAAAGTTTTTCAAGTGCATGTTTCTTTTTAATTTATACAAATCATGTGGATATAGGAAACATTGTATTTTGACTATCAACAGAAAAAATAGTTTAAATTCCCTTCTCTTTAATTATAATTATTTTCACTTTAATCAAACCCTTTACCAAAATTTCAACACAAATTATGTTAGCAACAATATGGCCATAAAAATACTTGGATGAACAAAATTAATAAAATTTTATTTTTTAGCTAACAGATAATTGTTACCAACTGAAAACCAGCTTTCTCATCAGAAACTTGTGAAATATAAAAATTTAATCTTTTATAAATAGGTGGAACAAACTGAAGAGATTCTGTTTTGAAAGTCCTACAAAAATTGTTTATTGAACATTTTAAGTCAATAAAAGCAGATTAGTGCATGCTTAGTATTTTTGAATTCTACTTATTCTCGATACATTATATACACAGTAGCCACAATGTATACAGAAGAATTCTGATAGGTTTCTTCTAGAAAATGGTCAAATCGTGTATCCCATAGGCATCGACTGCCCACATTAACAGTGGAGCCATTTACTTGACCAATGATAACAAATGTTACAAGTTTGAAGCGATTTGGTGTCTGCAATTTAATCTTCTGATTAATTTTTGCTGCAAGCTTTGTTGCCATGTGACTACATGCAATAGCATCATAATGTAAATTAACAATATTTTCTCCAAGGATCTTCTGCACCAAATCTCGTACACCTCTGAGCTGCATCTTTTCATCTGGTTTCATTTTGTAAGTATTCTCATAAAAAACTTGCTCTGATAAATGCTCACTAACACTTTTTACAACAGGCATGGCAGCTATGGTGGATGTGCTGTCCATTCTCTCTGAATCACAAGTCATGAGGCAATATCCTGAAAATAAAATAAATTTTGTTTTTCTTCAAATAAAATATTCATTGCTGAAATTAAGCATAATTAAAATAAACTTGATGTGTGTTTTGTTGTTGCATTGTCCCAGGAAAGAGAACTTTGATGAATTTCTTATCAATTACAGAGTTACAAAATAGCTTTTTCCTAAAAGTAGTAAAACTAACTTGTTGCTAACATTTTGGTTTTTACATAGACTAAAAATTCAAGAGATAACACTACAGTGTGCATGGAAAAAACTAATGTCTTTTTTAACTTAAGAAATACTGCAAGGCATTAAAAATAACTAAAATTTAAAAAAAAGAAAAAAATTTTGCTACATATAAAATTAAAAATTTAATGACAGGTGAATGCAAATAATTTGATCATTTTTACAAACTGCTACTGAAATATTGTAAATAAAAAATGTAAGGCATTGATAACAATTTATTTTTTGACATTTATTAGAATAAACTCAAAATAAAAAAAAAATATTACTAATTAAGAAGTAATTTAATTTTGTTAAAAATCAAATTCTCTTCCTTCGCATTCTGCTTTGAATTTGATCTTCAGTGCTACAGAAATTAAAAAATTTAATCAATCGTTTACAAAATTTGTGTATAGTTTTTTTTCACTTTTCATGCTTATATTTCTTTTTTGCCATTAAGATTCTTGTAGTAATTACAGAAATAACCAAAATAAATGAAATAAAAAAAAAAGTTTTCCACCATACTGCTTAGATTTTTTTTTTAAGAGATTAAAAAAAAAATCCCGGAAGAATTTGTTTGGAAATGTAATAATTTGTTTATCGCTGATATTTGTTGTGTTGTGACTGAAAAATCATAAATTTTCCTAAATTCTCTCTACACAAAAATGTGAATATGTTATGCTTTTGAAATTTTACTTCGCCATCATAGAAATCAAAATTTCATTTTCTTTTAATTTCGTTTTCTTTCAACGTGGTAAAAGAAAATGTAAATTTGAACAAAAACAGGTTAAAAGAAAATAAAAATGTAGTTGTATCAAATAATAAAGAAGAAACACAAAAACTAAAAAGTTAGGCCAGTTTTGTGTTGAAATCGAGAAATAAAGCTTAAACATTTTAAACTTTATTAAAATCGTTTACTTGAAGTTGTGCCACATAACACAACTTTGAGAACGAGTTTCTGTCTGAAAGACTTCTTCGTCATTAATAAATTAAAACATTCAGTCATGTCAACGCAATCACTACACACGTTCAAGAAACGATTGGCTTTCATGACGCTAGTTTCACATTTTATTCCTAAGCATAAAAACTGCTTACTGTGAAAAGATAAAATTTTAATTCTTTGTTAATAATATTCGTCGTTAATAACAACTAGTCACAAGGAAAAAATAAAGAATTTTAACTTAAAATTCTTTATTTTTTCCTTGTGACTGGTTGTTAAAATTTTTAACCATGAGCGCTAAAAAGATAACTTATGAATGATGCATATATTCCTCTGACATTTTCCTTCTACAACGCTATCTATTAGGAAGAGACATCTCTCGTCGTAGGGAGTTCGATATCCGCTGGGTTCTCTACGTTTGTCTGTGACTCAAACTCGGCTAAGCTTAGTAAATAATAAAATGAGGGATGAAACTGAGAAGAACAAAACAAAAAAAACAAAAAATACGGAGCGTAATGTCCAGCACTCTAGCAACACTTTTGGAAAAATGCTTTCAAATTCATTAGCCGGACATTTATCTCAAAGGAAAACTTAAATTTAAAAAAAGATTACTTCAAGCATCTCTATGCAAGGTTAAAAATAATTTTTTTCTCAAACACAATGCTAGCATAATTTTCAATTATTTAAAAATATTTAAAATTATTGATGAAAATTACCTTTTCCTTTCGCCGATGTTTAAAACACAACGTACATCTAGTTTTACTGCACGCATTTCATTACCATTAAAAAATTAAAAGTTTTTTTCTTCTATCCAGAAGAAAGTGATATGAACATTAACTTGACCAGGCTGAAAAAAACCCCCAAAAAAACGGCTTTTATAAAATCGATTTTCTAGAAAATGTCGACAAGATCGGTTAGGATGTAGAAGCAACAAGTAAATAAAACAACCCAATCGATTTTTAGCCGTTTAACTTCTTAACAATTTGTCTAGAAACAATATTTGATTTGGCAAACTGGCAAAGCAGTTTTAGCAGCCAGAGTTTGTGGTTAACTGTGGCCCATTGAAATGCTTTTACAATCAATAAGAGTTGTTCTTTTAACTTACCACATGTAACCTTTTTTTTTTCTTTTAAACCAAAATGACAAAAATTCGTGCCTACTGTGTGAAGTGAACCTGAGGCCTGTTTAAGACTAAATATTGGCCGACTAAAAAAAATATGATTCATTCAAATACATAAATACTGTATTGTTAAGAATGTGAATGCAAAAATTGAGAAAATACTGATAGTCAAAAAAACTCAAAAGTCAAAACTTTTGGTTATCATCATTTTCTCAGTTTTTGCATTCACATTCTTTTAAGTTAATAATATAGTATTTGGCTTAAGTTTGTATAACTCATATTTTGTAGTGAAAAAAGTATCTCAAAATATTATAAAAATGCACTTTTTTTTACAGAAAAACATAATTAAAGGAGGATATAGCCATTGACTACTGATGAACATTGTTTTGAAAACAACAATGTTTTCTTTCTTTTTCTTCAAATCATTTCACCCCAAGGAAGACAATAAAAACACTAAGATGCAAGGGGTTACCGAGTGAGAGAATATGAGAAAAAGAAAAACAACAATAAAGGAAGGTAGAAAATAACAATTGACTAAGCATTTACATTTTTGAAGATCAAAGATGACTGGAAGCAAAATGTACAAAAGAAGAAACTGATAGCATAGAATTTAGTTACATCTAGCAATTTAGACAGTAAAACGGGGAGAACTTCCTGCCAATGGTACTGCGCTTACAATACATTCATAAAGTTTAGGTACCAAAGAGGAAAGCTTGTCAGAGCAATTTTTATGAAAATATTTATAGAAAATGTCAACAATGTTTGCTATTTAATGACCATCAGTGACAGTGGATGTCAAAGTGCCCATTTTGTTATTAATAGCTTCTTTTTCTCATTAAATTGAGCAATTTGTTAGAAAACAAATTTACAATTTCAATTTGGCTACATTACAGATATCTTCATTTTAATTATTCAAAAGAAAAAAATCGTAAAGTGTTTTATATTAAATATATTTCCTCTTAAAAATTTTTGTGCTCCATATATGAAAAGAAATAATCATTTCATTTTCCCAAATATATATTAGGGAATGAAATCACTTTAAAAAGCTTTTTTCTTTCAATTAGGAGGAATTTTATTTAACTAAATAATTGTCCCTTGAAATAAAAAGTGACTTATTCTATCGCAATCATTAAAGCAGATTCATGATTTCTAGAACAAAAAATAATTTATACAAACAATATTGACCAACAACATAAATAATGACTTTTCTTATACAGTGTAACCCGGATATAAGAGAGTTGTTGGTAACGGAGACGGAGTCTCTTATATCCGGGTTTTGTCTATTTTGTTTAGGTAAGTATGGCTCTAATTTGGGACCAGAGAAAATCTCTCTTATATCCGAGTTTCTTTTATATCAGGGTCTCTTATATCCGGGTTACACTGTACAAGCACAATGAGTAAAAACAATAACATTCTTTATGCAATGTTAAAACAATTCTATTCTTTAACATTGCAATCAGCAACATGGATAATGACAAACAAAAATAAAATCCATATTTTAAGCAGTTTGCAGAGCATAGTTTGAAATGACTTGACAAATCAAACTATTTTCACATCTTAAGAGATTTTACTTTTGATATTATTTTTATTATTAATTTTCAAATATTTCTTTCATACATTAAAATGCAACAATAAGATGAAGAAAAATAATAAAAAATTAATATCTTCATCTGTATGCATAGAAAAACAAAAATAAGTAAAATTAAAAACTTAATTTTTTATTATTTTTATTTTTTTGCAATATGATGAGTTGTTCTGTTCTTGTCTGTTTATATCTGCAGCTTTTTGACTAATTTCTATATAGGGGTTCACATCTGACTGACATTTGTGAAGAGATCTTGATTAAAGTAGTATAAAAAATTTAAGTTTTAATAAATTCATCAATAAATAACCTAATAAATGTTTCTACGAATGATTGATCATGTAAAAATAATAATTTGGCACAGAATTTCCTTTACACACACGAAAAAGAAAAGCTTCTTGCTCCATGTAATAGATGGAGGGGTTCATTCTGTGGTACTCAAACTATCAAATTAATATATTTTAGTTTATTATGCATAGAATGTAACATATGGAAGCAATAATATATGATAGACCATTGAAAGTTTTCTGGATACACAGGAGTATAGCTACTATCTTATTAGTGAATATTCAGCATTCTGAAAACAGTATCTATATAATACTAAAACTAAAATGTTTTATGTATGTACAGGGTGCGATGGATAAATTGTCGTCTAAATTATACAAAAATGAAAATAACACTGACATCTCATTTTACCAAAATCACACAAAAATATCTTAAAAAATGGCGACAATTTACCCATCTCACTCTGTATGTATGTATATATGTATGTGTGCATGTGTTTGTGAGATACAGTTTAAATGATACATAATACCCCAGCTAATTTAAGAGCATATTGTACCTTGAACCCTTGCCAAGTGCAGTACCAAATTTCATTAAAATTAGACAAGGGATTCTTGAGCTAGGGAAATTTTTCTGTTTTTATTGCATTTTTAATAAGAAATTAAGTATTTAGTATTTGTTTTCAATACATATTCTTATATCAATTCACATATACAACAAACATTTGCATATTATATTCCAACTATTATGTGTGTGAAAAATAATAAACATGCATAAAGCATTATAACAACATTATTAACTAAATTTAAATATATTTAAATACATATATTTATACAATTCACTACACTACATTAAATTTTTTTATAAACAAATATATCAGATGTTTGACAATACTACTTAAGTATTTGAAGATGCTATGTGGGTGTGTCATTGTAAAACATAATGTGTATGGCTGGAAAATTGTCACATGACTTGATAAATTTAATAGCTGCACTCTGTTTATATATTTTGAAATAAATGTAAAGAAACAAGTATTATTGCATTTTTGATCTCAGTGATATTGTATAATGTGAGTAATAATAATTATTACAATAATTTATATTGTAAATACAAATTAAAACATGCATAATAGTAGTAATTTTGTACCATGAACTGCTTTTAAAAGGAACTCACCAGGTTTATGGGTGATCTAGTAGATAAATAAATATGGCTGTATGAACATCTCAAACTTTTATTTACCAATATCAACAACTCTGTTCAACAAAAAATAACAGAAACAGTGTAACGGAAGAATGTCTTTCAATGTAGTTTTAATAATGCCAATTCCTTTCAACAGCATCAAATGAAATGGTCTTATTGAAATAAAAAAAATAATAAATAAAAATTGAGGAAAAAATTATGCTTAGACAAACTTTTAATTATTTTGTTTTTTTTGTTTTATTGAAGAATTAAAACTAGATTATTAAATTTTGAACTCTTAAAATAATTATTATAATGTGTAAAGCAAAAATGACTAGTTTGGGATGAATTTGTTAAGCAGAAACAAGATCAGTTGATTGTGGGCAATATTATTTTTGTAAATTTGGGGGACAAATATATTTTATACACAGGCATATTGAAAATCAGTATTTATAGAATATTTATTAAACAAAATTATCAAATTAATGTTTTACAAAACTTGTTTTCCAAAATAAAGATTATCCATGCAAAAAATGTCATCTGGGATCCTGTTTCTGGTCAACATGACCTGGTAATTAAGATATACATTATAAGTACTTGTATGTTAATTAAACTTAATAATTTTGACAAATAACTTAAGGTTAAAATTTACTGATTTTATACCAACACTAATTGACAGACTACCTGAAATTTGCAAACCTGGTGACTCTCTGCTGTAAACACTGCTAGATTTGTTTTTTTTTTTCTTTAGTAAAAGTGTTACCATATCACCATAAATCAGTTCTTCTCAAGCTTGAGTAAAATTATTGAAAATTTGGTAAAAAGCTGTTTTTCGTCAGGTAATGACATTCCATGGAATACATATTAACATTTTCCTGGTCATTTCAATGTAGTGTAGAACTTTGGTTGGGTTTTATGCTTTTTTTGTTAGAACTTATAATTCAAAATTTTTATCTTTTTTATTCCCTAGAAGAATTTGTGCTAAAACATCCTTATGTGCCAGTATCATACTTACCATGGGTAAAAAAAGGACTTTCTGATGAGCAGGTTTGTGTAATGAAGAAAAAAAGACTAAGAATCCATAAAGCAATCGTATGGTTCTTTTTTTTAATACAATAAAAATCTTACAAATCAAATTATCTCTCAGAATACAGTAATAATATTAATATCCTGCCTTGTAGCTAAGGATAGTTTTATATTTACTACTGATTTTAGAAATTGGTGTTCAAGTTCAGGATTTTGAATGCTGATTATCTGGATATGCAGATCCTGTTCATTCCAAAGACGGTCACAGTACAATCTTCCTATTTTCATTAATGCCCATTTGGCTTTGTATCATAATAATGACTGCACACTAATTTCTTCAAAACACAAAACTCTTTCAAAGTTTAATGTAATGATAAGTAAATGACCAGAGTATATTTTTACTGATGGGATTAAGCTGTATTAAGGTGATATAGTTATACTTTTACTAATATTTATTATACAATATAACTTTAAATTAATATTATATTTTAATTTATTCTCAAATTGTAAAATAATCAATGTTATAGAATGTACAATAAATGAATTACAAAGAAATTTTGATAATCATAAGGACAACAATAATTTTATAAAAATAAAGTAAAGAATAAAATAATCACAAGAAAAATAATTTGTTTTAATTACGTCACAGTTTACAAACTTTTGATGAAAAAGAGATGCACCACAGTTGGTTTTGATAGGTTTGTTGCCCTGTTCTCTATGAGGGCAGAGTATCGCATGCTTTCACATGTATGTAGAAAAAAAATGTAAATACTTTTTGTTTGTCTTAAGCTTTTTAAATTGTTTAGGTTTTTTGTAGTTTGATGCTAAAAATTTGGCTGTATTGATTACTGTATTGATTCAGCAAAATGATTCTTTAAGCCTCATAGTGTGCCACACAAGACTCTAGAGCATTAATCAGTGGCCGAGGGTTATATGGAAAAACAGATGACTTACTAAGTCGTTTTAAAAGCTGTAATAATCTATTAAGACAGGACATTGCATGATCGAGTTTGGAAGTGCTGCTTGCTACCTTAGGAATAAAGGAAGTGGAACTGATAAAAGTGTTTTTAAGTTGCTGTTGAGGTTTTTTGCTTGTATAAAGTGTTTCTTTATGAGCAGGGATCTTTTCACTTTTTCTGTATTTAAAATCAAAAAATTGTTCTGTATCTAAAACATCCTTAGATACAAATGATAAATTATGAGTCATATGGTGTCCTTTGATTGTGTTGACAAAGTTTTCATCCTCTTCATTTTCACTGCTACTTGAATTATTTGAATACAGCTGAATGCAAGCAAGACCAATTCCTTTGACTTGAGTGTTTTTACGTATTTTCTTTTCTTTCATCTCTTTATCATCTGTTTGTTCCTTTTCAATCTTAGATAAATATGAAACATCTTTGTCATCTTGAGAATCTGTAAACAACTGTTTAAGATTGTCAGACTGTGCAGGCAACATTTGAATAGAGTTTTCATATGGTAGACATGAACTGGATTTTTCACAATGGCAATCAACCATTGACCAATTTGAAACACAATGAGTTTCTGTTGCAAAATGTTGTTTTGTTCCAATTTCAAAAGAGATATTTTCACTCTGTTTTGTAGTATAATGTTCATTACCAGAGGAGTGGTTTAGAGAAACATTTTGTGAATTGTGTATTCTGCAATTGGTCACTTCATTTTCTTCAGAATCAACAATAACAACCTTTTTATTTGGTACTGGAGTCATTTTCATAGTTCTGTTAGTAGATCTATTTAGATGCCTAGTATTAGCCAAATTATTTGGAAGCCTAGTACTATTCAAATTGCATTCATCCATATTACAGAATGTGGATGTGGTTTTATTTTTTAATTTTATATCAGTCCCTTCATGTAGTGCTTTGAATAAATGCCATTCTTTGGATAAAAGTTTGAGATATTTGAGAAAATAAAGAAGAAAACAGGTTTCAGGTGAAGTCAGCAAATCTAACAAGACAGAAGAATCATAACTAAGAGATTCAAGAAACTGTTGAAACATCAAATGAGGATTAATAAGTGCTGATATCTTTTTAGCTGTTCTATTCTCATCATTCCTGTAAATAAAAACAATTATACCTTTTTAATGCACAGAACAATTTACAACTATAAATTTATATCTTCTGCATCATTAGTTTTTATCTTTTGATTACTAATTATTTTACTAATGCAACTTGAAAACAAATTGTACTAAGATGATACTTTGAAAACCTGCAACAAGTTTTTACAGTTTTTAAGATTCTTAATTGAAAAGATTGTCCATTGATAATTTCAACTTATGAATGAATATGAATTCATAGAAGATTACAAAAATGCTTGATGGTTTCAAGGTTGAAGGTTTCTTAGATAACAAATATTTTTAACAATCTTAATATTTGTATTAAAAATAAGTTGATGCAGTTTCAAATTAACATTTTTGGAACAAATGATAAACTGTTTTCTGCTAAAAGATCAGTAATAAATTATAGTTTTTTTTCTTACTTTTCCCTTTTCTAGTCATGGGTCATTTTGAACACATTTTGGCATTGAACTGATTTCACATGAGATAGTAGTACAGAAAGCTAATGGTAGGTGGCATCGCCATACCTTGGCTTCATGAAAATGTTCAAACCTATATCAGTTGCATTCTGATACCTGGTAAGTCAGTTGGCTAGACTGTTCATAGCAAGGTAACAGGAATTATCAGAGGATGTAGCATGATGTCAATATCCACAACCCTGAACAGAATTGACTATGGTAACAGACAAGCAACACAGGCTTAAACCACATCCACATTCAGTGCAGAAGTTACCAGACATATCCAGCTGGTCAGTTCAGCATTCTTTAGAATCCGTGAACAGAAGAACTAATAGCAATCCTTTGTTAACACACAGCATTTCACCTGGATTTGTGATGTTGTTAATAGGATCCTTTAAGATTGGCAAGAAATGGCATGATTTAATGCATCATGGTTTAGTTGATTCAAACTGATATGGTTCAGTTATAGTGTGAACCCCAGTTATCAACATAGCATTGTGCAGGTTAGTGGTGGTGGTCCCATAATGGGTGTGTTAATTTGATATGCATTTGGTTTACTGGTTCACTAATTAGACGTCATTGTCTGATAACCCCTACAATGCACTGCTTCATAAGAAGTTATGCCTTTTTGTGGACCCCATGTAACCCAACAATGATAAGTTAATCCAGTAGTATAATGCTCTATGTCATTTGGATAAACTTGCCCAGAATTGGTTTGAGGAAAAATTCTGGAGACTTCCAACAATTGATGTAGTCCTAAGAGCCCATTTGAGGTAGGGTAGAGAGGTCTATTTACATGTAAAATTCTGCACCAATAAATATGAAGAAACTGTAGACAGTTATCAAGACAGATTGACTTGACATCTCTGCAGAGGTTTGTCTCCTTGTAGAATATTGAGTTGCTGCACTTTGCCTGGCTAGAAGGAATCTTACATGAACTAACTAACCCATGAATTTTGGCATGTCAGAGTATTACCAACTTCATATAAATTTTGTTATGAGTTCGTTACTAAAATTTAATTGTGCAAATACAGAAAGGTTTCATATGAGAAAATCTTCCAAATACTTCTTTTTTTGCTTTGTTTGTTTCTGCATTCTTAGGAAAAAAGTTATATTGAATATTTTAGTTAATTAATCTAATTTTGACAGCATAAAAAAAAGAGGTTTTTTATTATAAATTTCAGCAGGAGTTAATATTTTTAGAGAAATATCATGTCTGATTCCAAAGATTTAATGTGAACAGATTAAAATTTTTTTAAATTTCAGAAATATAACCAATAAAATATTGCAATAATTAAAAGATATTCACATGTGGTCAAAATATTCCATGAAGAAAACTTTTTTTTCTATAAGTAAATTCTTTAACAAGTTTTTGGATACTACTGCACAATTAAAAATATTTTTACAGAATTTAAATATTTAAAAGCGTTTCATTAAAATTTAAAATATTGTAAAGAAAATGAAACTTATTTGAAAACATGATTCTTTTTAATACTTTTACTTTTACAAGTAAATATAAAATTTTTTTAATTTAATGTTATAAAATTATAATGAACGATTGAATTCTTAAAGAAAGAGAAACTAACCACATTTTGCTGATCACATAAAGATCGGTAACTGCAAGGAGGACTTGAACCCAGGAATTGTCTTGGTCAGCAAAAACTTGAGGAAGCCAATCAATAACTTGCTCTCTCATAAGCTGAGATTTTGCTTGAAGATTATGATGTATAAACAAACACATTCGTTGAAGCTTCAGTAGTATTTTCTCCAGAACATTGATATTTGTATCTAGATAAAAATCAAAATCTTATTAATTTATACATAATAAATGATCGATCAAAGTATTGAGTAAACAATGGCATTTAAATGTTATTACAATGTCATTTCATAATATTTAATATATATAAAAAACATTTACAAAAGAGGACAATTATAAATAGTTAAAAAAAAGCAGAGCATTACCAATTTTAAACATGGTACATATTCAAATTGATTCACATGAAATGTGAATGAATTTGAACTAAAAGAAAAAATTGCTGTTTTGAATACAAACAGAAATTTTTCATTTGGTTCAAAACCATTCATTTAAAGAAAGTGACAAAAATTTCAATGAAGTAGTTTTATTAATTCTTCTAATAAACCCGCTTCAATCTGTCTCAGACTATACTGCCTACTTTTTGACATTTCTATATAACATTAATTCAGTTTTAGTCTTTGTCTGTGGTTCCAGGAACATTAGGAATTGTTTACTTGCAGCAAGATGACAGACATATGTTCCTTTAGTTAGACTTCCACTTTTAACTCTTTATGGCCAGAAGTGTTCAGATGTACCTATAAAGATTTGCATGCTTACAGTCCAGAAGTGCCTAAATGTACTTGCAATTGGGTAACACTGTATTTAAATACACAGCCTTAACACCTATCACATAATCAACTAGAGGTATCTGAAATCTACAAGAACCAGTAATAGCAAGGAGGCATAATTTGGTATCATTTAGAAGAGAAATCAATTTACTTTCAACTTGTAAGACTTGAGAGTTTTAATGGTTTTTGAGACATCTCAATTTAATTGCACAATCATCACAAATTCAGATTTTTCAACAATTTAGTCAGGACTCCAGGGATTTAACATAGAGATAAGATGATTTGCTTGCCTTGTGATACTGCAATATCAACATTGAAGTAATTCAATGCACATCATCATTGGATACATTGTCGAAGTTGTATGATGCTTAGACTCTGATAATGTTTCAAACTACAAACAACGGCCTCTTTCAAGGAGAACCATAACTGATTGGCAGCATGAATTAGCTGTCAACATAACAGGACAACTTCACACAATATTCTAAAAAGAAAATATATATTATTTAATCGCTTTGGATGAATCAACTAATACTGTTGACTCAGTACAGTTTTTATATTTCATTCAGACCATAACAGAAGATTTTATTGGCTATGAAGAGTAACTGGCTTTTGGCACTCTTATAGGTATAACACAAGGAATAGATATCTTTCAAATTTTCAAGATAAATGTTGTGAAGTTGGACAGGATTTTATTAATTAATGAGTGTATATACAGATGGTTCATCTTCCATGACAGGAAAACAATATGGGTTTATATTGCACAGATAAAAAAAAGTATTATCATTTGCTCTCATTTCTTTTTATTGTATCTTACATCATTAAAATCTCTATGCTAAATCTACTATTTTAAGTGACACTTTGTAAGAAGTCATGAATATTAACTATATTCATGCAAATGCAACACAGTATTGCCAGTTTTCAGAATATTGCTAACATTGGATGATGAAGTATTCAGTGTCAATTTGTCATATTCTAAAAAAATGTTGCCTATTGCAGCGATGGTTTTGTGAGAACAGACAATTAAATTTTATGATGAACAGAATAAGTAATGTGAATTATTGAAAGAAGATTTCTATAGAAATGATGCACTTCTGTGTGGTATCATGTCAAAGCAAAATGACTTGAATATTTCTTTGCAAGGTAAAACTAACTCTATCTATGATAGGTAACAAAAAATCCAAGCACTTCAAAAAAAGCTATCTTTTTTCAAACCCCTCTTATTCAAAAGGAAATTTCAGATGAACATTTTCTCTAGTTAACAAAGGTCATTGATGAAGAGGAGGATTCATGCAAATCATTTGAAGAATATGCAGCTGTTATAGACTTATTAATTAGAGAATACATTGAAAGGTTCACTGACATCACACTACAGATGGAATTGATTCAGCTCTCAGAAGATGACATTTTAAAATCCTTATTTGATGCTAAGAAAATTCTGATTGAAATATGGAAAAAGGCAATAGAAAACTCATGCTTTCAGCAACATGCATGAAAAATGTTTTCCTACTTTTTAACCACTTATTTCTGTGAATCTACATTCTCCTACCTAACCAAAATCAAGATGCCTTTAAAGTGATAAATTATGTATACTCATCTAGAGGATCAGTTAAAACTCCAAACCCCCCATGTTGCAAACAAATATTCAATTCATTTCTGCAAAAAGAATTCACAACAGTCATTAAAATGTTAGTTAACTTTAGAATTAACATATTTTTTAATTTTTTGATGCTAGTTCATAATAGATTTTTATAAAATAATGTAGATTTTGAAGAATATCTAATTGAAGTTTCTTGAATGCAACCTTATCAGATTATAACTAACTTGATGCAGCCTTCCATTATATAAAGGTTGTTCTCCACTTCTGCAATAAACTATGTAAACTTTTTATATTCTGCAAAAAGTACCTTCTCATGGTAGCATTTATACACAGACTAATGGTGTAGCTACTTGGTCACTTCTCGGACCTATTTCATTTAATTTCGACAGGGTTCACTTAGAAAACAAAATATTTAACAATTTTGCCTAACCTATCACATATTTCAATATATTCATATTAATGAAAAATCCAAATGAAAGAAAAAAACATTGATGAAACCTATAAAGAAAAATCTATTTGAAACTTTACCTTACAAATTTAATATTAATAATAAAATCCCTTTACTTCATGTTTTAGTAAAATAGTAGATAGGTTGGTGGGTAGTTAAATAGATATAAAAATAAATAAATTTATTTAAAAAATTAAATCCATCAGAACATTTTCAGTCAGCTTCTTGGGAAATAAAAACACTTACCTTTACATTCAGAGGTGTTTTTAAAATATTCTGACCGGATGGCTATTGCACAGACATTAAATTCAAGAAGAATAAGTTTGCGCAACAAAGACATATTCAAAGTAGGGCAAATGCAATCATGTTGAAATTGTGTCCAATTTTTATCTGTATTTGGCTTGGAATGACTCTGAATATTAGAGCTTCCAATTCGTACAGGATGATTGCTTCTTAATACAGAAGCACTAAATGCTGTTTCACTAAATGTCTCATTTTGAAGCAACTGTACACATATGTTATGATACACAACAGGAATGTTTTTTTCTATTGACAGATCAGTCTCATAGTTTAAGACAACACAAAAAAGCTTTAAACTGATTTTATACAAATGTTCATTATCAGTTGCAATAGACTGAAATTTTTGACATAAATAATCCAAATGTAGAAAAAAATAATTGGTCATTTGGGATTTATAAAATGCAAATTCCGTATTGTTGTGATACTTATTGATGTTTTTAAATAATTTCCACCAAAATGTGAGAAAAGCTAAGTTGCATTTTAATTCAGTGATATGTTCTTTGTAAGCTAAAATTATTGTTGTCCATGAAGCATTCAGAGAAGACACATATGCTGCATTCACATCTTTGGGAAGCTTGGTTCTTAAAATGTTCTTCAAAATCAAAAATCCTCTGCAAGGGTCCATATGTGATTGAGGATGATGAATAAATAAAAGCACCATTTCTTCGAAGCCATTCTCAGTGAAATACTATAAAAATAAAATAACATACATTATATCAGAAGTTTAAATATACCATTATTTGGACTATTGTCCTCATCAGATATAGGAAGATGTTGGTGTTGTAAATGTAAACAGAAAAGCTACAGAATATTAAGATTATTAGCTATTAGATATGAAAACAACCAAATTGCTACTTTTTAAGTAAACACTATGAAAAGAAATTTGGGAGAAAACAGACTTCACATTTGTGGTTGTAAAGAAAAGAAAAATAAAAGACTGCCAACTTATAGTAGCAATCCTACACTCATAAGCAAAAAATAACGGCTTTTATTCACCAAGCAATTTTTCTGATTGGCCACTCCATTCATGGAAGGAAAGAACATTTGCATAGATTCTGATACTTGTATTTTTACGCTAGAGACAAAGTAAGTGCCGAAATAGCATGTGATTGTAAAGAAAAGAAATAAAAGTCAACTTATAGTAGCAATAAACGTCTGCAATAGATTTCTTCTGTCTCTCGACTGCAACACTTGTAGCCAAATCACAGTTCAAACGATCGTCCGTCGTAACAGTCCAACAAACAACGTAGAAACGACAAAATGGAGTCACACATCCAACCTTCACTTCTCACCAGCAAAAACGTGTGTTCGTCCACCAAACTCAGAAAATCTAATGCCCCATAGGGGAGGGAAGAACATTAGCATAGATTCTGGTCCTTAAAGTAGATTTTTGCTAACTATTTTTTGGTAATTTTTCTTCGGCAGATCACACACAAAACATGAACTCTTTTTCAAGGTAGCTCATTATCTCTTTCACTACACTCCCCACTGTCACATAAATGACACTCAGGGGTGGGCCTCTTTATTCTTGAGCTTCTCTGGAGCAGGGCAACTGTTGGAGGGGATTGTGTGGTATGTTCAGAAGACAATTCTGCTGAGGAATCTTCTGATCTGGCAACCTCATGCACAGAGTTTTTGCCATCTGAAGAGGTGCTAGCCCTAACTCCGATGGTTATTATTCTTTCACTCCCTGAGCACTCACTGCTAGTGTCACTTGCCAATGTATCTGAACCTACATAGGGATGCAAGTCTTTTACTTGTCTTGGCATTCCATCAACCAGCACATTGCACGAGTTACTGATTCCAGTGACATGCCCCACCTGGTACCGAGTTGTACACCGGCTATGTGGGGCTTTTACCCACACGCAATCACCCAGGTCATATGGCACTCGTTCTTTTATCTGTTCAGTTGAACGTGTCACATCAATGCCTCTTTGCCGGTCTTTGTACTGGTAAATCATGTTGGCTGGCACAGTTGAGGGTGATACATTGTATTTAGGGGTAATGTTGTGTCAATACACCACTTCCATTATGGAACGCTGCTTCCTAGCAGTGATTCACTTGACGCTCTGATGGCATCGCTCGATTATGCCATTTCCTGATGGGACATATGCACAGCGAAATCTGAGGTGGACTCCCCACGAATCAAATAAAAAATCTTTAAATAGTCCACTGCGGAATGCAGTGTCATTGTCAGTGAGGAGTTCTGTCGGAGATCCATGTTCAAAGAACAATGCCCGCAATTGGTCAATCACGCTTGCGGAATCCTGTCGATGCAGACGTCGCCAGATAGTGAATCGGTTTGGGCCACAGTCAATCAGGGTTAGACAGTGAGTTCCATTATGATGGGTGATATCCATTCCAACAGGGTGCCATACTTTGCTCACATTCAGTTGTCCTTTTGCCCATTGCACAGGTGCTGGGTCGATGGACTGACACTCCTTGTATTCTCTGACCACTGTTCTGACAGCAGTTTTGGATACAGAGGGATCAATCTGCCTCACGAAATATAGAGTCAGTTTTACACTGGAAGGTTGCTTTGGCAATGCACAGATTTTAGTAGATCTGAGTTATGGTCGCTCGCTGATGTTGCACAGACATGTCCTACCGGCTCTACCTCTTTCTTAACAGCATTAAGCCATCACTGGGGCACCCTTGTTAAATTATTTGTCTTGTTCTGACTTAATCTAACCAGCTGTACATCCACTGATAAATTGTACTCACTTACCAACTTTCTCAGTGTGTCTAGCCGCCTTTGAATGAGCATTTCACTTGCAGCCTTTGTATGTACCTGGCCTTCTCCGTAAGAGTGTCCACTATCCACTGAACAAATGCAAAACCTTTGCATTCCATTGAAGGGCTGCAGTTACTCCTTTGATAATGGCATCCAATTCTGACAGGTTGATATGTTGCGTATCCTTCTCGGGATGCAACCAACATGCGTCTTCCACGAAAGTTCCATCTATTTCAAGAGACACTCCTGTTGCAAGGGAGCTCAAGTCAACAAAGACATCAAATTCACATCTGTCAACACACCATTTGCCATGTACAGGGTTGTCTTGATGCACACTGGTAATGACTTCCACTATCATGTTTCTAAGAGGAGCATTATTTGTTTTGTCATCCCAGCTGGAAGTGACAGCAGTCACCCTACGTTTGATAAAGGCAGTTGCAATGCAGATCCAACTGCCCATAGGAAAATGTCCCACCAACTTTCCACATAATGAGAACACGCTGTGTCGTGTCATGTGTCTGGGAATGTCTAGGGGCTCACTTCCACGTTTCCAGTAAAGCACATTGTGCTCCCCCCAGACCTGCAAGCCGAGCACACGAGCACTGTCTTCCCGTCGTTCTGGGTTCTTACACTTGAGCCCAAAGTCAGCAAGATGCTTTCTCACCTGCACAGTGGGCACTAAGGTTTTGTTGATGTAGATGTCGTCAATGTAAGCTGACGTTGCTTGACGAATTGTTTCATCCTTGGATAGCACAGAATCCACGATAGCTTTCATGATGGATGATGCCACATTGAGCCTGAATCTCATTCGCATTAGGCAGTATCTCCTTCCATTAAGGATCACCGTCTGAAATGGCTACAGTGACCGGTGCACACATACCTGCAAGCGGGCCTTTCAAAGGTCAATCACAGAGACATTGGACTGCTTTCTTCTTCATTCTCTCAATTTTTGTGCACACACATCAGCATGAGCTGTGTATGTGTCTACATGTTCATTCAGTTCTCTATAGTCAGTACTCTGACACTCGGTTCCGGAGCTTTTCTGGTGAGTTATTTTCCGACCATTTCCACAGTGCTGTCCATGTCTTCGTCCTTTGGTCGAACTCTGCATTAAAGTTGAGCCTGTTGATCCTCAAAGCAGCACAGATGGGCAAACTAGAAAACTTGACTTCGCCCACCTCTGTGATGCGTATGCCACCCAGCTCCTTAATAATGTCCATCTCAAGGAGCAGATCAAAACCTAATAATGTGCTGTCAACGACCAACACACTGACTGTGACAGGGTCCACGTTGTTGACACTGAGTTTGATGCTTCCGACTCCCCAGCTTCTGAGGGCCTTTCCATTGGCCGTTAGTACATCCATCTTTTGTCTGCTCCACTGCCGAAAAATTGAACCGTTCATGAGTGACTAAGAGCAGCCCGAATCTACTAAAGTGGTACACATTATTCCATTGATGTGCACCTTAATCACAGGGAGTGCCTCTTTCATGCTCAGTGCGGGGAAGAGACTGGCACTGACGTCGTGTCCTCCATCCCATTTCCTGGGCACTTAGAGGCAATGTGACCTACTTTATAACATTGGAAACATCTTAGATCGAGACATGCCTTTTGTGCCGACCTGCTGCGCATTTCTTCGCGTTGATAGCAGCAGTCTTTGGCAAAATGATTTGGCCCAGAGCACTGAAAGCATGTGACATCGCCATGGCCAGGGTTGGCTGGGGTCAGATCCTCTTTGACTTCAATTGGTTGAATGACTGCGTCACTGGTTCATCAGCATCTTTTTCATCGATCATGATAGCGTGTACTCTGGTCAACAATTGGTTGAGTGTCATGTCATCCATTCTGGATGATGCACGGAGTATCTGCTTAACATGACTAGGTAATCCAGACATGAAGGTACAGGTCATCCATTCTTCAGGAAGAGGTGCGATCAGTACGGCGAGCTTCTTTAATTTTGCCAAATATACGTCAACTGTCTCGCCAGGCAACAGACGCCGCACCTGGAATCGGTCATAGGAACAAACCGGTCAGTTCCAAACGGGGTTAGTAGAGCACACTTTATTTGCTCAATGTCACTTTTCTGTTCTTTGCTCAGATGCCTATACACAACAAGGGCGCCGCCTTTCAAGCGCAGTGGAAGAATCCATTCAATCTTCGTGATCTTGTATAATTTGCAGACCAGTTCCACATTTCTGATCCATTCAACCACTGACTGTCCACTTGTATCACCACTGAATTTGGGGATCAGTTTTATGTTGAACGGTCTTTCCATCATCTTGCTAGAGACAAAGTAAGTGCCGAAATAGCTTAAAGAAAAGAAAAAAAAGTCAACTTATAGTAGCAATAAATGTCTGCAATAGATTTCTTCTGTCTCTCGACCGCAACACTTGTAGCCAAATCACAGTTCAAACGATAGTCCGTCGTAACAGTCCAACAGGCAATGTAGAAAACGACAAAATGGAGTCACACATCCAACCTTCACTTCTCACCAGCAAAAACGTGTGTTCGTCCATCAACATCAGAAAATTCAAATCTGCCACACAGGCAAAAAACAATGGCTTTTGTTCACCGGGAGATCTTTCGAATTAGTCACACCATTCAGGGGAGGGAAGAACATTAGCACAGATTCTGGTCCTTAAAGTAGTTTCTTGCTAACTACTTTTTGGTAATTTTTCTTCGGCAAATTGCACACAAAACCCAAGCTCTTTTTCAAGGTAGCTGATTATCTCTTTCACTACAACAACAGTAATTTTTAATAATCAGTGTAAAGCTACATTTGATGGACCTGATGGTTAGAGATTAAGTCCTTCATGGAAATAGTCAAACAACACGACTGAGAAGACAACATGAGAAAAGATGGAGTAATGTTTGGAGTTAGTATTGTAGGTAGTAAAATTATAGGTCCCTTTAATGTTGGTATCAAGGTAAATGCAAAGAATTATTGTTAAGTTCTTGGACAAGATGTTTTTTGTGTGGTACCAGTTACAATAAAGTAGCTCTGAGCTAAAAAGTTTATTCATGCAAGATAATGCTTCTTCATATTCTGTAAAGATGACTATTGCCCACCTTGCCAAAAAAAAAAATTCCAAAGACACCAAAATAACAAAATGGCGTTCAGCCTCTACAGATATTAATCCAATAAAACAATTGTGATTCATAATTAAAAGAGATGTATATAAAATGAAAAACAATATTCAAGCAAAGAAGATATTTGAAAAGTAATAAAGATGGTGGCAAGTAATTTTAAAGATAAAACAGTAAAGTTAAAATCAATGGGTTAAAAAACAATGAATTTAATAAAAAGTGAAGCAGCACCTATTAATATGTAATACAATAAAAATAATTTATTCAGGTATATAGGATATTGTGTCAAATATGTTCCTTTTGAATTTATTTATAAAATAAAAATTTATGTTACACTTTGTTTACGTAAAACTCATTAACCCCAAAACAAATTATCGATATTTTTAATAAAGTTCAATATTATAAGCTGAAACTTACACAATATATTACTGATATAAATATATCCTGAACATTTTATAAACATCAGTTGGTTAATACCGATTTCATTAGGAAAACATTTAAAAGATATATCCTAGATATTTGAAGTTAAATTTGAGGTTCTAATTAACATATTCCAATCACTTCAAAGAATTGGAGGTTTTTTCTGATTTTTAATATTCATTTTAAGTTCAACATAAAATATTGAATTATCTTTTCAAAATTTTTGCCTACATTTGAAAATCCATAAATGTATTCATAATTTCATTAATAAATCAATTTATCATCAGAGACCATATTTACATTTACACAAATGAAATTTGTAACAAGGAAGTAGTAAAAAAATTTACCTGAAATGGATTCAGAGAAATCAGAGAGACAAAAACTTTTCCCGCCAAGTGAGAAATATAAACAGAAGAAGCATAAATACGGTCAATCTAAAAGTAAATAATTAAACTGTTATTTAAATCCAAAAATATGAATTTGCATGATCAAGTGCAGAAATGAAAAACAAAAAAATCTTTAATTTTTTTTTCTTTTTTTTACATGTCACAAGTCTACAATTTAAAGTAAAAAGATGTCCAACAAAGCAATATTTTGTGGTTCAAATTTTCTGATTTAAAAAAGAACCTTTATCTTAGTTTTCATTTCTTTTGCAAAACAAATTCAACTAATTTTAAATGTTTTAAAACTTGTAAAAGTTAGTCATAATGAAATGGCACTTTACTCGGATTTCATAATGACTGGATGTTAAGGATTTTGTAGAGGCAGTGCTAATGAAATTGCTCAAGCTTCAGTGTTATATTTTTCAACAATTTATATTCAAGTAAATAAACTTATATCACATTTTTAAATGTTTACTGATATTTTTGTTCCAATAGTAAAATGATTCAAAATTGTTTTTTTATCTTGAGAGTTTATTTTTAGTTATGCTTTTATTTTTAGAAAGAGAACTTTGGTTCACTAAAATATTTAAATGAACTACATGAAAGTACTTTCAGGAAGTGAATGAAGACAATACTACTGTAGATAGTTACTGCTTGTCATAAAGCTAGCAGTTATCAATACACACACTGCCAATGAAAAACTGTTAAGTTGGTATAAAACAAACTTTAAATTATGCTTAATATTTAACATATTTAATTTTTTTTTACTTAAGTCCTTTCTTTTTTGACAAACTATTTTCATGGCATTTGAATGGTAAGTATCAAAGTTGAGAGAGACTTAATTCCTATGATTTTATGTTTAGGAGTAGCTTGTGTATACTCCCAGCTGTGTAATGAACAGTAGGCTATCTTCATTTAATGCCTGAAATAATTATTATGTCATTCATTGCACTATGTAGTAAAAAGCCTCATAAATTAAAAATCTACCAAAAATTTTTATTTAATTTTCTAAAATTTGAAAAATGCAAATTCTGGTCAATTATAATAATACAGGGTGTCCTCATAAAAATGACATCATTTTGTAGCCTAACAACATAGTCAATTCTCACTCAAATGATTTCATATTTTAACAAAATGTGTAAAAACTTTAACTGTGCAGACTTATCTCAATGAGAATCTACCAAGAAGATGGATCGGGTGTGCCAGTATAATCACAATGTGCTGTTGAAAATGGCCACCATGTTCACTGACTTGACACCTTGTGATTTTTTTTTTCTATGGGGCTATATGAAAAGACAGGTCTATATCCCCCTCTTCTTCTTATAAGCCTAGGGAAACTTAAGCAGAGAACCACTGAGGCACTGGAGAATGTTACACAAGACATGCTACAGCTTGTTTGGCAGGTGTTGGACTACCGATTTGATGTGTGTCATGTTACAGCTGGTACATGAACTGAACATTTGTGAAGCTTTGTGAAATCGGTTATAAAATCTCCATCTCTTTGAATCTTTTGTTCAAATTTTGATAAATAAATCTTTTCTTGTTCAACATGAAGCCCATTTAATTTTGTTTGCCTGCGACATGGAGTTACTCAGATATTCACTTCAAATGATGTCAATTTTTTTGGACAGCCTGTACTTTATACAAAGAAATAAAAAAAATTAAAATTGTGGTGATATTTAAAACTTTAATTAGGTTTATTAATTTTATCAATAACTTATATTTCAAATTAAAATTAATTGTTAATTAGTTATTTTGTCTAAATAATTATGATATAGTTTTATATATATATATATATATATATATATATATATATAGATATGTAGTAGGGATGTGTGAATGGATAAGAGTGTGAAAAGTAAAGCAAAGTTCAAATTCTAGGCTAGTCTGTTGCATTCACTTAAAAAAGGCATAACTTGGAAAAGGCATAACTCAGTCTCTTCTCCCCCAGCTATGGGTTAAATAACAGAGTAAACTGGATTTGAGTAGAAGCTATTCTGAGAGAAGGAAAACTGAGAATGCCAAACTGTAGAGAAGCCAAGAACTTATTCCACTATCTTTCCCAAGAAATCCTGGCTCTATTCACAGATAAAGAAAGGAATTTGTAAAGAGTCTTGATTGCCTACATACTGAAAGGTCATAGCTCTTTTATTATTTACATAGATACACCAATAAGTCTATAGCATAATGATGAAAATAATTTATTTTACAAAACAAATATTTTTTAACAAAATCTCTTTCCTTATCAATAGACTTTAATCAGCAGTGAATAAATCAAACATTATATAGTGAAAATTTCAGCTTAAGATTCAGCTAATAATTATATTTTAGACTACTATGTAGTTATTGATTCATCCTCAGATTACATGACAATTTTGTAAATAGGCTGATAAATTGAAATCTAAAAATAAATATAACACTATGATTTACAAACTTCATCAATCAAAAGTAATATTTACTCACCAAATTTTGGCAAAGACGATATTTTGTGAATAAGTTTCTAAACAAATATAAGCATTGTTTGTCTTGGGCTGCTTGAGAGAGGAGAATGCTAAAAAAACTAAGTTGGAGAAGTTCTTCACAATGCAGGCAATGGTCAGTAGTTTCTTGTAAATGTAAACCAGAGCATGGAAGACATGTAAGACTTGCAGGGTTGGTAAATAATAGAGATTCAATTTCTTCACACCATATTTCTGAAAGGCATTTCCAACCACTTGAAACCAAAGAGTCATAATTTTTTTTCCAGTATTTGAGTCCAAAGGAAATCTGATTCATGAAGCTGGAGCTGAAAAATCAATTGAATTTCTTTTTATCCTTCATGCAAAATATTTCTTTGCTTTAACTTGCAATATTTATAGAACCTTTGTCAAAACATTAATTCCTTAACATTTAGAAAAAATTTAGTTGAAGTATAAATGAAAATTTAAATTTAATGTTTAAATGATAAAGTCTCAATCATCTTTAAAGCTTTCCCTCAAATTATACACCAGAGCAAACCAGAAAAGTTTTTAAAATACTCTTTTAAAATATTTTCCTCTGAAATTTTAAATGCTTTAAATCTAATACTATACAATTTGTTTGTATAAGTACTTAACTCACCTATAATTTACATATGTACATCAACCATAATATTTTGATGGTTTTAATAAAGATTCTGTTAAATCTTTTAATGATTTTGGTATACAAAATATCTGTTTGCTAACTGATTTTGCCATTTACAAATTGCAAAATAAAACTTTTACAATTAGATATTAATTATTATAACTATAGTGACTAGTCTAATGAGTTGAGTCAAATTGAAATATGATTTCATCTTGAAATAATTAAAAAACATAAAAATAATTAAAAACATATTCTCCACACATCACCATCGGAGTGATCTGATGATTTTGGATACCTAGTATGCATCATATCATCAGATGCCAAGATCAATAGACAATCAAGGTTTTTTGAGGGTTATACAAGTGAGTCTGTAATTACAGCCACCTGTATGACTCTGAGTCATAGGTCACTTATCGTCATCATCTGCTACTTCTTGAGCGATTCCACCAGCACCGTCTCTACAAAATCCTTAACATCCATCGGAGGGACATTACCACCAGTGTTGAAGTTCTGGTCATTAGCATTGAAGCCATGCTATTAAAAATGCAGATACGCTGGACAGGACATGTCTTCCAGGATGAATGACCAATGCTGATTGTACTGTATGGTGAATTTTTCACGGGATAACATTAATGGGGCGCCCAAAAATGATATAAGGACTCTGAAAATAAAAAATCTCAGCATTTGTTGCACTGAACATCGTCAGTGGTCTGACATAGCAGCAAAAAACTCAGGGAGCTGTTGACTCACTGCACATCAAGCCGTCTCTTCCTCTGCCTATGTGCATTTTTATTTCATTGACGTCATTTTATATATTCAGATGTTTTACGACATTCGAACAATTATTTAAAAATTTAAATTAAAAACATTCAATTTCCACTTTATCATCCAATTTTACTGTTAAAATCTTTTAATACATACATTTGAAAATTTAAATTTATATATTTTGTTTGAGAAAAATAATTGATTTTTTTTATGTAAACGATTTGGGTAGGAACATAACAATACTCTGGCAATTCTTCTTAACTTCGACATGTCACCTGTGACCTAAAGTTTTGTTTTTCAAAAATCAAAACTCAGTAAAAAAAAAAAGTAAACCAAAGAAAATCAGCTGCATACAATTGTTTTTTAGTAATAAAATTGTTTTGTGTTGTATTTTTGTTTATATCATGACTGCACTAACAGTTCTGTAAACAAAAAAAAAAACTATACGAAAAGAATGAACCTTAACCCAAAGTTGAGAATTGAACACAGTGGAACGAAAACTTTCCCGGTGAAAATGCACGAAAAACGGTGTTAAACAAAATTAGTCCTCTAAGTATTTTTTTCACATTAACGCAAATTACATTATTCACGAAAATTTTTTGTTCTGGTAGCACCTTTAATTCCTTCAAGGTTATTCAAGTTTAAAAAAAAAGCATATAGAATAAAAAATATATTCTTAAATTATTGTTTAAATAAGATTAAAGAAAATTTATTTTTAAACATGATAACAAATTCTTGATCATTGCACCGTTTCTCTTTCGGTATTTCCTTAGGTTTTATTTTTTTTTACTTTTTCACGCGATTAAAAGGACAGGGTTAGAATCACAAATTTTGATTTATCCTTTGACCGCATAGATTACCGTCCGTAAATAAAACGTTATTTTCATTCTGTTTTAAAGTAAAAGGTAAACATAACTTTTAAAAACCAAGTTAATTACTCCTTGGCTTCGAAACAGATCTCTAGTACAAATATTGGATTTTAGAGAAATTTAAAAAATTTTTTGTTTACATTTTCGTATATAGTGGCGGTTCAATGAGTCAAACTCAAAAATAAAATAAAATATGAAAATAAAACATATAAGCAACAAAAAAAAAAATGAATAAAAATAAAAATAATGTATTTGCTTTACTTTTAAAACGTCTCTCTCTCTCTCTCTCTCTCTCTCTCTCTCTCTCTCTTCGCTCTCCACGGTTACTTTGTATACTTTTCGTCCAACTAATGAGAAGGCAACCTTCAAGTAAAAAGAGGAAGAAGAAGAAAAGACTGAACACAGCTGCAAAACGGCGGAAGTTTTCCTGGACCAGGGTCTAGTCATTGTTATGAGAAATAAGAGAGGCTCCACGCATAACTTCCACTATAAAAAAAACATAAAAAAGAATGTAACACGGGAGGAAAAAGGCCAATCAAAAAAAAAATTAAAAAAAAAAGAAGACTTTTGATGTTAGCCGAAACCAAGCTCCGCGCCAGTAGTTAAAAAGAATATAAACAGACAGTTGAGAGGCAGAAAGAGAGAACAGATCACCAGAGAAACCAGCCCAGCGTATCACGCGAAGATGTTAAGCAAACGTCTGCTTAAGACATTTTCCGACCTTCTGAGGGCCGAGCAAACAGCAAATTGACGCCCACAACAAGTTTCCAAAGTAAAAACACTCACCTGGTACCGAAGTCCGGCTTGTAAACTATCAGCTACCAAGCTGAACGGACTTTCGCCAACACGAATTACAAAAGACGCACTCTCATCGAAATCAAATAAATAAACATATATTATTTGTTTATATCTTTGATTCTGTTCGTTTATTCCCGAAGTTTCCGGTAAATATTGCTAAAAACATCTGACACTTCACAAGTGAAGAAAAAACCAGCCAAGCTTTTTAAACTGCCTAAAAAGTTTATTTATACAGGAAAATTAATTTTTCGTTTATTTTTGGGTGAATAAGGTAATTATCTTTCAAAGAGAACCGAAATTTAAGTTCAAAGAAGGCATTTACATTATTTAAAATGCGTTTTTCGGGTTTTTTCTAATAGAACGTCTGCTGTGCCTAGACATAAGAGATATTTACAACGTTACTGAAAATGAGAAATCACACTAATTTGCAGTCTGACATCAAGTTAAAACAGCTCTGATTTGAAAATTTTTAAGGTGAAGGAAGAACAAAAGATACTCATTGTGTTACTGGCCCTAAGAACCTGCTGATATTTATTTTATTTTATTTTTTTAATTGACTGTGATTGGACGGTTCAAAGAGGAACCGCCTCCTTTGAAAGGGAAGGGAGAACTGGAACTGGACCTTTGCAGTAGTTGGAAACGAGGCCGCTTAGAGACAGGAGGCTGTTTCTCTCTCCTTGCGGAAAAAAGCAGGCAGTGTTTGCTCATAAGTAAAGGATGCATGGTTAACAAAGTTGCTGAGGGCAAGTTTCCCTTTCAGAGAAAGTTTTGAGAAGTCCTCTCGAAGAAGCCTCAGAAAAGAAAGTTTTAAAAGAAGTCCATAAGTGGAATTTGGAGCTAAAGCCGTTTGAAAAGAAGGAGCAAACACGTGCGTTTTCAAAAAGCGTTTTACCACGTGTTTAAGTAAATTTTCACATTCTGGCGCCCGTAAAAGAAAGGCATAATTTCCCGCGCGGACGGGAGGAAAATAAGTGAAGAAAGGAGGGAGTTTGGTCACCTAGAACAGAACCTTGTCTACACAAGAGAGAAAAGAAAAAAGATAAACACTTTTGAAACTTGAAAGGACTGAAAGTGTACTGCAGAGCTAAGGCTCTCCCCACTTTTTTTTTTATTGTTATTACTTATTATTGACACAGCAGGTGGACACAATTTTTTTTTTTTGCTTTTTTGTGCATTGTAATTTTTAAGTTAGTTTTGTTTTCTGCTATGTTTTTTTTTACATTGTGTTACTCAGAGAATAGGTTATCTTATTCTCAGCAAAAAGAGACGAATTTTTGCAAGAACCCTTATTTAGCTGGTTATAAATAAATAAATATTTTTTCTTTGTAATTGAATCTGATTTACATTTTTTTCTTTCTTTTTCGTTATTAATTCGGGCAAGAGTGAAAATACTGTTGCAACAGGTTTTATTTTCTGAAAGAAAAGAAAATTCCTGAGACCTTGCAAAAATTCCAATTCGGCAAATTCTGCTTTGCAAAATTCAAACACTAGTTTTGCTAGCGAATTTGTTATTATTTACTTTTAAGTTATTTAGATTAGGTTTTTAATTTTCAAGGGTCTTGCAGATTTGTCTCCCTTACACTGTATAATTTTTTTTTCTTCTTTTTCTTTTTCTTTTTTCTTCCTGCCTTTTATTTTTTCATTCTCTCACGGTCAGAATTTTTTTTAACCACGTGGCGACTATTTGAGTAGTTTATTACTTTTTGAATTTCCCGCCTTGTTGGCAGCCATCTTGTCTTGTTCGTTTTGAAATTTTAGTCGCCATCTTGTGAGGTTGAATTTTTTTTTTCATACAGGAAAAATTGATTTTATGTTTAATTTTTATTTTACCAGTAAGTTTCTCCTTTAAAGCTATGGACATGTCCGTCACCCCCACTACTAAGTTGCTCAATCGCCAGAGAGACATAATTAATGATAAAACTCACTCATTTATTCTGAGAATCGTCTCCCGAGATGATGTTAATGAAGAGAACCTTTTGTCATTGAGGGCTAAGATTGAAAGCCAGCTCAGTACAGTAGAAATGCTTAATGATCAAATTAGCAATGCCCTTATGGAAGACGAACATGGGGAAGAAATGTTGATAGATCTTCAATCTTCATAGAGTAGAAACCCAATTCGTGGTTGAAACTGAAACCTATTTAGGCTGTATAAGAAAGAGGTGTAATGGTGAAGGCCGAGCTTGCCTGGCAAAGCCACAGGATAATTTCAGTGTGGCTCATTACAAAGTAACTCCCAAGCTGGAGTGCCCTGTTTTAGACCCAGAAAGTTTAGAGAAAGACAAATTGGCCTATCTGAACGTTTTTTAAAGAGTTTGAAAACTGTGTTTTGAACATAGATAATAGAAGCCTGAGGTTGATTATTCTCAGAAACCATATCAGAGGCCATGCTCTCAAGCTCATTAACCGCCTAACCATCTCGGACGAAAACTATGACTCTGCCTTGGATATATTGAATAGGGAGTTCCTTGATAGGGAACGTATAATGGAGCAAATGTTTCTATCCATTTCTAACTCCAGAGTTGTGAAAGACCAAGAGTGGGATAACGTCAGATCATTTCTCACCAACATTAAGACACAGCTCCATGAGTTGAAGAATTCCTTCTCCTTGGATTCCCTGGAGAAGGGTTCTCCAGGTAGCAAGTTTGTGAGTCATGTAGTGTTCAGTAAACTGCCGGTGTCGTTTCGGCGTGAAGTTATCAACAGTGTGGGAAATAATTATCCTGAATTGGAGGCGTTATTCTCTGTATATTCAGATGCTATCCGAACATTAGAAATTACTAAGCCCAAAGTAGCTGATAAAATGTTTATAAGCAGAGAGCCCTTAGTTCGAGCAAGTTTAAAGTACTTCCAGATGATAGAAAACCCTCAACCCTGGAAAATTTCTTAAAGCTGCACCCGAGAAGTTTAGGTGCAATTTTTGTCATTCCAACGCTCTTACTGGATATTTTTTTAGGAATTATCCTACATTAAAGGACCGCTTGGGTGTGTGCGAGTCAGCTAATTTATACACCAAATGCACTAGTCCTTCACATTCTGCTGAGCAGTGCCCTTACGCACAAGGCCAGTTTAAGCCTTGTTGGGGTTGCAAGAGCCTGTTTCATTGCGACGCTTTGTGTCCTACTGTTGATAAGAAGCAAGTGAATGTAAATCCTTGTTTTGAGAAGGACAGATTTATTACTACCCGTGCTCAAGATTGTAATCGGGCAGAGCAAGACTGAGAAAAGGATAAATTGTTTGGTAGACACAGGCAGTCAACAGTCTTACCTTTCAAGTAGTGTAATGAGGACCTTGAATGATAGACCTGTTCAAACACCTAAACGAAAATTTGTCATTAAAACATTTTTGGGTTCGGCGCAGAAAGTATTTAGTGAAGTATTGTTGGACGCCAAGCTTCTTAATGGAAAGAAATCGATTCCCTTTCTTTTGGATGAAAAGTTAGACAGAGATTTTCATGTGGTGGGTCTTAGCGCAGCGGTAAACAGTATACAAGCCATTGATTTTAAATTGGCCGTGGACTTTTCAAGTGTCCAGGATGATTCTTTCTCCGTACAAGGGTTATTAGGTGTGGATTTGTTCAAATTTTTGGGCCCCATGCAGTTGACAAGTTTGATGAATAGCTCTGCGTTTAGGTTCCCGCAGGGATTGGTACCTTTTGGGAATGTTGCAGACTTTTTGGCGCCTGAGACTGTTACTCAGGAAAATAAAGCTTGTGACTCTCATTATACTCAGATAGTAGCCAATTGTTCAGAGTGTCCTGTGACTCATGTATATTATGTGTTAGGATCCAAGTCCATGTAGGTGGATCCTTTGGACTGTTTTTCTGAATCCTCAGTTGAGAGGTACCCTGAGAGTTTATGCAGGGACATACTGCTGAGCCATTTTTATGTGGATAACCGACAATTCTCTGACTTTTTTATTGAGTTTGTATGAGGATACTGTCGACATCATGAAGGAGGGTAACATCTTCCTCAGGTGCTGCAACTCAAACTGTGATATCTTGAGGGTTAGAATGAAGTCCGATGGCAATTTTGTAACTCATGACTCTCCATTTGAGAAAGTTTTACGTTATTATTATGACCCAGACAAGGTTGAGTTACATATAGCGAATAAGTCTCCTGAAGTTGCTGCCGTAACTAAGAGAGGTGTCCTATCACAGAATTCCAGTGTTTTTGACCCGTTATCCTTATGTCTACCTGTCACTATCAAAGGGAAAATATTTATCAGTGACTTATGAAGGCTAAAGTTGACCTGAGGTGAAAGGATTCCTTCTAAACACCAGGCGGTCTGGAGTAAATTGTTTGAGGTTCCCCAGATTTGTTTTGGATATTTCTGGTCCTGCCAGTTTGTTGGTGTTTTGTGATGCATCTCAAAAGGCTTATGGATTTGCAGCCTATACAAAGCAGAATGCGTCTGCCAGGTTGATGTTTGCTAAAACAAAGGTAGCACCATTAGAGAAAAGAACTTTGCCGTCTCTAGAATTATTAGTCGTTTTTCTTGCCATCAGAACGGTCCCTAACATTTTGAAGCTCTTACCGTTAAACGTTGGGAAGAGCGTTACCGTGATCGTAGACGCTCAAATAGTGCTGCCGTGGGTGTTATCGGATGATTCAAAAACAAAAAGTTTGTTTATTAGAAGCAGGTTGAAAGACATTCGGGGAGCAGTGGAAAGACTAAGAGACCAGGGTTATGATCTGAACTTCAGATATGTCCCATCGGCTGACAACCCCGCTGATATGATCACGAGAGGCATTTCACTGGACAAGTTTGAATCGCAGTTTCAGTTTTGGATAGTTGGGTCTGAGTGGTTGTCGGGGAACACTGTAAATTGGCCGCACAATGAACTAAATTGTTTGAGTCACAACAGTCAAAAGTTGGTTTCGGATAACGTTGTTCCTGATGTGTCAGTGGTTCAAGATGTTGCCCTGGTAGTTGATTTCAACAGGTTTTTCATCCTTTCCAAAATTAATGAAAGTTTTGGCCTATATCTTTAAGTTTATCTTAAGGTTGAAGTGATCCCCTACGGACCATGTGCTGACCGCTAAGATTAAGAGGGCGGATGGAGGTATCCAGAAGCATTCTTTGAGGCATCTTTTTCCGATGGAATTGTCTATCACCCATTCTCATCAGACTGCTGTGCCATCCAAGGAAGTATCCAATTTGGTTGTTGCAGCTTCTCCTGTTAGAGATAATATTAGAAGTCCGGTTGCCTCTGCTAGACCTCGTAGGAAAGTTAGAAGTGTAAATAGTATGGATGATAACTTTTTAGTGCGTTACATGCACTTAGATGTTTTTTGATTTTATGTAGATCATGCTAAGAAAAGAATTTTTTTTTGTTTGTTGGGAGTGTTTGAAAATTTTTAAGGTGACGGGAGAACAAAAGATACTCATTGTGTTACTGGCCCTAAGAAACTGCTGATATTTTTTTTTTTTTTTTTTTAATGGACTGTGATTGGACGGTTCAAAGAGGAACCGCCTCCTTTGAAAGGGAAGGGAGAACTGGAACTGGACCTTTGCAGTAGTTGGAAACGAGGCCGCTTAGAGACAGAAGGCTGTTTCTCTCTCCTTGCGGAAAAAAGCAGGCAGTGTTTGCCCATAAGTAAAGGATGCATGGTTAACAAAGTTGCTGAGGGCAAGTTTCCCTTTCAGAGAAAGTTTTGAGAAGTCCTCTCGAAGAAGCCTCAGAAAAGAAAGTTTTAAAAGAAGTCCATAAGTGGAATTTGGAGCTAAAGCCGTTTGATAAGAAGGAGCAAACACGTGCGTTTTCAAAAAGCGTTTTACCACGTGCTTAAGTAAATTTTCACCTTCTGAAAGTGTACTGTAGAGCTAAGGCTCTCCCCACTTATTAATTCGGGCAATAGTGAAAATACTGTTGCAGCAGGTTTTATTTTCTGAAAGAAAAGAAAATTTCCGAAACTGATGATTGTGATGATAAAGTCATTAATTCCAATTTAATTTATCGGACTTTAAATGAGATCATATTTACTGCAGAGAAATCGAAATATTTTATTCTTCTTCATTCTTTGCGCACGGTCGGATAAAAAAAATATTTCTTTTTGTCCTATAAAAATTTTGATAAAAACCGCAATCGTTCTGCTGCTGGTACGTTGGAGAATATTGACATGCGGTATTTGATCTCGCCATGGCAACCCGAAGATGCGCTGGAAAGTTTCAAGAGCTCGTATGTTGGCTCTAAATGGTATTCAAATTGGGGCGCTTATTATCCAACGACAGATTAAGTGGATTAGTTATTTTATCAGGATGCTCGAAGACCGTATCCCAAAGATGATCCTTTATGGGGAACTCTTGGAAGGCCAATGATATGTTGAAGTACAGGAAAAAAAAAAGTTTCAAAACCAACTGAAAGTAATGCTAAAACGGTGCGGTATTAATTCTGCAAAGTTAGAGCAGCCAATCACTGGAGGACACTATGCCGTCAGGCCATTGAAAGATTTGAAACTATCCGAACTCAAGACCAGGAATTTCCACGGCAACAACGTCATCATAACTTAGTGCCACTTGATGTTTGCATTCAGTGACCAACTAGCGATGTCTTCAATTATCATTATTCTCATTTGGTGGAGTAGATGACGTCATTGTCATCGACGGACTTCTATTAATTAATTATAAAAAATTTTAAATAATAAAGAAAAGCCAATGAAAATTTTGAAGGTGTTTTCTTTTATATAGACCTCACGCGCACGTAAACAGCTTCTCCAAAACACTTGATTTCAAGGCCTCTGACTGCAGATTTTCCTTGCTATTATATTGTTTTTTTTTACCCGTCATGAAATGAGGATTCTTGAATGGCAATGATAATAACAGCATTAGCTGTTTCCCTACGATGAAAAAATTTAGCATTCATTGACCGAGAAGCCTGTCAGTTGACATTTGTAAAATCTTTCTCTTAAAATTTTTTCAGGAAAATAGATTGCTCAAGTCCAGTAGCTGTTACCACTCTTTCCAATATTGATGGGGATTTCCTTCCTAACCTTTTATTTGAAGTAGTGTGGAACGTTCTTTGTTTATGATTCTGTAGTACCAGTCCACAATTTTCAAAGAAGGATGGTCTTCGCCAAGACTCAGAAGTTCCATCCCACAAAAGCCATTTTTAATCATTGATCTTAGAAAGCGGTTGTATACAGAAAACAGTTTATATATTTCTGTACGAGTTTTGCACCATGTAATGACATTCATATGGTAGTTTCGATCTGACGAGGCTATTCACGAACATGACTTGAGTTTTCAGGTTAATGTTTTGGTTTTGTAGCAATTTGCAGTGGTGGCAGCACATTCTATTTTCTTTTCTCCTATACTACATTTGTTATAACTGACCAATACGCCGAGTTATTTGAACTGTTTAGTATTTACTATTTCCATATCCTGATTTTTTATGATGAATTCAGGATAGCTGTCATCATTACTTTCATTCCAATTCTAGATTATAGTTTCTGCTTTGGAAATCTTGAATGCGAATCCCATTTCTTGGAAATGAAGAGAATGTTAATTTTCTGCTTAAGATCACTTTTATCTCAACTATGAATACCTATGTCACCAGAATAGCTCTCCCCATTATCAGTATTTTGACCTTGGGAGGGAAAGCAGGATCGTTGTCTTTTATTGGCAGATTAGCTTAGGATATGGTATGGAATACTTAAATGATCAATACACTTCTCTTCACATCTGTGTTTAAAAAATGAAATAGGCTTCTCGTCGTACTCCTGATGAGGTTATAAGAAATAAGCCTTATTTCCAATAAAATTACATCCCCACATACATAACATATGAAAGCACACCCAAACATTATTTTCTACCCAATAACAGATAATATTAGTTGTGTTGTCTTTCAGTCTGAAACGTAGTAGTAATTCTTGTCGTGTCAGTTGACTTTATGCAAAATAGGGTGTCCATTTTACGTATCTCAGTACATCTCCCAGAAACGAAGAGGTGTTATACCCTTCGTTGATCTTTGACTTCTAACTATAGTAGGGGATCTTATTCTCTCTCTCTCTCTCTCTCTCTCTCTCTCTCTCTCTCTCTCTCTGTACCTAATTCTTCTTATTGGGGACCTAGGTCTGAATTCAACCTCGTTCTGATCTTCCGACTCCATTCCTTCCTACTGTTTCCTTTCGCTATCAGAGAGACTCATCCTTTCTTCCCATTCAGGTTCGTCCTCATTTTTTACTTCATCCATCTCGACTTCGTCGTCTATACAATTGATCAATGAGCCAATAAATGCTGATTCGTTGTTGTTGTTATTACAGCTGTATTATATCCCTTTTGTACAATAAAGTTTGCTTTTTCGGGAATAAATTCTCTGTCTTTGTTGTACCACATTTTTTCGTTTGTTGAATAGGACATTGTCATAAAAGATCTAATTTGTATTTCCATCAATGCATAGGGACTTTGTACTCTACTTGCATGTGGAATGTTTCTATAACTCAGTAACAGTTTCGGTAGGTAGCTATGGATGGGGAAATGCCTTCAATCCCATTTTCACCATTCTCTCTAGATTCGATTGCAGGTGGTAAGGGAGGCAACCAATTTGTTTTAACCATTCTGGTGCATTATAAGCGACTAACATTTTTGGCGCCCCATTTCAGGAAAATATTACTCGTAATATTTGCTTTCATATTCTGAACCCAAACCACTTCTAGCCACCCAGAGAATGAGTCCATCAAAATTAAAAATAGTCCTATACCTTTAACATGCGCGTGATCCATATGAACCCGAACCTATGGCTTTTTTCTTTAGGCCATAAGTGTATTTTGGTTCGCCGAAATTTTTTTTAATTTCCATACATTTTGGGCATTTTTGTACATATTTTCTACATCACACGAATACCCAGGCCATCACGCTTCTAATTTTAATCATCTATGTGTTCTGTTATTCCACAATGAACATCATCATTTACAATTTTTATTACTTCTTTTCTTAATCTTTTTGATAGTATTAAAACATCTCCATTGCATATAAAACACTTCTCTATAATTAACTTGTGCATTATCTTTTTATAGGATTTATCTGCTCCAGAACAAGCACCTCATTTATTTCTTTTTATTCTATAATAATAAAAATAAATAATTTGCTCAATACTGGATCCTGTAAGGTTTCAAATGCAAGACAATTTAGGATTAATACTTCATCTTCAATCCAGAATTCTGAATTGTTTGATCTTTCTATTCGTTTAATTTTTTAATAACATCATCAGCATGTGGAATAGTGTTTCCTTTCATATATTTGATGAGCTCTATGACTCATCTTAAAATTCGAGATGTGACTTTAGGTAACTCCTTTCTGGGGTTAAAAATAAAATCTAAAGGTTTATGGTCAAATTTCAAGAAAATCTTCTTGTCTAATAAAATCTGGTGAGCTCTATTTGTGCTCCATGCAATAGATAACCGTTAGCTGCTAACGCTTCTTTTTCAATGTGGGAGCGAAGACGGAAAGAAATAATAAGACAATCAAACAGCAAATGACAAAAAAAAAAAAAATGATTTCTGAGTCGAAGTATTCGCGCATCTTTCCGGTTAAAAAATGAATCCTATGAAAATAATTATTTAACATTTTTCAAACAATGGGTCACGTTACCACTGACAATAACCCCTGCCCCCCCCCCCAAAAAAAAACAAAAAATGCTTTGTGGTCCCTTTGAAGAGTATGTAAGCCAAGTCTCTAGTCCAGACAAGCTGTAAGGAGAAGGAGTGGCTACATGCTGCAACAGATTTATGATACTATGGCTTGAAAAAAATTCTCTTACTATTCACCCGTCTTCATCACCAAGCTATATGACACTTACACTTTCCTCCCCACTTTATCCCTTGCCTCTTTTTTTCACACATACACGCGAAGAAATCATAGTTCTTTTCCTCTTAACTACAAATAAGGAACTTTAACACAAGAACTTTAACACTGATACGCCATAAGAAAAATTTACTTGTAAAACACAAAAAATAAAAATACAGTGTAACCCGGATATAAGAGAGTTGTCGGGACCGGATAAGAATTATCTTATATCCGGGTTTCTCTTATATCCGGGTTTGGTCTAATTTATATACATTAACACAGGCTCTAATTTGGGACCAGAGAAAATCTCCCTTATATCTGGGTTTCTCTTATATCCGGGTCTCTTATATCCGGGTTACACTGTATTTTATATTTAAACACCTTTCTCACCCTTTTCTTTTTTGTGGGTTGATTCAAATTCGCAACAAATGTTTGAATAGTTGGCTTCAGCTGAGGTTAATCTTCTAGAAAGGTAAATTGTAGGGTGGTCTTCTTGAGACAAAATCGCTGATACAGTACACCTAATTGCATCCGTAGTTAGCCACTTCTTTTTTGGGTAATAAATTTTTAATTTTTTTTAGAAGTGCTTTCTTTAAATTTTCAAATGCTATATTTTGCCACTGAGTCCATTTAAATTCGCTATTCTTATTACGTAACTCTACAAAGGGTTCTATGAATTCACTATATCTTGGCAAATGTCTGCCACAAAATGGCTAACCCTGATTCCAGTTCTTTTTTATTTGTGGGTATTGATACCTCCACTATTTTCTTTATCAAATTTGTGTCTGCCGAAATTCCGTCTTTAGAAATCTGACATCCCAGATATGCTATTGTGTCGCAATTTAATATACATTTATACTTGTTTATGGTCATCCCAGTATATTTTAATTTGTTTAAAACATAATTCGTTTTTTGTTTTAACTCTTCTTTACTGGAAGCACCGACGAATATAACATCTTGATAAATGATCATATTCTTAACTTCACCCAGTTAGTACATTTTCAATTGATCTCTGAAAAATAGCATCTAAAAATCTATGCTCAAAAAACACTGCTCCACCATTGGCTGTAGTTTAGCAAATACTAAAGACAGAATGTGAATCGTTAGTCTGCGAGATTCAAAGTAACAGGAGTGACTATTTTCCTTTAATGCTCGCTTTGTACCCTTTTAACATGGCCTGGCTTTCTACAATGCCAGCATTTCCTCTTGGCACAGCTGACGGAGAAATGACCAAACCGTCCACACGTCTAGCAATCTATACGTCTATTTTGCGGTTTTATCGGGACTACTCTTACTTCTCTTGGTGGCCCTTGGTCGTTTCCATGATTCCATTGTTTAGGGTTTTTTTTATTTACCGGAGGTCTTCCAGGTACTCTCGTTGAGAACCTACACCACTCAGCCTCATGTCCAAACCGTCCCTATTCCTTACAGTTTGGCCCTGTCTGTTCCGAAGGTGCTTCAAAACTAGTTGGACAATCCCTTGACTTATGGCCCTCATAATTACACGTCCAACAAACAAGCCCGTATCTCCCGGGTGTTGGTCTGAAGAATCCATGTCTCAAGGACCACTGTTTTCTATGGAGATCAGCTTCTTCCTCCCAATTCTCGGGCGCCCTCTATAGTTTTCCTGTCCTCTTCTTGTGGCCGGGATCCCTCTGCTTCTATTGGCCTTGATATCCTCCTGACCTTTAGCTAAACATTCTTCCCACTAATTCTCTCCTAGAGTTTTGTAATCTCTCTGGCGAGATTTACCGCCTCAGTCAGTGTGATTGGTGCCCCTCTAATGAAATCGTGTCTGATGTCACCGTCCCAGAGGGGATCTACATATATACCAATTAATTGGGCCTGGATGGCTCCTCCATTACTTGCTGCCTCATCGGGATATGCCGGAGTGGCCAACTTATCCATCCTAACTCTCAGCTCACTAGGAGTTACTCTGTTTACTTTCGTAATCATTAAGCTCATCGTTTCTATTGTGGTTATGTCATTAGCTTATTGCCCCACTAATGCCCTTTCTAAATCGGCCCATGTCATAATGCCATAGTTCCCCTATAAAATTATAGATAGTTCCCTCTGCGTAATCGTAGGCTAGTATTAGTGTCTCCTTTTCGGTGAGGTCATATATCGTCTGTGTTTTTGTTATGGCTGTCAGCCAGTCTTGCAATTCCAACGGGACGCCTTGTAGGATGGCAATTTGGGCCCCTCGTTGTATTTTTAAATGCCTTAGTGATTTGGGATACCCCCGCTCTCAGTTCTACCCTCATATCTTCTGATGTTTGATCGGGGTCTGGCTCAGATCCATAGAGACAACTTAATACGCTAACCAATGCAACTTTCTGCCAAGTCAAAACAAAAAGCCCAAAATAAATGTTCTACCTATACTTGATGAAATCGTCTTCGTCTGTCTGATGGGTTGATATGTCAACTATTTCAGAACCGAATAGCCTAATGACTAAAGTCCCTTGGTTCTTACTCCTGAATGTATTTTCACAACCTTGTCTGAGTGGATTCTGTGTTCCTAAGAGCTGCTATCTTCCAAGTTACTATTTTCTAAGTTGCTATCTTATAAATTGCTGCTGGATTTCTTGGGTCGATCCATGTCAATAGCAACCAATAATATAGACCAAATCAGTCGTTAAGGCGTTGCTGGCATTGTGCTGATGAGCACGGTTCCACTTGATCTAGGTGGTGTTCGTCTCCTTCACGACCATTCACTCCTCTGTTACGCTGTATTTTTGAACTTAGAGGGTGAGAAGATTGCTGATGAAGTAAACTGAAGTAAAGAACGTTAACAGCTAGGAGTTACACAAAAAAGAATTAACTCGGCTTAAAAATGTAACTATACTTTTGGCTTATTTTTTGTATACAGCGGTTTTAACCCTTCCCACTTACTGTTATAATCAAATGACACTGGGTTCTCTTTTGGAGTTTACAGCCTGTGTTAGTAGTAATTTAAATTTCTAAGTTCTGGGCTTCAGGGCTGGCACAAGGCCTTGGTCCAGAGGTCTCGACGAACGATATGGATTCCAGTAGCAGTATTGTGGGGACCCTCCAAGTTGTGCAAACCTCTAGCTCTAGTTCGGCATCTAGCTTTTGTGGGGTTGACCAGGGCCTGGGGTTTCCTTAGCATCAACCTTTTTCTAAAATCTCATATCTTCAAAACATGTTTACTCAAGTAAGCTTCCAAATTTAGGGATTGTCCAGCCCAGTTTGGGAGTGACCAAAGGAATCAAGCCGCTCCTTAACTCCAAATCCCTTCACTTTTCATCTCCCATCATCGCTTCATGGGCCAAGATCGCTTCCTTTCTCTCACTATCTCAACATTCAATTCAGCCCATTTCCAAAGGCTGCTCACAAATCTAAATTTTAAAATGCATAGGCAAAAAGGGGTTTCCAGTAATTAATCTTTAATCTTTATTTAATTAATCTTTAATCTTTATTTATCAGCTCGTTTCACTCTGTTTCCTTTGTTTTAAGTGGTCTCCCAAAGAAAGGGACTTGACCATCTTCTAAGATAATCAGAGCCAATCCAGATGGCCCCTGCCAGCTAAATCTCAAAATCTTCTTTGTTCATCTAACAGTTGCTATAGTTGAGAAAAAGAAAAAATAATCCAATATCTTTAGTAATAAACAAGATTTCTCTTTCTCTGTTTATGTGTTTCTAGGTCAGCCAGACCACCTAGCTTTTGCCTATGCATTGGACCTTAAAAAAGAATGCAACTCAATCATTTCTGCAACTTTTTTCTTCTCTATCCCCTCTTTTTTCTTTCTTTTTCTTCTCTTTTTCTTGTTCTTGAATAACACACTGACACCCCAGTGCCACATATATCTGAACATGAAAATATATTTTTATATTTCTTAATGAAAAAGACTAAATCTGAAGAAGATACAACAATTTTTGTTATTTTTTAATGAAAAAGATTAATCTGAGAAAATGCAACTATTCTTCTCAATTCTAAATAAAAGAAAATCTATGTGTGGATACAAATCAAAATGTTTGGCTATTTTGAAATAAAAAAGACTAAATCTGAAAAAATGTAACTTTTTTAGATATTAATTAATAATAAAGATTAAATCAGAAAAAAATGTAACTGTTTTTATTATTTCTTAATGAAAAAGACTAAACCTGTAGAAAATGTAACTGTTTTTGATATTTCTTAAGGAAAGAAACAAAATCTGAACAAAATGCAACTGTTTTTGCTATTTCATAATGTAAAAAGACTGAATATGAATAAAATGTAACAGTTCTTGTAATTTCTTAATGAAAAAGAATGAATATAAACAAAATCTGTTTTTGATATTTGTTAATGAAAAAGAGTATATATGACTAAAATCTAACAGTTTTTGATATTTCTTAATGAAAAAGATTAAATCTGACCAAAATCTGTTTTTGTTATTACTTAATGAAAATATACAAAATATAACATTTTTGTTATTCATTAAATCTGAAGAAAATGTAACATTTTTGATATTTCTCAATGAAAAGAAGCTAAAACCAAAAAATATAAGTTTTTTATTATATTTCTTAATGAGAAAGATAAAATCTTATGAAAATATATCTGTTTTTGTTATTTCATGAAAAAGAATTTATACAAAATGAGACCTATTTGATATTTATTGATGGATAAAACTAAATCTGTACAAAATACAAGATTTTTTATATATTTCTTAATGCAAAAGGCTAAATCTGTACAAAATGCAATACTTTTAATATTTGATAATGAAAAAAACCTAAATCTGAACAAAATGTAAATGTTTTGTTATTTCTTAATAAAAAAGACTAAATATGTACAAAATGCAGCATTTTTTTATATCAATTAATGAAAAAACTGAATGAAAATAGCTGTTTTTGATATTTCTTATTAAAAACAACTAAACCAGAACAAAATAAAAATTTATTTTTTATTGGTTAAGGCAAAAGACAAAATATGAACAAAATGCAACTACTATTACTACTTCTTAATGAAAACAACTAAATCTGAATAAAGTGTTCATTTTTTTATATTTCTTTAGAAAATTTTTTTACTTCTGTTCAAAATATAACTTTTTTTTATATTTCCTAATGAAAAAACTAAATCTGTACAAAATGTATCATTTTTGATATGTCTTAGTGAAAAAAAGTAAATTTGAAGAAAATATTGCTTTTTTTTTCATATTTCTTAATGAAAAACACCAAATCTGAATAAAATGTAACTGTTTTTGCTATTTCCAAATGAAAAAACTAAATCTGAACAAAATATAAACCATTTTGATATTTCTTAATGGAAAAGACTAAATCTGGACAAAATGGAAATGATTTTGTTATTTCTTAATGAAAAAACTAAATCAGTACAAAACATTTTTTTGATACTTATTAACGAAAAATACTAAATCTGCAGAAAATGTGAATTTGTTGATATATCTTAATGAAAAAACTAAGTCTGTATAAAATGTAACTATTCTTAAAGAGAAATCTCTATCTGACCAAAATCTATGTTGTAGATATTTAATGAAAAGGACGAAACCAGTACAAAATGTAACCTTTTTGTTATTTATTAATGAAAACAACTAAATCCAAACAAAGTGTAACTTTTTTCATATTTCTTAATGAAAAAGATTAAATCTGTACAAAATTTGATATTCCATAATGAAAAAGACTAAATCTGAAAAAATTCAACTTTTTGATATTTCTTACTGAAAAAAAGACTAAAACCTGTACAAAATGCAAGATTTTGTTATTTCTTAATGAAAAAAAACTAAATCTATAGAAACTAGCCTTTCGTTTTTTCTTAAGGACTAAATCTGAACAAAATGGAAATGTTTATGTTATTTTTTTTTAATGGAAAAGAATAAAATCTGAAAAAGTGTAATGGTTTTTTGATCTTTCTTGATGAGATAACTAAATCTGAACAAAGTGCAACCTTTTTATTTTTCTTAATGAAAAAATTCTATATCTGTTCAAAATATAAGTTTAATTTATATTTCCAAATGAAAAACACTGAATCTGTACAAAATGTATCATTTTTTATATGTCTTAGTGAAACAAGACTAAATCTGAAGAAAATATAGATTTTTCATATTTCTTAATGAAAAAGACTAAATCTGAATGAAATATAACTGTTTTTGTTATTTCTTACTGAAAACAATTAAACTCAAACAAAATATTACTCTTTTTGTTATTTCTTAATAATAAAGACTAAATTTATACAAAACATAATTTTTTTTAATATTTCTTAATGAAAAATCTGTATCTGACCAAAATCTATTTTTTAATGAAAAGGATCAAATCTGTAAAAGATGTAATCTCTTTTCTTTAATGAAAAAGAATAAATCTATAGAAAATTTAAATTTTTTAAAATATTTCTTAATGAAAACGACTAAATCTGAACAATATGTAATGGTTTTTGCTCCAATGGCAATGCCCGCCTTGCTTATCACTGGTGAGACATCCCCGACATGAGGAACAAAAATATCAAGATGGTCCTCAGAAATGTCAATGAGGATGTCATCATGAGGATGCACCCTGACAACTTTTTCGGAGCCTCTTCAGTTGCTATCAGGATGTCCCACATAGGGTATGTTTCTTTTTGCCAGAACTTTGGCACCAATATTAAAGCTCTTCAGTGACTCCTCCATAGTCCCCCTGCTAACACCGACCAACTTTCTGTGGCCACCGCTTATTAGAAGTTTACCGGAAATATATTCTCAGTATTGCTCCTGCATGCCCGTAAAGTGCTTGGCATCGTTTTTCTTGGGCCAATGGCAACTCTATTGGTGAAGCAGGTTGCTGCTGTATATCCACCTGCTGGGAGGATCGGTCATTTTGGCCAAACTCACCACCTAACGCAAACAAGGAAAAAAGTTCACGAAAAAAAAGTCGACAAAAAATAGTCACACTGACACAAACTGACAAAGCACGTCCGTAGGGAATCAAAGAATTGTAATACAATCAATCTTTGTAGAAATGACAGTCAAGCCTTCCAGTCTGTAACGTAGATTGTTCTCGTGTCGACTGACAACTGTCTTATTTGTAGTCGTTCGACTTTATTCAAAATAGTCCATTTTGCATATCCCACTACAATTACAAACATGCCAAAAAATCCACAATGCAATACACACCATTGAAATATTTGACCAATGAGAGAAAACTAAAACGTTATTTTCCTCGGACCTACTTTCGGGAAAAAAAATTCTTCACAGATTTCGAGCAGAGATGCGACTGTCTAAAAGCCGAAGAGAAGACATGGTTACATAGTTTTCTTTTCTTTTCCTACAGTGCGTACTGATAGAAACATGTGTGAGCACCTTCAACGAATCATCTCCAACAACAGCAAAAAAGACGGTCATTGAATCTTCGCTTACGGTAAAAGTCTTTTTTCCAACTGCACATTTTTCTGTTGACCAACTATTTAAAAATATTTTCTAAACTACATATTTTTCTGTGAACCAACTACTCAAAGACTAACACAACTAAAGACTATCTTTAAACATTTTTACTCTTTTGAATTCATATAGATATGTTAGTAAATATAAATGATTTATCTAAGAGCCATACCTACGATTTCTTTGTTTTTATTATATTATTGTTTGGAATTCGGACATTCGAATTTTAATATAAAAACCCTAGACAACATAATTTCCTACAAGGGTTGAAGTGTTTCAATATTGGAGTCCTCGCCAGTCATATATAATTCTGTAGATCGATACAGTTCCTCTATTAGATCAATTGATTCAGTGGATTTAGAACTTGGAAGATGGTTTCTATTGATGTAGGCATATGCTGCTGTGAAGTCGACATATCAGGTATACAATTTCCCATTAGAAAGGTAAGCTTGGAGTTGTTTCATATGCTATTGTAGAACCCAAATTCTACATTATTCCAATACCCAAAATAGTTGGGCCAAATCTGTGCAAAAAGTGGATCACAGAACACTTTCAACTTCATACACCTTCAAAATAATAAATATATAAGTAGGCGTGACTATCCACCCACGCTTAACTAATTTTTACAGATTGTGACTGAAATCCAAGTTCGCGCCAAGTCTCTGTAAGCCACCCGAAGCAAATAAAAACATAAACTCATTCACACTCGCCAGTGAGAATTGTGACATCAATCGAATTACAACTAAACTTCACGTTACACAATTTTAAGTTTTTTCATTCATACGAACATTATACAACTTAACGATATTGACACTCACTCATCAAAACTTATCAATGAACTTTATTCTTATTCACTCACCAAATTTCTTTACGCAGAAGTTAAACAAATTCCTGCTAACAAATCAACATATTTTTTTTACATTTGAGAACATTGTATTACACAAAACAATCAAAGTTAGATAACTTCTTTGATCACAAAATTGCATTCAACTTTATAAACATTTATGAACGGTAAATTTTTTCTCTTGCAATTAATTTTTACGGATTCTTCGATAACAGATTCTAACAAACAACTTTTCGAATTAGAACTCATTTACAAAATTTAATCTTCCCCAAAATTGAGTTCAATATAAATTAAACTAACAAGATTTCATCTAAAAAAATCGACTATATTTTTGTAAAATTACAAATTTCATTACAAAAAATACATTACTTGTTATTGAAATATTTGTTTTTGTCTTCAATCACAAATCTTTCTTGTTGTTTCCTCTTGTTGTTTTTGCATTATGCTTAACATATTAATAGAGTAAAAAAAATTGTATGGATTGATTTGGGCCCTCAACAGAAATCAAATGCCGTCAACACAAGTGAAATTTTGGCGGTTACCATTTAATAATGGTAACCACAAAAATTTCCACTACACTATCATTGCATCCCTTACCAGAACGAAAAACAAACTGGGTCGTGAGGAGTTGACTTCCATAAAATGATGTGATTTCAAATTAACCATCAAGTAAACAAAAATTCATTGTTGAAGTAATTGTCAACTAAGATCGCATCGAGTAGGATTCCCACTAATCACCGGCAAATCCAGCTATGCAGGAAGCGGATCTGATGTGTCCCCACATTCAAACCCTGATACAATGCGAAGGAACTGAACAAGTACAGACTTTTTAATCTGTGTCCATGATGGCTTTCAGCTATGAAAGAGCTAAAGTCTGTGTAATTTTCTGGAAAGTTCACCAGTAGCATACAGTTTGGTTAGCGTTCGGTTGAGAAAAGACAAGGATGACGCTCGCCTTGCACGGATGTTAGAAATATACTACTTGCAAATTAATAATATGTACAAGACACGGACTTCCTAAAAAACAAAATATTGATCTATTTGAAAGATAAAGTAAATGTAATTCGCATAAGAAAAATTAATTTCCTTGTGTAAATAAAGTTTTCATATATTTTAAAAAACTTTATGCATCTTCATTGTCATCTATGATAGAGTGCAGTACGTATAAATAGTTTTGAACTATCCTACTTTTTACAGCGACCATCCGGTATGCTGATGTCGGAGTTACCTCCTCCTTAATTTCCAAATTCTTCACCAGGGGTCTCTCTCCCCATGATATAAATACCGGGCGATCTCTTGCCTCGATCTCTTCTTTCCTTCAAGCTTCGTGCCGAATCCCACCTCGCGTGGAGGTGAGGTAAATCTCTCTTTCTTCTTCATTTCAGCAACAAGATGTAAACTCTGAGAAAATCAGCGTTTCCCATTTCTGGGAAAACGCTATGAATATTACAAACATTCATCAAATACGAACGTTCACACACAAACAAATGTTCACACACAAACACAATGTTAACTGTCTATGTGCTTTGTAATTTGTTGTTAATACACATATTTGTTTTAATATATATCGGTCTTGTTTGTTTGTCTTCCTTATCTTCAGTTGGACTTAATCCGTGTCCGACATTTTCATATTGTAGCTAGACCCTCTAGCAGGAAATATAAACGCACGTGTTTTATTTCCATCTTAAAGTCCTCTACACTAACCTCGCGAATAAAATTTGCGAGGTTAGCAGGCCGGATTGTCTTGATGACTTGAACCTGAAGCAATTCTACGCAAATGATCACAGTCCTTGGACTTAGTAATGTTCGTTAGTCAGTTACACCAAATTCATACTCGTTACCGTCCAAATCAACCTTACTTCGAGTACCACTTTTGTTTGGACCCTATCGAATTAAGAGATTTAATATACTGGATGAAAAAAGTAACATTTTTTCAGACGTTTATGACATAAATCACATCAACATTAACTACAATCATCCTGCTTGTTGCGCTGATTTTCACAAAGTTGACATCACGCTTGGAGAAGGCTTGATTAGTGAAATCTGATCACCATATACAGTAATAACAATTCCAGTACATGACCATCGACATGTCTTACTCTGATTCCTCATGGCTTTCACATTCAAATATGTTGAACTGAACAAGAGAATTGTGAACAGAAATGAAGTGCTCTGTGATGAAAATGTTAACAGACTGTTCAAGGCTGCCGTAACCTAGTCCGCTTGTAATCCGGTCAGAAAAAAAAACTATTTCTCCGATATCCAACATTAGTTTTAGGGTCCCATGAATACTGTTGAAATAGACAGAAAAGACTTCTCCCGTTTAAATTGTAGAAGGAAATAGTTTTCAATGGTATGGCTGACGGATTAACCTCAAATGTCTACCCCAACAAGAAATGACGGCCTTATACCGACCGGATGAAGTTTAAATGAAGACACTGAAACGATTCGGAGACGTTGCCCTTTTTAGTGGGAAGCAAAAAGAAAACAGGAGAAAACGAATCTTGTGAGATTTAAAACTTTGAAAGGTTGTTTAAATGGTATAAAAATGTTAATTATACGAAGACCACATTCGTATGTTTTGTGCAAAATATAAAAAATTTAACTCCCTACCTGTTGTAGCATACCTAAGGACGATAATGGTTATGCCCCTATTCTCATAAATACAGTAGTGAATACTGTATGTATTGGTCTGTCGGCCTGCAGTTGAAGATTCGTCTTCAGCTTGGCTGGTTAAGCTTTCTGCCTCCGGGCAGAGAGCATCCTCAGACGGGGTTATGTGGAAGAGCTGAGTCTCGTCTCGGGAAAAACCTACCCGACCCCGTATTATACAGAGTCTACAGGGGATTTATGACTGAGCCCACGGGCTCGGGAACCCCACATTAAATTCGGTCTTGTGCCACATCTGACTGCGTGGGGTAGTTGGTAGATACCGTCTGCCGACCTGCAGTTGGAGATTCGTCTTCAGCTGGGCTGGTTAAGCTCTCTGACCGGAGGCAGAAAGCTTAACTAGTCCAGCTGAAGAAACTCTAGCTGAAATCTTTTTCAGCTGTGCTGGTCGAACTCTCTGCCTCCGAGCAGAGAGGATCCGCAAACGGGGCTATGTCGAAGGGCAGAGGCTCGTCTCTGGAAACATCTACCCGACCTCGTTGTATACGGTGTCTATGGGGAATTATTGGCTGAGCCTAAGGGCTCGGGAACCCCACATTAAATTCGGCCTTGTGCCATATCTGACTGCGTGGGGGATTTGGTCTGCAGTTGGATATTCATTGTGGAATTTACTTGACTCACTTCTGTTGACTACTACTTCTACGTGCCGCTGGTAAATCTTATGTGTTGTTATCATCGTTCATTACCAACCTTTGTGTGATTATTCTATTCAGTAACCCTCTCTAGGTTACAACACTACCAAATCAAAGTTTTTGTGCCAAAAAACAAAAAAACAAAAAAAAAAAAAAAAAACTAGTTAGTAGGAATAGAAAAGGAAAAGAGAACACGTGCTTCTCTTATTCTGGAAGTCAAAATAGGCACAAATCACAAAATAAGACTCAACCACTGCGTAAAATTTTAAAGGAAAAAATCTTACCACAACGTTTAATTTAATCATCCACATTCAAAAAAAGAAGATGGGCAAAACATTCTTTTTCACTTACGTATCTTACATAACTCTTCGTCATTTTTAAATTTTTTTATAAAAACACTTTTATTTAATTTTAATTGATAAAATATTGCAAACTTTATAAAAATGTATGTGCTAATTTCCACTATTTCCAACCAATGAAGTGTTCGGATGGGACATGTTTGATAAGGTTTACCTCTGTGCCTGATATCTAGTAGAAGGTAATGGAAAATAATGGAAAAATACTTGAGAATAAGAAATTTACAATGCAGCAAAAAAAAAAAAAAATTATATCTGCAGAAAGCTGGACAAACAACTATTCAATGATTGAATTGTTAATGTCTTTTATATAGCAAAAAAGAATAGTATAGAAAAGAAACGGGTTACAGAAAAGAAAAGTAATTGACGTAAAAACGCATACACTGGATTCTGGACAGAGAGAGAGTGTGTTATGATTAACTTGTTCTTAAATCGTCCCAGAACGATATACGACTCTTGCGATGGGGGAATAAAATTTCTGTGCGCAGCTTAAAGTTTATAGTGGCGTTCCTCCTTAGCAGTAGTAACAGTAGTAGTAATATTCGTGGTAGCAGAAGCAGCAGTGCTTATATCAAGAGTACATGTTAGCGGACGCTTCGTTTCAATCTCTGACGTCACTTTCTCTCCTTCTTGAGTCTCCAACTCGACTCTCCACTGTCTCTAGCCCAACTCTTGCCCGGGCTAATTCTCTTGTCTCTCTCTCTCTCTTCCGTCTGCTCTAAAAAAATTCACTAAAAAAATGTGTAGTGTGTGTGTGTGTTTCCCAAACTCTCTCTGTCACATTTCGTCCCCTACCCATCTGTCATTTACTAGTAAATGACACACAAGCTTTCATATCAACAAAATATGAGAAAACCCAGTCCAACATGCTTCTTACTAGGGGGGCTACTTAAACATACATCTCTTCCAGCGTGCAAAGGTAGAGTCCTTAGTTCTTCTTAGGGCTCATTATGTCCATTTACATTTTCATTGTTCTTACGATACATATGTACATGCAACTTCCAGTTAAAATTCACTGTTTTGGTGTTCTCGTGCAATAGAACCTTTTCACATTGTTCACTAGTTCGAGTGTTCTTTCCCTTTTTTTCTTTTAAAGTTCGCAACACTCCTTACCAATTGTTTCAGTCTCATTACTAAAAATGAAAAAAAAAAAAAAATCAATTTACTTCAAGAATCTGTTCCTCCGATTTTGTCTCCACTTCACAAAAGATTTTGTCGAATCTTTTGTTGGTTCAGGTCCTTCCACGACAATCGTGGACTTTTCTTCAATATCAGTTAGGGGTCCCAATGCACTCGGGTCAGACCTACCTTGGTAAAGTGCACTAACTGGAATCCCTCCTTCATTCATGCACTCTCGTGCCAGTTTATTCTGTTTGGTCGACAACACCGCACGCCTCTTCAACCACCACCAAATCAGCAAAGCCATGACTATCATTAGTATAATTCCCACAACGGTCGGCCAGGTTATTATAGCAACCAAATTCTCTCCCCAGCCCGAATTCGGCGTACCTATCCTATCTAACTCCGACTTCAACCGTCCAAGATCAATCTTATCGGTTGGCCTTAACAACGCCGGCATCTTTTCTAGCAACATCTTAGGAATCTCTCTTACAATGGGTTCCTACAATCCCGTCCATCCACTGGCATTCGTCCCTACCAGCTCTAACAAAGCCTCATTCTCTTCAAACTTCTCTTCTGCTTGGTAGTAGGGAGGTAAAGAGATAGATGGACCATGAGCTCCACAACCAATGGGTAGCTCTACAAAAAACAAAGGGGGAATAACTCTTATCCTAGTGGTGGGCTTCCCTTCGCTCAACTTAGATAATTCGATCTCTTCTTGTGTGGCCACCGCCCAAATTCCGTCAGAGACACTGGTTGCTTTAGGTAACATTACACTAGCCAACACCTTTACCTGACAATGATCTTTAATTCCCTTCTTATTTTTCTTAAATAAATCTAGTACACACAGATTGTGACTACCTGTCACGTAAATTGGACTTACAGACCCACAGATACCTAAGGCATCATTCTTGCATTTTCTGCTTCTCCCTTTGTTAATAGCATAAACTCTGTCCTGGCTAGGTTTAGGGCAACAAGTTTCTAGCTTGTACCTAGCCACCGCTCCTATCTTCGGCCTTAGTTTTGGATAGGAAAGGGAAGATTCATCACCTGATAAATTTCAAAGGTACAATCTCTGTCCAGTAATGGAACTGGCACTAGCACTAGCAATTTGTCATCTTCCAACAAGGTAGTACATCCCAAGGCACTATAGTACCTCTATAACTGCTGGGTGGGGTCTACAGGTAATCTAGGGTGATGGGATAGTTTGGCTTGTATCTCCAGTCGTACTTCCCTTAATTGTTCTGGGGTTATTATACTCGGAGACAGGTGTCCCAGCGACAGCATGTCTAATTGTGCTCTCACATGCTCTAGCAACACCGTTAAAGAGGGCCTTGCTTGACGTACCTTACTCATTACAGCTAATAATTGAAAATACCTTTGCAAAAACACCTCTAATTTCTGTAATTTGGTTGTTACAGATGTGGTTACATTTATCACTTCTTTTCTAAAAACCTGTAGGCGAGAAATCAAACAATTGATACTCCCTCTATTTTTAGCAATTCCAGCCTAGTAACATGGATATGTTCTCTCTAACCGATTGAGCCATTGCTTGTTGTCTCTGTTCAACCACATTTAATTTCCTCTTAATTACTCTCACTTCATCTTCAGAGACTGTAGCAAACAACACGCTTAATGCCTTTCCCATTATAGGTAATACTGCCCTGTTTTGCCTGGTCCGTAACAACTTTATTCCTTTCAAATAGTAACTCCTTCCATTGTCTCTCAAGTATTAGGGATTCCTGAGCTAAGGGCTATAATATACGGCGGTATTCCGGAGTCTGTAAATAGTCTCCAACGACTTGTGTGCTGGCTGTATCTAGTTTGTCCACTTCGGTCTTCAACTGACCCAGTAACTTCTCATACGGCTGCAGGTCCATCACCAAAGTTATCAACCACTTTGATCTAGTTATAATCACTTCGCTAATCTTCTTAAATACAGTATTCTCACTGTGTTCCCAGGTATTAGCTACCACAACTAGCATCGCCAGTACCACGAGCCTCCTCTCGTCCATGTCTGCAAAGAGATGGAGAGAATAATTCGTCTTAATCAATCATTCTCTTATTGTTTTTAGCGGGTGGTTACATCTTAGAACGATACCTCAAGCACCGATCCACACCACCACCAGCACCATGCATGCATGGAGGCCGTCCACACAAGTCACCAGCACTGATGATAAATGCACAGTTAGTCCCAGACCGTCACTCATTCATCACAGCCACTGTACTGGTTTCACTTAATCCTTGGGCTCGAGCTGCACCGCTCCCCTCAATCGCCATTTTAGTGGTAATTCCTCATTAACACTAGGTGCTTTTTCAGCCCGCAATTTACTCTGCAATTGAGCTAATGGAATTTCATCCTCTTCTTCCCATTCACTCAGTTCTCCTTCTTCCCTAAGGTTAGGCTCAATCCCTGCTTCCTCTGAATGTCCCACTGGGGTCTGATTTACCTCCCTCAGCCTTCGAAGGGTAGTTGGGCTAATTTCAATCTCCTCACTCCCTTCACTTTCACTCTCAGTCTCTAACCCTTCGGGTTCTACCAACGTAGATTTCCTCAGCCTTTTCTGTTGAGTTTTTGTTTCGGCTCCTTTCCATTCTCCTGATTCAGCTAGCTTTATATCATTCGCATGCACTCTCTTTACCTGTCCAGTCAATTGGTTCCAGATCACAAAGGAAACCGGAACCGGCTGCTCCACGATCCTATAGTATGGACTCCATCTCTGGTCCAATTTACCTTCTCTCAGGTGTATTTTATAATACACTGGGTCACCTATCTGTAAGGAAACTTCTCTATTTTTATTTACTCTATCGTTTCGCCTTTTCTGGGCTCTTTGAATCCTCCTCCTCCTCACCTGCGTAAATTTTTTATATTTTTTACATGGTTCACATACATCATTAAACAACTTAGGCCAGTAGTAATTTCTAGTTATTAATCCATACGTCTTATCAATTCCCAGGTGTCTTAACCTCCTATGGCATTGGTCTAGAATTTCAGCTCTCAACTTCTCAGGTATCACCATTTTTAAACTTACTTCCTCATCTCTTCCTGAAAGGTAAAACCATCATGCACCATATATTTGGAGATACGCCTTGCCTCTACCCTGGACCTGATAGTTGCTATCTCACTATCCTCTTGGTTTTGCCTAATAATATCTCTCCAGTGGGGGTTGGAAACAATCGTTCCCTGATCTTCCCAACCAAGTCTCTCTTTCAACGCCTGTGAATTGATCACATTAATTTGGAATGCTTTATCATCCAACCTGACAGATTCGATCTCTAATTGCCTCGGAATCCTCGATAACAGGTCAGCACAGGTATTATGCTTCCCTGCCAAATATTCTATTCTGCAGTTATACCCACTTAACTTCAATACCCACTGTTGTATCTTCCTATTCGTTCACTCCGCCTCTAACAGATATTTGAGGGGTTTGTGGTCTGTTTTAATGGTAAACACAGCCCCACTCAAATAATAATCTAATTTCTGCACAGCATACAGAATGGCGAACGCCTCTTTTTCTATTACTGGACACTTTCGCTGAGTCTCGGAGAGCCGATGAGACAGAAAATAGATCGGCACTTTATCGCTAGCATTGGTGTACAGCACCATGGGCTTACTCAGGTCTGGGTAGGCCAACAGGGGTGCAGCTGTCAGCTGGTCCTTTAGAGCCTCGAATGCACGCTAACAATCCCCGGTCCACTTAAACCTAACATGCTTCTTAGAGCTATTAGAGGGCCTGCTAGCCGACTAAATGCGGGTATGAACCTCCGGTAATATCCGATGGCTCCAAAAAATCCCCTAATCTCTCCTACGGTCTTCGGCGCGGGCATGGCTCTTATAACCTCTACTTTGTCTAAATCGGTTTTTATTCCTTCTTTGTTGATGATAAACCCTAAATACTTTGTCTCTTCTTTCATAAACTGACACTTCTGCAGATGTTCAAAATGCTCCTCCGGTGATTTTGAAAACACCATGATGTCATCTAGATACGCCACGGCAAATGCCTCAGTGCCATTCAATACGATGGACATTAACTGACTAAATACACCCGGGGCGTTTGCCAGCCCAAACGGCATAACTCTAAAATTGAAGAGACCCATGCGGCAGGTAAAAGCGGTCTTTTCCTGATCCTTTTTGCTAAGTACTACCTGCCAATATCCCGACCTTAAATCCAAGGTGGAAAAACATTTAGACTTTCCTAAAAGAGCTAGAATATTATCAATCAAGGGGAGGGGCACTGCCAGCGGTTTTATAATGGCATTTAATTGATGAAAATCCACGCAAAACCTATATCCTTCTTTTCAACAATCACTATTGGAAAACTCCAGGGAGATTTGGATCTTTCGATTATCCCTGATTCCATCATTTCATTCACTGCGTTCTCTACTAATTTTCTTTTGTTGATTGGGGTCCTATACTGCCTTAACTTAATAGGTGGGTGATTACCCGTGTCTATCTTCATTTCAACTGTCTCCGTCTGTCACAGTTCCTTATCCGTAATGACTATTACCTCCCGATTACTGTTCAGCACCACCCTCAATTTCCTCCTATAACGCCCAGGAGCTGTTATATATTCATCCCTTATTTCATTGCTACCTGTCTTATTCCCAGGCCTATTCTCATTCCATACTCTCACCTGTTCGACTTCTCACACTGGGCACACCTGTGCCAGCTCCTCTCCCTGCTTTATTTTAATAGTTTTATTAGCAGTATTGGTTAACAGTAAGGAAACGGTCCCCGACCTCTTCACCAACGAATAACACACGGTTATTTCCTCTTCACTATTAACATACATATCAGTAGGGACCACTTGGTACAGGTCACTGTTCAGCACTCCTTCTGTTATAATCTTGCCCTTCCCAGATACAGTAGTCCTGGGGGAAGCTTTATATCTCTCTGGGCCACCACTGGCAATTGTTCATAATTATCCTCTCCCAACAGTATCCCTACCTCGTCCAATGTTAGGGTGGCGGGGTCAAAACGGATCTGTGCCTTATTCTGCCTAAGCCAGTCACTTCCCAAAATTAGCTCACCACACAAGTCAGGTGCCACATAAAACTTAAGTTTACCTCTGGTTTTTGCCAACTGGAAAAGTAGCCACGTCATACTCTCTATCCTCATCCTGCTACTATCAGCCTGACCGACGGGACTAAGCTTCGTTTCAGTCCCAACTGTCTAAAAACCTTCGAGCTAACCAGTGACACCGAAGATTCAGTATTGACAAGAGCCTTCACCTTCTTGTCTCCCAGCAACATATGACAGGTGAAGTCTGGCACTTCCTTCACCTGAGACGAACTTGTCCTCGCAGGAAAAAGATGTACCACACCGAACGGAACAACCCTAATTCGAATAGAGGGGAGAAATGGGTTGCTAGTCCAAGAAAAGAGAAATTTCCACATCAGTACACAAAATGCTCTGTTTTAATTTCACTATACAAATCTATTCCAATTTCACTAAAAAAAAAATATACGTGTGTGTGTTTGTATGTTTCCCAAACTCTCTCTGTCACATAATTATGATCCCTCACAGTTCTGTTTGTGAATGAGTAGTTAAGAAGAGATGTAATTAAGCCGAGCGGGTTACTTGAATAATGAGTTGAGAAAAGAATACTCTAATTTTTGACATAGCCTGTAAAAAGCTCCGGGGCAACATATGAAAACTTAAAAACAGATAATTTTGAATCTGCTTGTCTGAAATAAATCCACAAGCAGATCGTTTTCCTTGATATTACAAGGCATTTCACTTTCTTAAATTATAATTTAACCAAAGGTTTTCCACAAACGACAATCATTCAGCAACTCTTTCCATTCAATAAATGGATGCTCCTGCAACTGTGTTGATTTATCAACCCCCGAATTACTACAAAATTTGACATCTCGCGAAATTCGCTGACACTTTATACTCTCTACCAAGGACTTTTATAACTTCATTTATCACAGTTTATCTCCACTTTCTTACAATCATGTTCTACCTAGCTTAATTTATTTAGAAATCACCCCCTCTATACCATTCTTTTCATATTAGCTATTTAAACATGGAGGCACAGTGGAGTGATGGATAGCGGCTCGGAGAGCCGTGTTCGAATTCTAGTCGAATCCATTATATTCACTTACGTGCTAATACCCTTGGGAAAGGTATGAATCCTCTTCTCTCTTCCACCAGCTATGAGTAAATAGCAGGACAGACCAGGTTCTATAGCCTTGGATGGCAACTGGTCTACCGCAGAAAGAAATGGCAACCTACTGCGGAAAAAAATTCTGCCTCGTCAATTCTATAAAGAATTTTTTCTTGAAAACCTTTAACTAACAAGCTTAATTAAAATCAATAGTTTTATATTCAAATCTTTAAGAAACGGAAAAATGTTTTATTTTAAAATATGAAATAAGAGTAGAATTTCTGTAAAGAATACTGACTTATCAAGCTTATTTTTTCTTCTTTGGTCGATTTCACTTCAGCTCTTGTCACCTTTCGTTTTTTCTAATGAAAATTCTCGTGTAAATTTCCCGCAAGTAGTTGTTACTAGTATCTTTTTATTTATTTGTTTATTTATTTGAATCCCTGCTTTTGCTGTTGTTGATACTGCAGCGGTGTCGCCCTTTTGCCTAATCAACAGAGGGTGACCATAGCTAACAGTTTGATTATTGACCGTTGATCGTAATTAGCATTGGCTAGCGGCAGGCCAACAGATCTGGGATCTTGTTGAAGGACTTTTAAGTAATACAGATTATGGTATAATCTCTAGTTTCTGTGTTAGTGGAGACAATTGGAGTCAACATGTCCACACGCTTGATTCTCATAAAGAACATTCAGAGATGATTGCAGTAAATATCTGTTGAGTTATATTACTACAAATATGATGGCGCTCTAAGTTTAAATTCATCGTCCTACGTCGTGAGCTTGTTTTTTTGTTTTGTTTTTTTTTATAAAAAAAAGAAAGAAAGAAGGATGGATGTTCCATGTGGTAAAAAGTAAAAGTCCTTCGTTTACTATCAAAGTATCTTCGACTGTTTCTGTGGTGGTATTAATGAGCTAAATGCAGACGCCACCAGGGATTTTATCCATGGTGTGATTGCATTCGTTTCTTCGAAGACTGTCAGCAGCTTGTTTCGTTTTATTAAGTCATTTTACATATCGTCATCTTGGCGAAATCTTCAGCTATCTTTTTGAGTTAGATACTCTACTGCGATTGTATGATGCCTGACTCTTCTAATTCTCATGGAGTGTCGAGCTGCTTGTCGTTTTCAAGTTGAGCATTGAAACCTTTCTCAAAGGCGATGCTTTCAACGGGTAAGTTATCGCCTGCAATAGCAACCAGTTTCGCCTGGTTTCTTGCAGTTGGTTTTTGATTCTTATTACTAGAGAATGGGTGGTTCCTTTTGTCATGAAGTTTTAGCTGTTTTCGGCTTGGTCCACAACTGACTTGTGGCACATTAGATTTTTGGTAGTTTAGGCTAGGGTATGGTCAGTCACTTCATGCTTTTCTCTATTAAAGTCATTTCGTTCCTACAACTGGTAATGTCATCCTGCTTGCAGAAAGCCCTATCAAATTCCTCAATAATGAGCAACATATTTACTAATACACAGACTTGACCATATGCGGATGTAGTAAAACAATATTTTATGCTTGAGATTCAGCAGAATTACGCTAATCCGCGCACCAGTTTCGACTTAAAACAGGTCTCCAATATTTTTGTCCCGAGTATAAAATAAAATTCAAGCAGCAGTCGTAACCTTTGCTAAGTGTTTCTTTGTTGTTCAGTGTTGTTATTTCAAGTGCTGAAATTGCACTTTTCATATGTTTGAAATGTTCTTTTCATATGAATGAGTTTAAATAAAAAGGTCTGGGGGTATATGAGTAAAAGAGAGAAGGTATTTAAATACACACACACACATACACATAGGAGGAAGAGAGAGAGGGGCGAGAGGGAAAAGAGAAAGGAGAGAGGGGGTCCATTAATTTTCAGCTGTGCCCTTAGCGTAACTTTGTCTGTAAAAGTGTGTAAACTATTGAAGGCTATACCTTTACTTGAGGTCGCTGGTAGCCAAAGCTGAATCCTTCTGAAGAGCATGCTTCTCCTGACTTTTGAGTTGCCCTCTCCATTTATCAACTTCTAGCTTAACAACAAAATAGAATTAGTCAATTTGTTCATTATTCTTCCTCTTTGTCATATGATCTGGTTTTATACTACATCTGTGCGAAACAGATTCAATGAAATTGATTTTAAAATCAAGTTCTTGTGTCAAACACAAAATTATAGTAGGAATAGCAAGTCAATAATAGTCGCAAAATTACAAAATAAGACTCAACCACTGTGTAAAATTTTAAAGAAAAACACTTATTACACAATTACAAAAAAGGTACTAGTACAAAATTTGCACAAAAATTTCTTTTTATATGCCTATTAAGGCAGAATAACAAATTTCTGATTAAAAGGATTATAAGCAAAAAATGGAAAAGGTTAATTTGGGAAAAGACAAAGATTTTGAAAATGGCGAAAGAGAAAAACAATATAAGAAGGCAGAAGAACAAAGGTTCAACCACATTTCAGAAAAACGAAAACACCTACTTTTAGTTGCCCCACAAGTATCTCTGGGACATATAGTAATTTTAGAAAAGTCATTTTTGAATTCACATAGATCGTGTTTGGGAAAATTTCTTAGAATTCTTTTCGTTCTTTGTTTTTCACTTGAATTTCAAAATTCGTTACTTTCTCTGCAGTTGGCTGGTAACTGGTGCCTTTTTAATGGTCTCTTCTTGATGTCAAATGCCTTCTTCTCTTTGATGTTGATTTGACTTGTCCCCTTGCTGTCAAAAAAGTCTCCTTTCTCGTCCACTGACAGGAACTCTATTTATTCAGTAAAATAGTCTCACAAAGCCCGCATTACAAGAGCTTGAGACAACGTCTCTCATTGGTCAGTATATGCGAACAAAAATAATTTTCCGTAATTAGAAATGGATCCTCAACAAAATTATGCGGCTTTTAACCGCTGAGCCTGAAAAGATATACAGTGTAACCCGTATATAAGAGAGTTGTCGGGACCGGAGAAGAAGTCTCTTATATCCGGGTTTGGTCTATTTTGTTTAGGTAAGTATGGCCCTAATTTGGGACCAGAGAAAATCTCTCTTATCTCCGGGTTTCTCTTATATCAGGGTCTCTTATATCCCGGTTACACTGTACAAGTGTAACAAATTTTTTTCCACAAATTCGCCTGGCCTTCATAAAAATACACTACTGCTGTGTATCTAGGAAGGCTGCGTGAATATTTAAAGTTGCGCTGCAAATAAAACATGCAACATCCACAAACATAAATTATAAAAATGGTCAAATGGTAATGATATTCAATTACGACAAAAAGGACATGTTTGGAACAACAAATTAAATTTTATATATATACACAATTTTTGTTTTCTAATGATGTGTGCCAGAGTATATTTAAGAGAAAAAAGTTCTTGTTGCTTGTTTGGAAATGTTTCGCATGTTTGTAATGTAGTTTGGAAAATTTCGTACGTACGTGTATGTGTGAATAATATGTTTTCATAAGAGTCTGACTGCACATGGTCAAGACGCGAATCCTTTTAGGTTACATTTTCGTAGGCGAATGAAATCACGACAGAGAGAAAACGAACTCGTGTCTGATATTTATAATTAATGTAATCACGTGACAGGATCCTAGAAAAAGAGCGGGAAAACTTGACTTGGTCACGCGCTGGATAAAGACTTGTACGTGGGTGGATTGCAACGCCTACTTGTGTGTTTATTGACCAATTAGAAGCTGAGATTTCTTGAAAATATGTATGAAGCTGGTTAAGCTCTTTGATCCACTTTTTGCACAGATTTGTACAAAATTCAACATTGATAAGAAAGTGGTAGCGGCATGTCAAACTTCTGTCAGAAGAACGTGTAGTAAAAAACAACAAAAACAACCTAGACGATTAAATATTTATTCAAGGCTAACATTTTAAAAGTAGTAAAAATAAATTTTTTATGCGATTTCAATGTTCATACCAAGCAGAAATTAAGAACTTTTCTATATTGAATGTGAATAAAAGATAAACAATAATATATTTATGAATAAATGGCGACTGAGTTGTAGCTGCGTTCATCGTCTATTGAAAAACGTGTTGCATTAGAGATGTACTCATTTGAAGTAATTGTTATCATAAATATTATTTATATGACCAATATTGGTCAATTTGTGAATATTTTTTAACTGGATGTCTAAAAATGACAATTTTCCGGAAAGAATATTAAAATATATATCTCTGAAATTAAAAATTTTGAGTGAGACATGCCGAAAAATGAAGCTAAAAATTTCAAAAGCAAACATTGACTGTATTCGTTGATCGCACTCAACTTCTCTGTAGCACCTTACTGCACTTTTGAAAGAAGCATTGTCTCTTGTATTGATATAGTTCAATCAAAAATTTGAACTTGTAGCTCAATTCGAGGAAGAGGAGGTATCGTTTCATTGTCCTGTTAAATCTCATCTAACTGATTATCAGAAAATGTTCTCAAGTTCGTCCACAGGTCTTTGGATTGACCATTTTACCAGAATTAAAATGAAACTAAATCTATTGAACACTCTCTTCATGGCCCTCTCTATTTGTGGGTGCTCTTTGAAGAGCTTATAAAGAACAACATAGCACACAAATAAGAGAAAGAGGAAATTATTTTTACATAGGTACTTTCACATAAAAGAGATACCTAAGGTTTAAAATGAATTTAAAACATGAAAAATCTTTCTTTTAGTTTTAATTTGAAGCTAATAGATTAAATTTAATATTTCCAATATGTAAGATCCTTTGGCGTATATCAAAATAAATTTAAAATAACTGGAAATAGTTTTTGTTTTGAAATCATTAAAATCACTGATTTTAGCGTCATCTGTCACCACAATGTAATTCTCTTTATTAAAAAAATCATTCAAAAATAAAATATAGTCTCCTAAAACTTTATTTGAGAAATATTAGCTAATTTAAAGTTTAATTAATCTGATTTGAAAAAATAATACTTATTTTTAGTTTAAAATATCGTAGAAACACATTATTAACACATGTGTTTAATTAAGGTGTTGGCATTTTTTAATACAGAGGTGTTTATTTAAAGTGTTGTCAGGTTGACAGCTTAACTGATAGACGGAAGTTTTTCTAATTTTTTTTCTATAGTGGGCATAGCTGTAAAAATTTCTTGAGGAATATAAAATGCAGGCCTTTTTATATAATTTTTAACTGTTCATTAATCTTTAAAAATTAGGAAAATATTCTCCGTAATTTAATGTTTTATTGAATTTTATGTACCTTGGCTTTAAATTTACTGTAGTTATCGCTCTTATTTTCTGATAATATCGTGTATGGACGCCCGTATTTAGAAAAATCGGCACGTTCATACGCACTTAAAAAATTGTAGTAAGCTTTTTCATTTATGATTAGTAAATATGGTTTTTACTTAATAACAATATCACCTAACCGCTACAAATTAACATAATAATTTATAAAGTTTTAAATATTTAAAATTTTTGTAATTAATTAAAAAAACAAAAAAAAAAAGCAATTCTTGTAATAATTCATTATTCATCGAAATTTTTTAAGACAATAGTGTCCATAATATACCTTATTCATAAAAGCAATTAAAAGCCTTTCTAATTGAATAATGTCTTAGTTTTATTGCATTTTTTATTTTACGATTCAGAGCAGGTTTACGATAACTAGGGGCCCTGTTTGGTCAAAAATTGGTGATTTAAATTCTCCAATCTGCGTACAACTAAACTAATATAATCATTAAACGGTACAAAATTAATTTCTCGAAATTTCATAAAATTAAATGTGGTGGGGGAACAGATGTAAAAACAAAAACAAAAAAAATGCTTTTACCAAAATTTTCTAAAAGAATTTAATTAATTTGTGAATAAGTCCTTAAATTTTCATTAAAATGCGAATATTATTTGATTTTTGCAAGAATTTCCAAATCAGTTTGTTTTTCACCGCAAAAAAGACGCTAAATTTTCTTATGCTAATCTTTGGTTTCCCCGCATACGCAAAAAATTAAGATTTTTTAACCAAACTTTTGAACGTTCTAAAAAAGTTAAAAAATATAATTTAATAATCAAAAACTCCTTTCGTCTTTCCTTTTAATAAAAGCATAAAGATTTTGACGACAAAACTTTATTTTTATTAAGTTTGGGGCATTTTTTCATCATGGTATGCTAATTTTTTAGCGAATCAGTTGCGATACCTAATTTTTACGTGTATATAGGGAGATAAAAAAAGGAAATAAAACATTTATGATGTAGTGTGTGTGTGTGTGTGTGTGTGTGTGCGTGTACGTGTGCGCTACACGTGGATTGGGGAAATTAAGAAGTTGTGAAGATGAGTCTCAATTTGTTGCTACTACATCCTCAAGCAAAATGAGAAAGAAATGGCGAGTCACTTTTTTAATACCACTGATTCCTATACCGTCTAACAGTTGTTGAGTGAAGTCCATTGACAGACAGAGGTGGAGTAATCACAATACACTCATGATCTGTATGATCCTCAAGTAGTTTTTTTTTTTTGCATGAATACTATCTTTGTGCGCAGCAATAATGCTTTTCACTTCTATGGTGAGAACTGTGATTTGGACAATGGTACTGTAGCTGGGTACCAAATATATAGGTACTACTACTATTTATATTAATGATACGTCCACGTACAGGATTCAAGTAATAATAACAACAACTTCAATTTGTTAACCAACAAATATATATTGAATAAAATACAACAACAAGCATGAAATAATTTTGTGTTCACAATGTAGATTAAAGAGAAGGAAGTTGTTTCCTTTTAACTGTAGACTGATTGTAATCAACTGTTTGAAGAAAGTTCTCTTGTGAGATAAAGGTTCCGAAAGAATTGTTAGAGCAAAGTTTGCATGTGAAGAATGAATAACACGAAGAAATACAATTGCTTGGTATGTGTTGTGAATAAACTGGTTTGAATCAACAAAGTTTTGGCAAATTGTGCTTGGCGAAAATTACAGAGAGAAAATGTAAGTTTGTAGTTACGAAATTCTGTGTCTGTGTGTGCATTGAGCAAGATCGTGGATTTGTGTTGACGGCTGGGATCTTACTGAATCTTACTGGTGACTTGCGAAAAGTCGCCCAATTTAAGGAAAAAAGGTAGGCTCCCACGGAACCGCGGGAAAACTTGATCTTACATTAAAAATATATGATTGGTTAAAAATTAACCAATCACTACACACGTAATAAACAGAATAGGTAAGTATGCTCAGAACCAAAAGATTCAAAGGAACGACTGCGATGGCTAAATTGTCCTATACAAAGGTAGTAGTAATTTATTAGCCAATCGCAGGCGAATAAAATGACTTGGAGTGTATGTCGGTGTGAAAACAGCAATCGCTATACTACAATAAATAGCTAAAATAAAGTGTATAAATTAAAATATTTTTCTTCCACTTTAATTGCTTTCTTGAAACATTTTTAAAATAAATATCAGGTATAAGCGAAAAGAATAACAAAATCAGTAATGCTTCTAAAATTTCAAACAAACCAAAGATCTTGCATATTTGGAGAAAGATTTTTTTTAGTTCAGCTCAAATTAGGCAAGTGAAATTCTCATTAGGTAATTTTTATTTATTTATTATTTCAATATTGTTTTTATTTTTTCTGTTTCATTGTTACATTTATTAAATACATAGATACAGTCACACAGTTTGTGTGAAAATGACCCAGTCATTTTATATCATGAAAAAGTAGTCTAATGTGTCCCTTTCAAAACAATCCCTTTGGTATCTCATATATTTATCCCAGCGCTCCTTTCCTGGTTCAAAACAGTTTGCAAAATCCATTTTCAGGATTGCCATCAACTGCCTTGTAACATTTTTCTTAATCTTGTCCATGGTCTGAAAATTTAGGCATTTGACATGCTTAAAAATAAAATGACCATCCCAATATAAGTATTATTACTAAATCCACAATATAATCACACTTTGTTCGTAGGTGAAAACAGACAAGTATTAGGTTGGTGCAAAAATAATGTCGTTTTATCACATATGTTACTATGTGAGAAAACGACATTATTTTTGCAACTACCTAATACATGTATAATTGTTTGAGAGAAAATCTTTATCTAAATGTTTACAGAACGCAAACGTGACAATAGTTTGTTTCAGGGAGTGAAACAGATCTACATTAGCGGATGTGGAAAAGAGGAATGAATTAAGTTAACTTGGCCGAGTCAATCATCAGGGATTTTTGCCCCCAGCCATATCATTTGAGAGACAATAGAAAGATGGAATACATGTATTAGGTTGGTGCAAAAATAATGACGTAATAATGTCCTTTTTTTTGACGTTAAAAAATACGTCAAAAAACGACATTATTACGTCATTATTTTTGCACCAACCTAATACCATTGTACTGATGAATTACTTCCAACTTACGATTTTTACTTTGCGACAAAATGTAAGATGCTGTTTGATTGCAACTTGTGTATGTTCAATCTTTTCTTAATGTTCTTTTTGTTGATGGACTTTTAGAATGTTTATTGCTTAGAACGGATTCCTCACCAAGTTACTGTAGACAAACATCTATATTTCAAACAAAAGTTGAGATAGATATATAATTTAAAAACGAAAGATGGAGCACGTGTGCTTTTTATAATATGTAGAATCTTACTTTGTTTATTTCTCGTCTCGTTGATAAAGGGCACAGTCATGTCCGAAAATTCCGACTTTCTTTCTCTTCGTGCTTCATTTTAGCCAAAAGGCCTACAAATATATAATAAACATCATCAATCTTATTGCCAATATTGTTATTATTTTTTATTCCTCAAATTTCATTGAGTGCCCCTTTAAATCGTTATATATATTATTATTAATCATTATATATTATATTATTATATATAATAATATTATTAATCATTATAACGATGTCAAAGATAGTATGAAACTAAAAATGTTTACAGTCAATGGGATATTGAGAGAAAAGACATTTAAGGCAAGCAGTCTTTGCAATAAAGTGCTCAATATCAAAGGCAGAGTAGTAATAGGATTCTATGTAAGTAAAAGTATGCCACTTAGCTGAATGATGCTACCTTCAGCATCCCGGACCTGTCCGCCCACTCTTCAGTGGGAATCAGCAACTTACTGCTTATATTTTTCGATTTTTTCCTTTTTATATACTTTTAACATTGGTATTATTTTTTTTCTGTATTTTTTGTTCGTATGTGCGTGTGCAGCCATGCGCCTATCTCTGCGGATGTGCGTTCCCTCGTCTGCGCGGATGTGCGTACGTGTAGGATGTCGTGATCACTTGTCCGTTTTTTTGTCTTTTTTATTTTGTTTTGTTTTTCACTTTACACTCGCTCATTTAGCTTTCTCTCTTTTTTCCCTCTTTATCCTTCTATTTTCTCTTTTTTCCCGACTGTTTTTGCCGATTTTGTCGTGAATTATTCCACTCTAGACATGTAACCGATTTTTGTTTTTCAGCATTCTAGTTAGGGAAGTTGTTTTCGTTTTTTACATAAATAATTAATATTAATGCTTAAATGATAAATATTATATATATATATATATATATATATATATATATATATATATATATATATATATATATAATACTATTGATACCTAAATGGTAAATCCTTGTATATACATATGCAAGTATATATATATATATATATATATATATATATATATACACACACATATATACATACTTGCACATATACACATAATGGATTTTATCTTTTAATCTGATATATTTTTATTACTTCAACAAAACAAATGTTATTTTTAGTGTATACCTGTATTTGAGTAGATGCTCCATTTATTTTAAAAAGTATTCATTTCATTTACTGGCCTGTGTGTTTGAGAAAACTTCATAAAGAAAATGCAAAGAGGGATGCAGGTTTGAATCTTGCCAGTGAGAATAATTTTATTTATGGTGTTTTCTTGAGTAAACAGATTGGTAAACAAAAATGTTTTAAATAAACTGAGCATCTACTCAAATATGAGTATCCACTAAAACATTTTCTGCTACACATATATATAAACTCAAGAAATTAAATAAAAAAATTAAAAAAAAAAACATTGCTTAAGTCTCCATACTAGTAGATATAAATAATTATATATCAGAACAGTCTAAAAATTTTGATAGAAGACCTTTAGTTCTTTATTCAGTCATTAAACAAAAACTGCAACTGCAGATTTTTTTAACATTTCTTATCACAATATAAGTTATATATTTTACTTGTATTTTTAATTTTCTGTTTTTAAGTTTTGTACTTTATTTTAAAAGTCTGCGGTGAGAATTTAATCTTTTTCTTGGAAATATATTCTTTTTACTCAATACAAAAGTATATAGAAATTATGCAATCATTTTAAATTTTTATGTATTATAATGTAATAAGTTCTTAACTGATTTTTATCAAAAATATCTTTTGTTTTGAGGTTACTTCTGAACTTAGCTATGTTATCAGCATTATCTTTGCTGATTACAACAAAAAATCTGCTAAATAATTTCTTAGTTACAGAGATTATAATGGCTTATTATTTTTATTGATGCCATTGAATTTCTTTCTGTTTAAGCTCTTACCCACTTTCATTTTTATTATCATCATACAGATAGTTTCATTACTTTTTATTCAATTAAATTTTATCCTGCTTAATATAATTATATTTTTGTGTTATAAAATTTGCAATATAATGGGACCCCACCAAATCTATGACTCGGGTCTCACCGAAACTAGGACACACCTCCCCACAGATTTAGGATACTCTACTACATCTCAATTTTCATAAGGTAGTCTTCATATAAAATACAAATTTCATTGTAACCTAATGATGTACAATAGTGAATCATATGCAATATAGGTGAACAATTCAACTAGAAAAATGGAAAATAAATACAATGTATCTAAATACAAATTAGAGACATGTCCATTTTAAATAAATCAACAATGTTTTGCAGCAATTTTTAACATTAACTTGAGATTTTCTTAAAAAGTTGAATAATTTTAGCATAGTCAATGATATGGATAAAATATAGTGAATTTTATATAGCATAGCATTTCTTCAAGACATATCATGAGCAAATCAAATTCATAGATTTGGACAAAAATAAAAAAGAACCCAGAATGACATCAAAATCTGTGAAAAATTTTCATCCTTTAATAAAAGTCAGTTGTGCTAAGTTTGTAACACATATAAATATAGGCATGATATCATATGCAACAAAGAAGTTTCTTACTAATAAAGATATGGCAGTTTTACAATATTAGCCTGTCCAAAGCTATAATCTTAACATAATTGAACATGTGGAGAGAAGTGAGAATCTGGATGTATAAAAAAGAGTCAAAGAACTTGCAAGAACTTTGTACTTACTGTCCAAGGGAATGGTAGAACTGATGAAAAAAAAGTTGTATTCCTTCATTGTATGTCAAATTGAGGCTGTAGTTCATATTAATGCTAGCCATAATAAATAATACTAATCATAACTTTAATATCCCTGAATTTATAAATAAATAATTGGTAATAGATAGGAATTTAGTAAAGTAATATATTTTTTGTGATTGATTTTTATCAACTTTCTTGTATTATTGCTTCTGGTGTGGCTACAAAACATTCCTCCACCACCAAATCTTAATTTGTTGTCTATTTTGAATTGTTTCTTGTACCAACTTTAATGTACATACTTTCTTGAATTAGAATTCAATTCTGCTTTGTTGTCGTTGCTATATAGAACTTTTGTGCATTTGTTATTATGCCATAGCAGATGTTCTTCATAAATGTTCTAGCACATGTTCTAGTCTTATTCAATGTTTTTTGGTTAATAATGGCTTTATTGTTGCAATACATCAACCTATATGACTTTTTATATAGTATTCTTATGATTGGATAAGTAGACACTTCAGTAATAAGATTGCTTTCATCCATTACTTGATGAGCTGTTAAACTGGGGTTGGATAATGATAATCTTACTAACTTTTTTTGATTTCTTTGTTCAATTTTTATAGTCTACCAATCTTATTCATATCCAAAATGCTCCCAATATCAGTATGCTTCTTCTAGGTAACTTGAACAGCATGCCTTAATATTCCAAACTCCTTAGCAATTTTATGTTGTCTCATTCTTTGTGACATTTCAATAATTTTAATCCACTTCTTCAAACTCACTCTTGCCATTTTGAAACTTAAATCAACTACACTAAAAGATAAGTTGAAGGCATCACACTTTATTCAATTTTTATTAACATAAGAAATTTGCATAAATATCTTAACCTAGGATGATGCTGATCTTGAAGAGTGTCAAGTAGCTTATAACATTTGCATGCTTTATTTTCAGTATCATGATACATTCAAGTCTGTTTCTTCCATGGTACTGTGTTCACATGAATACAACAACTTGCATTGTAATCTTGAATGACCACAAATACTACTCCTGAAAGTATACTGTTAAATACTTATAGCTTCTTAGTAAAAATTAAGCAAATTGATTTTTTTTACTTAGGTGGCTCATTTCTTTTACTTGTCACTGTACTCAAGTGTAGTATGTATTAAACACACTTCTGATCATGTCCGAATAGACTTTGCACTCAGAGAAGCTAGGTGCAGGAAAACATCCACTCCTGAGAGAAGAGGGTCTTAGACATCTGCATAAGAAAGTAGATTCCATGTTTGGAAAAGGCACCAGGATTGGTTGATGGTAAATGACAAGGTATAAAATTGAATAAAATGTAATGCTGTATACAAGAGATTAAGTCTCATGTTTTCATTAGTAAGCACAATAATAACATTACACAAGAATTTTGTAAAAATATTTTTATATATGTTTTTGTGTCTTTACACTTTCAGCAGTGATGAGGATATTAGCCTTAATAACCTGTGGAATAATGACACTGACTAATCTCATAATTAAAAAATGTAAAAATATTGCATTCATTATATAAATCAGAGAACCTGTGTCCCATTATTTTTTTCATTTTATGATTATGATTATGTGTTGGTGTATATGGTCTTAAAAATATTGTTAAAAAATATCCACTTGATGAGTAATTTTGATCTCTAAAAATTGAAAATAGCTTTTAAATGTAAGCTTATTGCTTATATCTGTCAAAAAAAAGAAATGGCTCTTGTAATTATTTTTAAAGACAAAAAGACATGGAGAAATATGATGAAAGAATAACAACTTCTTCCAATGAAAGTGAGTGATTCCTACTTTTGGGATTACAGAATTGCTTTCAGTTTGCAAATTCTTTATTTAAAAAGATATTGTTAATTTGTAAATTTTGATTCAAACAATTCTACTTTTATCATAATATTTAAAAAATTAGACTATCATTAACTCCAAGTACAATTGATACATAAAATTTGATTTCTAATAATTTCTTCTAATTTTTATTGTTGTTGTTCAAGATGTAGATGATTATAATTCTTCTAGTATTAGTTACTAATACTTTATTTGATTGAAACAAGAAAAGTGATAATGGTATCCCTTCTTCCTATAAAAAATATTAATAATAACTAATGTGTATTGACACAATTGAAAAGTTGCTTTTATAGAAAAAAGATGTTTTACTTTGGGAAATTGATAAATTTAATTGAAGAATTTATCAATAATGTAATTTTATTTCTGACTGAAAGTTTAGTAGTTGTTGCACAAACCAAAGTTTTCCCCCCAGATTTTTGTCTTAGATTTAAGAATAAACTACAAATTAAATAACCCACAGGTTTTACCAATTCTTAAAGTGAAATTATGATAATTATCTAACCTTCTTCAAATATAGATACAAAATCAATGAAAGGAATAAATAAAAATAACTTTTTTTTGTCTTTCCAAGTACAGTCATTGAATAGAGAAAAGTTTTTAAAATTTTTATTTAAACCAGTTGTTTTGCTCCAGAAGTTTTAAAAAACAGTAAAATATCAGTTAAAATTAAAATGTATTTAAAAAAAAATGTGATGTTTAAAACACCAGTTTAGGGACACGTGTAATAATGTGGATTACTGCAAGATGTCAGCGTGTCCTGAATGTATTTTAATGTGTTTTTAAACAAATCTATAATATTTCTTTCAATTTTATTTTATGAATCAATCGCTAACTTTTCAGTTTTTAAAATTTCTCCTGCCTTCCTAGTGAGTGAGTGTGTATGCAATGGCATGATCATCGCGTATTGTTTCATCGTTTACTGATAAGCCGAAGCGCGTGTAAGCATTTTACTTTCAGATTTTGAAGCGGCAATTGAATTGAGGTAGAGGCCTCATTATTACCAATTAATATCAGTTTCATTTCTTCTGTTGTACTTCTTTCTTTTTGTCTTGATCCAATACAGTAAATGAAAATAAGAGTGCATTTTTCTGCATTTTCGATTGTAACTGCTTAACATCTGACCCACCATTCGAGCAATGTGCAAAGAAGAATGCTATATACCAACAACACACTAACGATCATTTAGATTTCTCTTGAGTTGACTGTTTCTTTAGTAGTGCTTAGCTTCGAAAATTTGCTATCTACTCGCAAATAAGACATGTAGACATTTGCTTTTTTAATTCAATGTCAAAATATACAAAGATATTTCTACACTAAAAATGACCTTGAAATTTTGTCAATAGCATCGCTGGTTCGACATAACAACAACAATACTAGATAATTTAGGTGTTGGGCATAATGCGGTCATAAATTATGATGAGTCGAATTGTAGGCGAGTGGCGCCAACGCCTTATAAGGCGGATGGAGTGACGTCATAGCGCGCTGGCATGGCACTCGCTCGCTATTTGTGTGTGCAAACGTGAAGATCTCACTCTCTCAAAAATGGTTGAACCAGCTAAAGAAAAAGAATTCCTCAGGAAGAAATTCCGTGTGGAGGAAGTCTTGAAGAAAAAGTTCAAGTTATGTGATGCTAGTTTATTTGAAGGTAAGTAAAGAGAAGAAAGCATCCGAAACCGTAGGGATGTGCATGTGTTTGTGCATATATATGTGGTAAACAGAGCCAAAAAGGAGAGAGAGGGAAAGTATGATTACTACTACCTCATGGACTCGATGTTATCGGTGTACGCATATGTGTGAATAATACACTTATTTGGAATGCTTGTAGGTTATTTAAAAAAAGAAAAACTCCATTTCAGTGCCACTCTTGTGTGTACTAGATATTTATGACGGATAGAGTTGTCAATATTAACGTTCTATGTGTTATAACACTTTTTTTTATGCTTCGTCTTTTTAGTTGACTCGACTAAAACTACAACGCGGCTTGAAGTTGTAGTGTAGTATATTGCTATTGAAATATTGCAGAATTAGAAATAAATCAGTTAGCACTAATAATAATAGAAATAATCAATAAAATAATTGCAAATATATAAGCATTTTATTTTTTTAAGTCCATTGAGAGTTTGTCGAAGTGTGTGTGTATGTGTGTGTGGACAAATAATGGATATAGGATTGAATCGACGTGTAGCAGCACGATTCGATTCTTTGCCACTAACAATCAATCATTACTCAACATTTTCCATCTTTATATTTTTATGGCTATAAAGATTTAAAACATAATTTCCGACAATTAGACAATTAATCGGACGAAAACTTTTGATGCCAACATGATCGATTTTTTGTGTAAATGTTTGAAAATGTAGCAGGGGCAGTTGAGTGTAAAAATTAGTCTAATTAATAGGCACGTAACGAACGGTAATGTCATCGATAAATAAAACGAAAAATAATATTATATTTCAGCTTAATGATAAAATAGGTAGTTTAATTGTAATTTTTGGTGGCTGTTTTCCCGTTTATGTTCTTTTTATCGTTGTTCACTAATTCAGTTCGATTAAATAAATTACTAATCTTTGAATCTAGTATCGATAATTATTTAAAAGCAAACACTTTTTTTCTTCCAACATGATTAGTTTTTGTTTTTTTTTTTTTACCAGATCTTCAGCTACTTTTAGAAGTAGAGTACACTTTAAAAAGCATATTCAAAACTGCAACATATGGTTATAGATTTATTTTGCATACACGAATTGATATAAAGGAGAGAGTGTAAAAACAATTTTAAAATAAACATAAAATCCCTACGGACCCAGTTTTTATTCTTTTTGGTCAAGGCAACAGATTTTATGAACGGAAGGATATTCTTATCTCCCTTTTTAATGATTGATCCTTCATCAATTCGTAAATCTTGTAAAATTACTAAAATCTCAAATGCTCTCTGTACGTGTCATATTTCAATTTCAAATATTAAGTACTTTCTTTATATACACTCCAAATTATTTTTTTAATTCAAAACAAAATTAATAACACTCAATTAACCAAATGGCGATTATTAAAGAGTATTTAGTATAATTAATTATGTTTTATTGCCTTTTCTTCTTTACCTATGGCTTTCATTTTCACTATAATTTTTTTTTTTAATAGTAATTTTCAAATAAGTCTCTACCTCTTAAAAATTCATTACTCGTTTTTTCAATTTTTCTTTTTTCAACGTGCTATTCATTTTTTAAGATTTGCTAACGAATCTTGTAATTTGTCATTAGTTCTGAGAAGTTTAGCCTTTTAAAAATTTATATTGCAAACAATAAGTTTGGTGAATGAGACATTTTCTTTAAATTTTATTTTTTAAAAGTTTTTCATTAATGAATAGTGTTAATTAAACACATGATTAATCAGTGCTGTATCATTTTATTTTATATTTGATAGCAAAAGTCAATCACTCTTTAGTACCTTTTTTAATTTCATTAAAAAATAATTATGATATAAAATTTTGTTTGGGCTATAATATAATCCTTATTTTTTGTTTACAATATTTATTCAGATAAACTCAGACGCATACACAGAGATAAAGAACCATTTAATTAATTCTTCTAGGTTACGAGCAGACACACAAACTTTGAGCTTTCTGCTTTATCATGCGTGTACATGCCAGATAGTGTTCCAATTGGCCATGGAATGTTTTTTTTCTTTTTTCCGAAAGGTTTGAATCAATGACTTCAATTTCAAACCATATTGCCATTCTTGTAATACAACTATTATTTCCAATATTTATTTAACGGCTTTTAAATATATGAAGTAGATCAATAAATCCATAATGTAGTTATTAGCTGAATTTTTATCTTAAATTTTCACTGCAACCTATGTGATTAATATCCACCACTAAAATATTGACAAGCAAGGTTGTGTAAAAATTAAAATAATGAACCTGTGTGTGTGTGTTTAAACAACTTCAACTGACTATCTGTTTAATATTTTGTATTTTTTTTCAGTAAATAAGTTGTGGATAAACTGTTCCAAAGTTCAGATTTTTTTTACAAATTTTTGACCACCTCAGTCATTATCAGGAACTGAATGTTGTTGTTGATATAGTAGATAAAATTTTGTTGGCTACACACTGGTATTTTATTTTGAATGTTACAATTCACATTTAATTTCAAATTCAATTTAAATATACACATCATATACATGATATAATGTGTAAAACATTTTCACAAGGCTTGAGTGAACAGAAGAAGAATGTATCAAATATTTCATACATATTTTATATGCATGTTATGTATTTTTATACACTCTTTAAAATGCTCTCTCCTCTGGTGAAAGATTTTTTTCTTTTTGCTTTAATCAATTCACCTCAAGCAAGGTGATAATGCCACTAAGATGCAAGGGCCTACTGGGAGTAAAAGAGAATGAAAAGACTCAATCCTAAACTGGAAATGAGAGTTAAACCTGTTCAAAAGACTGGAGAGGAGTGTGAACTAGACAATAGGCAAAACCATCTACTCCTACTGAGGTAAAAAAAAAAAAAAAAAAAAAAAATCAGATTTTAGGCAGAGACATTAGAAATATATTGATATATCTACATCGAAGTAGACTTTAGAAGAAACCAGGAATCCGATTCTAAACAGGAAACAAGGGATAAACATCAAACATCTAGTTCTGTTCAAAAAATGGGGAGGAGTGTGAACTGGATAATAGGCAAATTGTTATTTAATGTGTTTTTTTTTTTATAATAATAGCTGCAAGTATTTTGAATATTTCTTTACAATGATTAATGCTGTATTTGGTATAATCTATTAATATTTGTCTTGTGTTAATAGTTGTATTTTAGTTATTTGTATTAGGTTGGTGCAAAAATAATGTCGTTTTCTCACATATGTTAATATGTGAGAAAACAACATTATTTTTGCACCAACCTAATAATATGATGTACAATATGAGCACAAATCACAATTAACCTACAAGAATTTGGTAAATATGTATCCAATGTAAGAATTGAATGTTTTTGATGACAATAAAATAAAACAAATGTCAGGATGTAGCCAACAAAATCTTGTATACTAGATTGATGACATTTACTTAATTATGACTGACATAGTTGAAAGTACTTGAATAAAAATTTTAACTTTGGACAGTTTATCCACAATTTTGATTTGGATGTACAACTTGAAAATTTGAAGATACAATAAAAAAATTAAATAGTCATTGTCAGTTGAATTTAACAAAATTTGCATAAATGAAATCTTACTGTCTAAATAAGCTATATATATTTATATAAGGTTGAGTCATAAGTAATTTACATTTTAGGGAACTAATTGTAATGACAAATACATAATCCTAACTATTAATCATACATGGCAGTTCAGAATTGTTATGGATTAGATGAACTTACCATAGATTTTTAATGGCAGTAGCAGCATACACAATGGATTAAAAGAAAAATGTTATTCTACTCCATGACAATATAAGATTGTAAACAGAAGAATAACACAGAAAAAAATTTTGAATTCAGTTGGTCTGTTTTACTCGATCAACCATATTCACCTGACCTTGCACCAAGCTCTTATTGCATTTCCTGATCAGTGCAAAATTCTTTGATAGGATAAAATTTCTCTAATAAAAAATATATTCAAGGGTTTGTTGAAAGTTTTTCACATCAGAACCTGTGGAATTTTTAGTCAATTGAAGATTTTGCAAATAATGGTGAATATATCTGGTTGGGAGGAAAGTTCCCACAGTTTGTAGAGCATTAAATTTATTTAGAAACTGCAGGAACTTTCTTTCCAACTGGATATAATTAAATAAAATGGAATTGTACTTTTCTGTACATACATATAAAACATGAACACAGAAGAGATATTTTAAAAAAACAACATATTAAACACTCAATGTAATGAAACTGACCACAATTTTGACATAAAAATGCTACTCTAATTAAAAGAGAAAATAATTCGCTAAGATGAAAATGTTTCAAAAGTGTTTTAATCACTAGTTCACCCACATTAAATTTGCCTCCAGGTTCTTAAAATGTTTCACCATTCTTGGCAGATCTTCTGTTATCACAATGTGGGATATTTAATAACAAGGATGATGGAAAGAAAAAGAAAAAAAATTTAAATGAAATTGGCTAGATTATATACACAAAACACATTAAAAATTTTTTTTCTAGATTTAAAATTCCCAGCATCTCTCATTTGTGCACTTCTAATTGCATCAATGTAAAGAAATGTAGTTCGATGAAGTCTACTTTGTCATGCATCTTTCTTCTAAAACTGTTCTTGATATATAAAAATTTATATATTGTTATCCCATATATCTCAAATTCTGCTTTGTATCCTTTGTTTAATATTGTAATTTAATGTGATTTGCTGCCATCATTTATAGAATTAGATCAGTTATTGCTTATAAATTACTTTCTTTGTAATTTATTTTTTTTACAAATTGGTACCAATTTTTAAACTCTCTGCCTTTTTATATAGCTTATTAAATGAAAATCTCAGCATCTGCATAGACTGAACATAGTAAAAAAAAAGAATATATTCCTAGAGGAAGATTTAGTAAATGGTAGATGTTAAGTGAGTTGATGATAAAGTAATGAAAGAAAAGTTATTAAATATGTAGAAAAGCAAAAAATCCAAAAATGAAGATAAGAGAGAAATAATATCTACTTGTGCTATATTATTTTAGCATAATAATAAGATTAGATTATATTAACATGATAAGATTATATTGATATAATAAGATTATATTACTATGTTTATCCATCATTAGCATTTGATTATTTTATTAACTTTTTGAATTTCTACTTTCAGTTCAAGAAAACAATAAATTTTCTCTCTTTGACCCGGTTTTTAAGACACAGCCCTCCAATTCTCATTCTTCATCAGTGGCTAATTTTAGCCATAGTTATACATCTTCACAGTTTTCACCTGCAACAGTTTCAAAATTGTTACCTGGCCAACAGCGAGAACAAGCACAACCATCAGGGCATGCACTGCAGCAGAAGCAGCAAATCCCTATCCTCCAAAACCAGGTTATTCCTGGGCCTCAAACTTTTACTCCATCCCTGCAATACTCAAATCCAGTGCCACCCCAATCATTGTTAACAACTCCACAGCAGGCAGCAATGACTTTTCTGCATCCAGCAACAATTCACCAACCGGCAGCAACAATTTCCCAACACTCAACAGCATCTTCCTTTCAAAATTCAACAGCCACAGTTCCTCAGCTCACAGCAACATCTTCCCAACAGGCAGCAATATCATCCCAACACCCAGCCACTATCCCACAACATTCAGCAATAATTTCTGAGCACTCTACTGCAGCAACTTCCCAACACTTAGCAACAGTGTCACAAATTCTGGCAACAGTACCCACTGAATTACCAGTAATAAATGCACAACTGCCACTAACAACTATATCCCAACCACCAAATGTATTGCAACAGAAAGTAAAATCCTTACAGCAAACAGAAGATAATGAAGGGTTACAGCCAAGAGAATCAAATGAAAAAAGCACACAGGTTGTGTCACACTCCACTGGCAATTCTCAAAAAGAAAACAAGAAATATCCAATGAGATTTTTGGATTTGCTGCATAATCTGAGTCATGTAGAAGGTACCATTTCTTATTGCATGGACCTTGGCCTTATACCCTCATCACGTATATGTCACAGATGTGGTGAAATAATGCGTTTGAAACCCTGCTCAGCAGCTGTCACAAGTGATGGATACATATGGCAATGTCGTAAACAAAAGGGTGGCATCAGGTGTGACACGTCAAGATCAATACGAGCAGGAAGCTGGTTTTCTCAGAGTAACCTAACATTGGAAGAAATACTTCAGATTACATATTGGTGGACACAAATGGTCACAGAGGATTTCCTTGTATATCAAACGGCAATCAATAAACCTTCAGTATTAGATTGGTGTAATTACTGTCGTGAACTCTGCTTGACATACTTATTAAAACAGAGCCAACCTCTTGGTGGGCCCAACACCATCATTGAAATTGATGAGTCTAAATTTGATGGCTGTAATGGTCATCGTCTTTCAGGCCAATGGATTTTCAGTGGCATCCAACAACAAAGTAACTGGACTTGCTTTATATTTCCTGTTGGAGAAAAAAAAGATGGTGCTAGTCTAATAGAAATCATTGAGCAATGGGTAAAACCAGGGACAACACTGCTCTGCAATTGGAAACCATTTGAACGATTGACAGGTGATGGCTACAATTACCTTACACTCAGCCACAGTATGACATTTAAAAATGTTGATGAAACAGAACTTGGCATTTCTCATACTGAATCTAGTTGTAACTTTTGGAAAAATATCCGTTCTTCTGTCTCTTCTGAAAATCTAAACTCTGAGAATGTATTTGATAGTGCCATGGGTGAACGAATTTGGCGTAAGCAGCAGGGAGATGAAGATGTTTTTCTTTCATTTATCAAAGCTGTCAAATTTGTGTACAGTTAGTACTTACAGGGTAACTATTTTAATTATTCCTGAATAAATTAGATTCCAAGAAAATTTGTATGTAAAAAAAAAAAAAAAAAAAAAAAAAATTGAATCTGCAAGCAAATATATCTTCTCTGGCCTCTCATAAGCCAATTACTTGCCATTGAAATGTGGCATTTTACTTAAAGTATGTGGAATAAATTTAATTTAGAAAGAAAGAGTACATTGCCAATGTGTTTTTTCATTTGTTAGTTTCAATTTATGAGAAATTGGGAGCTGGATCATTAAACTACTTCATAAGTTCTTTTTTTTTTTCAAATCAGAGTTTAAACAACTTTATTTTAGGCTTTTGTGATTTTGATGTGCAGTTCTCTCACAGGTAAAATGATGGCATTATTTGAGGTAACCAATTTTCTTTACATCTATTATCCTAATCAGATTCATTCATCTACATCTTTGATGTGTTTATACACCTTATACATAGTATAATTAAAATCTCTACAACATAATTATCACTGTCTTTATGAAACAGAATGTCATTTATTTTTTTCATTGCTCCCTATTAATAAGAAATGTCTTTCAATATCTGAAAAATATTTATCGTTATTTTTAATGGAATGAATTTTTAAAGTAAAATAACTTATTGTAGATGTGGTTTCTGAGCAAAATTGAAACTTTAAGACAATATTTGACTTGATCTCGGTTTTCTCTTATTAATGCACTGTCTTAACATTATTGTTATGTTCTTAGCTAAATTGTCTTATTTCCTCAGTAAAAAATGTATTTAAAATTCATAATTCTATAATAGTTCTAAAATAAAATTATGCAATCAAGTTTTCTTTTTCATTGCAATTATAAAATCATGATTTTGCAGCTTTTTATATCTTGTTACTAAGCTATATTTCATATTTTTCAATTCCTTTACATTTTTCCATTAATGAGTCAGACTCATGAGAAACAGTGTTTATTTTCATAACCGTCCGTTCACTAAAAACACTTTAATTTCTCTTTCCTTTAATATTGTAGTCATTTCTAAAATTATCCTACCAGATATAAAAGTAATTTCTTCTAATCTGAGATCTTTATATAAATCCAAACAATAGATGGGACTTAGTACCTCCACATATGTTTTTATTTACCCTATGGGTAATACTTTTGCAAACTTTTTATGAAGTATCTTACAGGTCTTATATTCTGTTTCATTGAATGTGTTGGTGCTCAGCAACACTTCTAAAAACATAGGCACAATTCATTAATTGTTCTGTAGCTGGATTATTGAGACAGATTCATTGTAAACTAGGGGAATGATTATATTTGCATGTTACAAAACCTATATATGCCTCTTTAACAATTCTCTGATCTGTATATCTTGTTTAGACTTTCATTCATAGAGAAATATATAGAAAGCATGCCATTGTAATATAAACGTATTGTAATGTTTTTATATCACCTACTTTCCAAGAAAAATTTAAGATGTGACTATATAGTAGGATTGTTTGCTATTAGTTTATTACAGATCTAATATATCAGAAATTGCATTCAATGTAATAACATGACTTATGGTGTAATTATAGAAGGGTCTAATGCCATCATGTGAAATACATACACATCTACATAATGTGTGTGTTCATGTAACAGATAAAGAATATTAATTTATTGCTACTTAGACATACAAGCTGACATTCAACTATTCCTGTAATTGTCAAGCTTTCATAATAACCAAGCTATTTAATAGCTGGTACATTTAGGTGCTTTTAAAATTTCACTTTTAACATTCTTGTAAATATCTGTGAGTATGTTAGTGTGTATGTCATTCTGTGTGGCAAATTGTGTAAATATATTCCTTGATGCCTTGGGCAGTGAATGATGTCTGCTGTGCATTTATAGAAAATCCTTTTCATCTGAGCACCAGCCCTCACATTCCTCATGCAGAACAGACATGCTACTCTGACCTCAGTCAAGTAACAAACTATATATATATATATATATATATATATATATATATATAATGTTTGTGTATATCTGTTTCCATTTATATGTATGATAGCAGGAATACACACACACACATATACATATATATATATATATATATATATATGATTGTATTGTACATTTTCTCTCATAGAATGTCTTGAGTATTTCAGTTAGAAAATTGTTCTATGTTATAATGAGTCAAAAAACATTAGATATATTTTTATTTATAAAAGAGTTTGGAATTTATGGTGCTGATCTCCAAACCTGAACTTTTTATTTTTCATTTTATAGATTGCAGATTCTTTGTGTGGTGTTTGCATCATTCAATATTTATTTCCATTGCATTAGAACTGCCTTATATACTTTGGATAACTAGTTGCCATAACTAGTTTTGAAAAGTACATGACTTGACAGAACCCAGTTATTGTTTTGATAGTTGGCTTTTTATGGAATTTCAAAAGACTCTCTTCAATTTATGCCTTATGTAATATTATCTACATCATGCTAAAGATGTGGCCTAAGAAGATTTTATTCTATATTTCGTAAAGAATACCATGGATAACATATTCTGGGATGAATTTCAAGCATTCTCATTTTAGTAAAGTGTAGTTATAGCAGTCCTCTGTTGCCTTTCATTACTGGTGCTTTAAATTGTATCATTAAAAGGTTCTATTCCTTTTTGTTAATGCAGAAGTTTTCATACCACCAGAAAATGACTGCATACAATCAAGTGGAGGACAGAATATATTAGAATATACACTTTTATTTTTCTTGTATGCACCTGTAAAATTAACATTTTAATCGGATTTTTTTTACTTATAAGTAATAAAATACGGATAAACAAATTGTTTTGATATTTTAGAGCCTGCAACCATTGTAATTTCAATAATGAACTTTAACCACAAGTCAATTGGTTGTGTTTTCTTAGGAGTTCAGTTTTTTGTGTGTGTGCAAAATAAGGCTTCAGATATTTTATTAATTTCTCCTTTTCTTTTTTTCTTTTTTAATATGAAAAAGAATTATTTTGGTGAAAATGGTTATCAGTTTATTTACAGTCTCTTCTACCACTGCTGTTGCTGAGTAATGGGAAATTTTTAATTTTATTGTGTATTTGTGTTAAAAATTGATATTATATTCCGATATTTTTCTTGTTTTGTCTGTAAAATATTTCTTTATTTAATTCGTAATAAAAAATTACATGTATTTTATGTGATAAATTGATAAAATATACTGTTTAAAATTGAATTAATTTATCTTTAAGTTAACTGACAGACTCCTTTAAAATGGTTAACTGGGATTCTGGTAATGTTTGATGACAAGAAAATAATGTTGTAATATTTTTTGGATAAAGTTGGTGATTCTTTTAAATCTATCTTTCTATACATTTTATATATATATATATATATATATATATATATATATATCCTTTCCCCCTCCATCATATTAAATAATTTTGTCCTATAATAAGTAAGTAACCCAAAATCTTGCTGCTAAGATATCAGTAGAAGATTTTTTTCTTGTATTTAAACTTTGCCAGCCCTGCTTTAAGAATTATATTGTTTATTTGTATTTTATTTTTATATATTTAGATCATTTATTGATCTGTGGTAAAGGAGTGATGATCAGTTTCTTGTGTGTAAAACTTACAATTTAAGATTATGTGAAGATCAACTTTGATTTTTTTCCCCCCAATAATTTCCATATAACAAATACTTCTGCTATATGTTACTAAGTTAGTCATAGTGATGACAAAATCTTTACTTTCACTACTTAATTAAAATCTGTAGGAATATCAAATTAATTAAACTTTAAAATTTGTTACATTTGATATATTTTTATGGATTTCAGTTTTATTGTGCTGCTGGATATTTTTTTAAATACTTTAAAAATTCCATTCTTCATGGAAATAACTTTTTTTAACAACTTTTCTCTTCAATAAACTCTTTTTATTTTTAAATAAGTAAAGGAATGTTCTTCATAAAAAGTTGATAATCTTATGCAGTAAACATAAGTGCAATAAATAACTCTACAGCTTTAAATATTACAAAATTATATCTACCAAATAGTTAAGTGTAACTGCTTTCATTGCTGCCAGAATTGAATCAAGTGTAAGCTTGTGAATATGCCTACTAGCAAATATAAAAAAAACAAAAAAAACACTCCATATTTCTTTATTATTTTAGCATTAATTTAAGTGCATTAATTATATCTAATTCCTTTTTGTTTTGATTATCATAAAACAGATTTGTAAAATTAAGAAAATAATGAAATTAAAGATGAACACAATTATCAACTTTGGGACACTGAGGCCCTTTACCCAGCTGTAAATTTATATAAACCTGAATTTGTTAATGAACCTAGAAAGTAAGTTATATTGAAAATATAGTTTCTATTTTCCTCTTATTTTGTAAGTATATAAAATAATATATCAATAAAATATACTTATTAAAATAAATTATACATATTTAAAATAAAAAAATTAAATAGATATTTTATTAGCTATTGATTTTTTTCAAAACTTGTTTGCATCTTTCCAGTTTTTATTAAATATTTATCACTTATATAAGAACCCTTACCTATCTGAAGACTTGTTAATGTCTGAAAATATTTTGCTGTTTTGTGTGTTGAGTTCTCTCTCCCTTTTTACTTTATGGTCATATTTCAAATGCTTTACATTGTGTTGTGCTGCAAGGTGAGCTGCAGAGATATGTAAATCAACTTTTATCTCCAATGTTCTTCATTTACAGAATGAACATCACTTGAACTAAATAGCGGCCACCTTGTTTTCACTGATTTTATGTTTTCAAGCTGGAATAAAAAACATATTTCCAAATCCAAATTTTGCTTACTGAGTTTGAAATTTTCATTTCATAACTTTCTATAAGCAACATTTATTTACTTAATTTTATGAAAAGATTTGATTGAGTTTGCAAAATCATTGAGTTTGTATATCAACAATAGCTACTACATTATTTGTTGTTTATAATTTTAGTTTTGATCTTTTAGAAATAGATTTAATTTTATATTAATTGAAAATGTTTCTTTTCTGTTTTTATGATTTTGAAACCAACATTTAGTAACCATTTTTATTGTGTTCTAATTGCACAATTTCAAATTTATCAAAGTAAATCTCAACTTCTGAGATTTCTACTTTTATAAGATGATAAAATAAAATTGTCAACATAAACTGTAGTATGAATTTGGATATTGTTAACATTTAAAAAAAAAAAAAGGGCGATTGACCAGAGTTCAATTCAAGTCATGTTGAGCATAATTTTGTCACTGGTACTCTACATGAAAGGGTGAGTAAAGAGAGTAATACTGCTGGTGTCCTAATCATCAGAGCAGTTATAGATGTAAGCCAGTTCCTTTTTACTAAAATCTAGTTTACCATCATATTAACAGATTTGGATAAAATTTTGATTTTATCAATGACTTACATTTGTTATATGAAATTAAAATTTCCTTAAAAGATTTTATAATTCTTTGTTTCCTTTTCAAGTCTAAATATTGTTAGTTTTAAAACCTGATGTACAGTTTGTATTCTCATTAACTTTTGCAAGATTGACACTCATGATCAAAAATTTAGTTTAATTGCATAAAAAAGTTAATTTAATTTTTATATCATTAGAAAGATGAATCTATATGAAAACAATTTTGGTGCTACTTAACTATATGATTCATCTTTCAAGTATGATCTACCAGAATAACATATCACTAAAGTGATTCTCTGCATTAAAAATATATATATGTGAAAAAAAATTAAAAAATAATAGTCTTTATTTAATATACTATTAAACAAATACTAAACAAATGATAGCATATGATAAAAATATAATAATTATTTTAACTAATACTATCACTGTCTAAACAGTTTGAACATCATTCAGAAATGCAATAAATAAATTTTGGCCATTGGGTTGCATAATTTTTCAACAAAGGAAATCTTTGAGATTGTAATATTTAGAGATATACACCTTTCAGTTTTTTGTTGCACATTTAAATAATTTTCTTTAATTTACCATTTTATAAATTTCAAAGCTACCAATGTATGTAGTAGTCTTTAGACTTTATCTTTCTAGGGTTATGATAGCTGTATTTTGAAAAATTGGTTCTTTGAAGGATGGTATTTATGCAATGATGTACTTTGTCTACTAGCCAAATCACATCATGAGTTCTGTAACCCATTAGGGTTGTAACCTTGCATGTACTGCAGCCATAGCAGCAGTAGTGCGTATTGGGCAAGATAGCCTTATGGGGCCCATCCCCCTTGAGACTGGCTTGGAATTCAGTTTTCATTCTACACTGGTTGCTACCTCAAGGAAAAAGAACCTAGTCTTCCTTGCTCTTTAATTTATAGTTGGAGGAAGCTGTTTAAATGGTTTGTTTTTTATTTTCTTTTTCTTTTTTTTCCAGGTGCATTAGCAGAAAGTGAATTCTATTTCTACTCCACTTAAAGACAATTGATGCTCAATTCATTTAATAGATTTTTTTTATTACAATGGAATTTGTAGATTATGGCAGAATATTTAATAATTGGTTGTGTCAAAACTGCACATTAAAATTACTAATACGTGTTTATACAGGGTGCAGTAGAAATACCTCCCACATAAATGGTAAAACATTAACTTTATAAAGATACTATTGCCACTAATGTCTTACCATTATGTGGGGGCTATTTCTGGGAGGTATTTCTGTCACATTTGATTGTCATATTTTCTTGAGTCTTTATCAATAACTAAGAAATATATATATGAAACATTGTTTATCTTTAATAAATAACTGACAATGTTCTCATTTCTGGCTACTGAATGATCTCTTACTAAATCATGTAGCCTAATTTTCAAATATAGCACAATATCAGAGGCATATTCAAGAGGTCCCAAAATAACTATATCACATAGGTACTCTTTATTTCATATGTCACATAGTCTATATATCTTATCTAAATTTGAAGGAACTGTTGATCTGATAATAAGATTGTTTTGTTATTGCTAATTGACATTCAAAGCAGATCTTTTGTGCCTTTCAACTGTGCTTAGAGTATTGTAAAAAGCATTGTAGTATTTCATGGTAGAATATAATATTAACATTATAATTTATCTTATTTTAATTACTTTTTGTTGCAATGTTAAAGTTGTTTACAGTTTAGCATTGCTTCTAAACAAAATTGTTATATAAGCAAACTATGGCAATATGAAAAATCTAGCAATATGATTAACATCTGAATTTTGTCTCCTAATGAGTCCTCCATGGACCAATAAATAAGGTGTTATCTATACCAGCTGGCCTATCAAGGATATGGCATGTGAACTCAAATCATACAGAGATTACTTTATTTCCTGCTGAATACATAATAATCATAGAATGTAAAACAACCTGAGTATGTTTATTACATTTTATAAAGCAACATAAACAAATTGAAAGAAAAAAATTACTGGAGAATTTAAGACATCATTCTCAATTTTTTTTTTTTTTAATACAAAGTTTTGTCCAATATATTCTCAAGCCTTTTCCAAGAGAATTTTGTCTGCTGTTAATTCTGTACATGTTTAGTACAGTACAAAGCCACTGGGGATAGAATATGAGTGAGACTGCCTGGATAAGTTAAATGCAACTTATTAAAAATAGCTTGATTTTGTATTTGATATTAAAATGTCACTAGTTTCTTTGTATAAATAAACGGGATAAAATAGTGATTGTAATGATCTTACTGGTTTATATTGAGTTAGAATTATGAACATTGAACACCATTTAACATTGTTGTAAATAACAAAAAGCAAATAATTCCTGTAATTCTGTCCTTACATAAAATTAGACAACACAAATTCTGAATCTGTTGAATTCACATGCAACAATTTATATTCAAATAAAAAGAAATGTTCTACCAGAAAACGATTTAAGATTAATTTGTATAAAAAAAAGAATCAGTAACAAACTTACAGCTATTCAGTTTAATTTCTTGTCTGCTTGGGGTCTTAAGGTCTGAAAATTAAAATACCTGACAATAATATCATCTGAGATACCTTTTGCACTTCCCCAATAAGCTAAAATATAAATATAAATTTGTCCTTCATTTGTCTAGTGAAAAGTCACTGTAAAAGGTCCAGAAAGATCTTTTATGAAGGCTTATTTGGCATAATGCTATTGGTTTCTTAATAAAAATATTTTTTAAACTGTTTTCCTCTTTGTTTATAGAAAAGTAAATATGCTATTTATACTAAATAACATATTTAAAAATTGAGTAAATATAGTGTAGGTTTTTTTTAGAAGATGAATTTGGAAATGATTTTATGCAAGTTGAATATAAGGGATAATGAACCATTTCAGTTTAAATAATATTGAAGAGGGTGTCATGGTCTGGAATGTCTGCTTGCTGAAATGAATCAAAATATGTAAATGTAGTAAGACTTTTTTTTCACTCCATAATATACATGTGAACTTTACCAGTCAAAATATTTGACACTTTGTAATTAAATCAATCAACTTGTTCAGTTTTAAATGAAAAAACACTGGCTTCGAGCTGTGTATGTGTATTTAGCTCCAAATAAGCTCTGCTTAAATTTCTTTCCATTTGGAGTTGCAGATGAAAATAATGAGAAGATATGTATGGCCAAAATGGCAAATATATAATTTAATAAAGTATAGTAAAATTTAAAGGAAGAATGTAAAATTGTTGAAGCCTTCCTCCAGCTACATTATTGATTGCATCTTGGAAATATATGTAAGTGTCCACCCTCAAAGTTCTAATGTAATGTAATATTTTGTATTGCATCTTAGCCAACATATCCAATGTAAACTGACAGAAGAGAGCGACTTCAATGCATATGGCTGAGTGAATTTTCTTGATTCATGAAAGACAGATTGTGATAAATTTCCCTTTTCACCATAAAAGAGAAAAAGTAGATATTGCAGTGTATCAGAATCTCATTTTTTACTGTTATTTTTGCATTTCCATGTAGCTCTTTATTCATGACAACAACCTCATTGGTGCATTGAAATGGAATGCATGTTCTCCAGAGAGTCTCTTGCTTGTTTAGTAAATGAAAGATTATAGAGCTGGTCCTAAGACAAGAAACAATCCAAACACTTCCACTTCTAACAACAACAAAAAAAACTTATTACACCAAATAAAATTTAATATTTTAACAAAACAGAAAATATTTTATAATGTCATTAAAGTTCTGTGTGTGACAGAACACATAAAGTGTGAATGTAGTCCTTATATTATTTGTATGCATCTAATAGTACATTGACAGGGAAAAATATATAAGTATTCATTTTTATGCATGTGTGAAAGATTTATGTAAGAGTGTATGTGGCAGCAGTCTTCTAGAATGTTTTTTTTTCCTTTTTTTATGTTGATGTAGATAAAAGGTTGCTTTCACTTGAATTTGGCCATTTCAGGTAGATCAAAAATGAGATCTTCAGGATTGGTTGAAAAGATTTTGCTAAATTATGATTTTATCATATATGTAGTAATAGTAATACAAGAATTGAAGAATATGCAAAAATTATAAGAATTTTACATGTTTTTTTTTAGGCTACCAAAAAGTGCTCAATAGATAACTAGAGCTATAATATTCAATCAAGAAAATTTCAAATGACTTACCTGGTTAGCTGACTCAAGTTTGACATCAAAATGGTCATCAGAGCTAGGTGTTTGATAAATAAATAAATTTGATTTTGAGAACTTTTCTTGATTTATTGAATACACACACTTTAGCTAGAAGTGATGCATGGATCCTGTTGTGTATTGACTAATGTTTGATCAATTCAGCTGTCATGAAAGCAGCCACATCTTGTGTAGGTTATAGCTGTGAATCATTTACATCTTTGACAATCACAGTTTGAAAATGTAAGATGGGTGCAAATTCCTGTGTGTATTTGAACTTCCTGAAACAGCTGTTCTCTTTATGTACTATAATTTGAAGTTTAAGAATCAAATTCCTGAGTAGATAATGTTTTTATTAAGAGCCTGTCTTTGTAAGTCACCAACAAAGTACAACTGCAGAAACTAGGCCTATTCATTAGCTGAAGTAAACTAATCTTGTAGATTGATTCTTGTACTGTAAAATCTTTAACTCCCTACCAAATCTAAATTCTTGTGCCAAACGCAAGACCCTAGTTAGTAGGAATAGAAAGGTAAGAGGGGAACATGTGCTTCTCTTTTCTTTGATGTAAAAATAGGCACAAATTACAAAATATAACTCAACTACTGTGTAAAATAAAGGAAAAACATTTATTGCACAAGTAAAGACAAAAAAGATACAAATACAAAATTTGTGCAAACATTTCCTTTTGTACGCCTATTAAAGCAGGATAAATATTTGATGTTTCAAAAAAGGATTACCAATAAAAAATGAAAAAAAAAAGGTTTACAGTTTAGGAAAAGACAAGGATTCAATAACAGAAAGAGAAAACAATTCAAGAAGGCAGAAAAACAAAGGTGCAACCACTTTTCAGAAAAAACAAAAACATCCCCATGAATATTTCTGGGACATATAGTAATTTTAGAAAAGTTACTTTTAAATTCATACTATTCATGCTAGGGAAAATTTCCTTGAATTCTTTTCATTCTTTGTTGTCCAATTGTAGATGAATTTTCACTTGAACTTCAAAATTCTTTAGTCCCTCTACTGATAACTGGTGCCTTCATGATGTCAAATGCCTTCTGCTCCATGATGTTAATTTGCCTTGTTCCCTTGCTGTCAAAAAGTCTTTTCCCCTCATCCACTGACCTGAATTCTATTTATTTGGTAAAAGAGGCTCACACAAGACCATCATTCAGGTTACTAAGGCTTGAGACCACATCTCATTGGTCAGTATATACGAAAAGAAGAATTTTCCATAAACTTGAAATGGATCGTCATAATTTTGGTAGTTTTTAACTGCTGAACCAGAAAAGATATGCAAGTGTAACAACTTTTTTTGCACAAACCATCTGTCCTAAAAAAAAATATACTTTTCTCAAAAGAATGTGTACAAAAAAAAAAAAAAAAAATGACCCTAGATGATTAAGCTTTTATTAAGGCTAACATTTTTAAAGTAGTAAAAATCAAATTTTTATAGTACTTCAAAATTTGGTATGAGTTTGTCTTCTATGGTGATAACTCCAAATGAAGTCATTTGGAAAGCATGATTGTATCAAGAAATATTTGGATTACTCACTAGTGGCAGTAATAAGTTGTCTTAAAGTCTCTGATGGATTAGCAGAAAAACTTTTCAATTGAACAGCAGATGTCTCGTTTCATTTATTTCTGCACTTGTCATAAACTTTGGACATCATGTCAATTTAAACTAATTTTTTCAGAAACATAGTTACATATAGGAGCATAGTTAAAGGCACTTTGTTTTCCACTGTCTGTATGTGTATGATCAAAATCTAACCTCTAATTGTCTTCTGTCTTAGATTTTCTACCTGGCCTGGGATTTTTGTATGGGTTCATATTGTCTATTTGTAACCTATCTGGCTGCAAGGCATTTATTGTTAACCTAAAGTTTTTTGCGAGTTGCATTCCTGGCAGCATTATCTTGCAATGTTTCTACAGAGCATGTTTGCACTGACAGCAAAATACATTCTATGTGATATGCATTACAACATCTTCCATTTACATTTACTTTTCTATTGAAATTGCAAGTTAAATAGAATGTAAAAAAATGTTTAAATAGAAATGCAGTAGTAAAATTGTTTGTAAAAGAGAATATTTGGTGTTTGGGGAGATGACCATGCCAATTGTAAGGCACAGTAGCAGATTCCTTGTGAAAAACATCATACATGAGCCAATTTGCAAATAGCTATTAGGTTGATGCAAAAATAATGACGTAATAATGTCGTTTTTTGACGTTAAAAATACCTCAAAAAACGACATTATTACGTCATCATTTTTGCACCAACCTAATATATGCATACATTAGGAAGATAGTAAAAGACATATGCACACAAACTTTCTCAGCTATATATTTCATCATTACCCATCATTGATTATAAATCTAAAATTAAGGCTAACAAAAAAAAAAAAAAATGTACAAGACTTAAGTAAATTTAAATTTATCACTTCCTGTCACCACTAATAAATTATACCACTGATCTGTCAAACTTTTTAAAACATAAATCAGTTGTCTTGTCTCCATTTTCTGTTTTGTTTATTTCTGAAGAATAGATAATTTTGACAATTTTTTTTTAACATGGAAATGCTTTGTTTTCTTTTTTTTTTAAGCAATTAACGGAAGTATTTATACAAATATTTGAATTCAGAACTCAATTATTTTTGCTCTTTTTATGGTACGCTTGCTCATCCTTCCCAAATGACAATTTCTAAATAAAACAAATAATTAGAAATAGAATTAAAAAGGAACATTAGGCCCGATGAATGATATCACTACTGAATAGAGTGAAAATCAAGATAATGAAAGATTTCTTTGGGTAGTAAAATGATTTTTTTAAAAATGTAGGCAAAAGTGTCAACCTCAAATTGTATTTATGTCGGAAAAGGAGCATTATCAAAAAATACATTGAGCGTGAAGAGGTCTTCTAGAAATACAGGGATCATAATTCCTTTGCTGATTCAATTCAAATGGTACAAAAACAAAAATTAATTCTGCTGCGAAAATTAACGTTTGCGTTTTGTTGTCTAAAAGTCAAAAGTATAGCTTTATGTCATTTGTTATAATTTTAAAACGCATTGAAGGAATTCATAAAAAAAAATAAAAAGGAGAGAGTCATTTCAATGAAAGAAATGCTAGAGAACGGAGATTAGAAAAATTACGAGACGCTCGCTTAAAAATGAGATTGGCTAGAGCTCAATTAACCGCATAATCTTGGTATCCGAGGGAAATTGCATCGTTAAAAATCCTGGTAAGTTTGACTTTTTAAAAATAATTTGCTTTTTTAATTTAAAGACATGAAAATTTTAACGTTTTCGAACGAAGATTCTTTCCGAATTTTAGCTTTTTTTGACTGTGAATGCTTTTTTTATTGGTAGTGGTAGCTGTTGTTTGCAGTAACAATGATTGGGAAAAATATGAGTATGACTAAGTGACTAAACATGAAGAGAAATTGTGTACCGAGAACTTTTTTTAACTCTAGGTTAAAAAAAAAAAAAAAATAATACAATTATTTATGAAAACAGAAGATAAAGATATGATTTTTTTTGATTGCGCAACAGACTGAGAGAAATATATCATGTGTAGGCGCATTTAAGGAGAGTAAGAAAGAAAAAAACCCTTTATTTTACGCCGAAAACAAACACGAACAAGACTGATTTTTTATTTGGCAATTAATATGTGCACAGTGAAAAATAATCTCTTTGAAGTTTTTCATATTGATCAACACAAAAATGACACACGAGGAAATAGTTTGATTATATTTGATAGATTGATTAAAAAAAAAGAAGGTATTATTGTATTCACTGTAAACGCTAAAATAGAACCAGAGATTTAAAAAAAAAAAAAAAAAAAAAAAAGTGTATGATGCCGTGCTTTTCTATTTTTCGATGGAAACAAGTAAATTAGGAATTGATTTAATTCAACTATGTGAAATTTAAAATTTTAGTACTTAAAAATTACGAAGTTCAAACTAAAGTAAGTAATCAAAGAGTATCTTCTTTTCCCCATAAAAGTTTGAAAATTTCCCTAATTTAAATTAAAATCTTACTCTTAATTCATTGTTTCACTTTTATCCTTAGAGTAGATCTGTATCATGGTGTTTTTTTAGCACCCGAAACAATTTTCACCTAAAAAATACTGAATTGCCTCCCTTAGATTACTTTATCTAATCTCATATTCTGAGCTCACATTTTCCCCCACCGTTTACGGTGCAATTTCCATCGTGGTTTTGGGCATGAGTTTCAGCGGATAATAAGAATATTGGTTTTTTTGGGTGAAGTGAAGAGAGTTACATTTTTTTTTAGAGCAGAGGATGGGGCAAAATTTCAAATACCGATAGAGGCCTTATTAGAAGCAGTTATTCAGTGCAAAAACTACATTACTCCGGGAACTCTAGTTCTGAATGAATACACAACACTGCATGAAATTGAAAACCTAAGAAACGTTTCTGTCCATCAACAAAAAAACTAAAGGCAAATATACACACCGAGATTCTGTGACATAGCTTGAAAACTACTAGCTAAAAATTCTAATCCTAAGGGATGTAGAAGTAACATGTCCTAGAAATTTAAACAAAGATATTCCTTTTTTTTTTTTTTTTTTTTTAAATAGTTTTTTTTTTTACTTTTTAACCGCAATAAATTATTGCATTTTATTTTTGTGGATGTTATTTTTCGTTTTATTTATGATTAAGACTCCCAGGTAAGCACAATTTTTTTTTTATTACATTTATTTTTGTTTTACAAATTGTAAGTCTTAGCCACAAAATTTGAATTATTTCGGTTTTTATTTATAAAAAAAAGAAAAGAAAAAAGTGTGCTCAGAAACTCAGACTAAGGGAGGTAATTCAATATTAGTAATACGTTAAAAATTCTAAACCAAACTGATAAACTTACCTTAATTTTTTTTAGTTCTGACTTTTTATTTTCAAGGCCGTTCTCTGCAGATGTAGTGATTTTATTTTGGAAATTAAAAAAAATAAATATGAGATCTCTGGCCATCAATAATTCTGTTTCACACCTATAAAACTACACGGGACAGAAAGTTGTGGAGAGTCTTCTTGATTGAGGATAGCCGGAAGTGATATGCCACGCCAATAATTATTATATAAAAAATAATTTCATGTTTTCTGTCCCTTTTTATTGGCTTTCATGCACGTTTCCTAAATATGCCTATATGATTTGCTGGGATATGCAATACTTCTTAGTTTCTCTCATGTATTTTTTTTGTACAGTTTTCTGTATAAGATACTCGAGGTAGACTAGAGAGGGTTACTCACTGAGTCAGAGACACAATTTGTGAAGATTACGGTTGGCTCTAGATTTGAACAGGTTAAGATTGTAGTAAACAGGGAAGTATCTTATTGGAAGTTGGTTCCACAAGGAAGTGGTTAATGAGAAGAAGATGCTGCTTACATCTTGTACCCGTCACGCCAAAAAGGACCCGCTGGAACAGGGCAGTCGTCCCTCGGTGTCCTCATTAGCTCCAACTGCCAAAGCCTTCAGACACACTCATTTTATAGACTGACGAAGCAGCCGATTGCTTGAGCGAGAGAGTTTTATGCGTAGATGCACTCTGCCAATTCTCTCTTCCTCCAACTGCTCTGTGATACCATATGCATGGGCATTTTCGAGCATGATGTCACCTATCTTGCTCACGACAATCACACATCTCACCAATGGAATACAAAGAAAAAGTGCATGGTTTGCTACAATGGCCATAGCATGGTTAACCAACCATGCTATGGCCATTAGGAAGATTAGAACAAGTGGAACAAAGTTTGTCTGAACACTTTATATGGAAACGGTGATAGAGCAGCAAGAAGAGGCTTGCAACGTTTTGTCTATGAGAAATGGATTGTAGAGTAGAAATTATTTGTCACTTTTGGACTCTATCGAAACTGGAAAGTGTGGAGTGGGCAGTTTCTGCCATATATGACAGCTGTACTCCATTTTCAGTCTGATATGGCTCTTGTAAAGGTAGAGGATAGCAGGAGACATTCGGTACTTACTGGGGTGATACAGGGAACCAACCATTCCCATTTTTCAAGCATCTTTAGTGATGGATCGTTTGTACAAGTTTCACTTGAAGTTTGGGTAGAATTTAAGTTCCAGTAGGTGATCAAGGTATTGACCTCCCTGAGGGATCACCTGTTCATTGTGATTGGTAAAAGTTCTGGCTTTGCTCAGTGATGAATGTGACCAACCAGTTTTGGAAGTGTACCTATATACTGTTGTATCATCAGCATAGATATTCACAAATGATTGGAGTTTTGGCAGATAGTTTATGTAAAGTAGAAAAGGTTGAATCAAGAGGCAAACTTTGGGGGTCACCTGTGTTGATTGCTTAAACCTCAGAAGACTGGCTGTTAACGTCTACCTTCAAGGACCTGTTAGGAAGGACTTTATAATTAAGACTATCCCAGTGATTCTGTAGCTAGAGAATTTGTGCAGTAAGCCTTTATGCCACACCTTGTAACGGCTTTTGAAATATTTAGTGCTATTGTCCTAGAAATGTATTTGTTGTCTAGTGTCTCACAGATTTTGTGAGTAATGGTAGACCAAGCAGTTATGATAATATTTAATGGCTTATATAGACTAGTATACTTTTTGTTATTTTTAACACTTACCTTTTTTGGGTGACACGTTCAACCATTCTCTGGTGTATTCTGAAGACTAGGGTAGCATTACTCTTTAGCTTTTCAATTCATTACTGGTATTCATGCTTACCATCTATAGAATATGCTGTTTCTGATATTTTGTAATTTTCATGAAATTGTCTATCAATTAAATATATATTTTTTTTTTTTATTATTCCAGGTTCTGACCATCTTTTAAGTTAACATCTCCCAGTCTTGATTGTCTCTTCTTGAAAAGCTGAAAATGGAGCTCATTTGTGAGAGTTCTGCTTTGATCAGTAATTATGAAGTTTATAACCTTCTTCTTGATGTGCAAGCTGGTCGCAATGGCCAAAGCAAACCAACTAAAAATCAGACTCACTTAGCAACTGTCACTTATGAAACAATAAAATATCTAGAAAAGACAATGTGTAAATACCAAAACCCTGATGCCATCAAAAATTTTATTGCCCATTTAGCCCCATTTAATCTTACAAAAGCTGAAAAACTGCAACTCTTGAATCAGAGACCAACAACTGCAGTTGAAATTCAATTGTTAATAGAAGAAAGTGAAGAACGTCTAACAGAGAATCAAGTGTATCAGCTGTTAGAAGTAGTTGCAAAATACCTACCTGATGGTTCACCAGATGTATCAGTTGAAAGTGATGATAAGGCTGCAGTTTATGGTGATGAAGAATTTGAAGAAGAGGAGGAGGAGGAAGAAGAAGAAGAAGAAATGGAAGAAGGAAATGAAGAATTTGAAAATGATGATCCTTCATTAGAGACTGAAGATGTTCCATTAGTAACAGAAATATCATCACCAGTAAAAGAAGATTCCTCGTGAATTGCAGACTTCTTTTCCAATAAAATTATTTTTTTAGAATATTTTTTGTTTGTCAGGTTAATAAAAAATATTGTTTTTTTGCTGAATAATATATCTTATTTGTATAAACTAGAAATTTACACTCCTCAAAAGATGTTTGCACAATTATTAGATGAATTTTGAAATGTAGGCTATTGAATATTTAAATAAGTAGGATTTTCAATTAATTTTTTCTTGTTTTCTGGATGAATGTATGTTAATTGGATTCTGATAAGTTTTGTTTTTGTGAACAACCTTTAACTACATTGTACATTAGTAGTTATATAAGAATTTTTTTTACCATTTTTAATGATCTTTATGGGTTTTTTTATTAATGTTTTTCCTAAAATATAAATTTTTACTTATTTCCTCAAATTTAATGATATAGGAGCTGAAATATTTCTTTGTTGGCATATGCATTCTAGTTTTCTGTATATGCACTACAGGAATAGATCTTGTTTGTTAACATTACAAATTGTTTATATTGTCAGTCAAATTGCAGATATAAAGTTTTATATTTTTTATTTATAGAGTAACTACGGAAGACTTGAACTTTATGGCAAGATACTTTTCCCTTGAAGTCTTATATTGGAAAACGTAAAAAAATGTATGATCATAGTCTGATTGTAGTTCTTTGAACAAAGAAAAAACAACCATGGAATCATGATATGTTTAGTCCATTAATATCAAATCCATTTTTCTATTATTTTTGACTAGTAATTTTGAATATCCTCATAAATAGGGCACTGGAGGGAGTTGTTAGTGATGTAAATTGACTTGGTTCATTGGGGAGTTTCGGGTCTTTCAACATCATACACCCCATCATCAAGCTGAGCCCTATCAGGGAAGATCAAGCCCTGATCCCCTCCCCTATCAAATGCTAGCAGAGACTCTGGCCTTTATATTAATTGGATCAATGCAGACCACATTTTCCGTGCATTGGATTGGATGTTCGTAACAAGCAAACCAATGTGCAGACTGAACTTTTTAAATGATCCATGGGGGACTGGCTCCTTTTTTTTTTTTTTTTTCTTGGGTTATTGGATGGACAGCAGCTTGAGCGAATAATTGAGGAGGTAATTTGACATTTTTACACTTGAACACCCTTGGTTGTTTGCGAAACAATGTTAAGTGCCTTATTTTTTAACAATGTTTTGTTTAATTTTCTTCTATGAACACTATACAACTTAAAAACTACTTTTTAACCTTATAACATATAAATAACTAATGAACTTTTCTATCAGAACTGCTTAAAAATAAATAAAAATAAACATCTACACCCACCCACCATTTCTATTTTCAACAAGGGTTAAAACATTAAAAAACTATTCCTAAGCCCTACTATAATTTATTTATACCGTTTTTTTAAAAATATCATTTCAACTAATTTCTAACATTATTATGAATCAGTTATTGTTTTTAAAAGAACATATCAAGTTTTACAACTAATTATTTTCCATTTTAAGTATCCAAAAATATGCTGTATCAATTTATCTATACACAAATTATAAAAATGATTGGAATGCAAATAATGAAATGTGAAACAACAATTTAATAAATAGACTAAATTACAAAAGGAATTGGGGAACAAACAGCCTTACAATATATATCATGCTTAAAACCACTTACATAAAAAAATTACAAAAGGAAAACAAAGTCTTTCAATATATATCATGCTGCAAACTACTTAAATAAATTGGAAAAAATTACCTACCCCCCCCCCCAAAAAAAAACCCCAATGTATTGGTTGTACATAATTTAAAATAAACATACACACAAAATTGGGTATATAATACTTAAAAAAACAGATTATACAGATTTAAAAGTAAGACGCTTTACAAACTAACATGAAATGTTCGTCAGCTGTTCCTGTACAATTCAAGTTGCATACTTAAACAAAAACATTTTAAATATTCATATTATTTACACATTTTTAACTTTTTTCTTCCCCCCCCCTCCTCTTCCTCCTTTCTTTCTTTTTCAAACGTTATTGCATAAACTAGTTTTGTTATTGCATAGATGCCAAAGAACCATCTTGTTTAATACATAGCCATTTGGCAGTCCTATCTGCTACATCAATTATGGTTTGAATCACCTTCCTTTTCTTAGCCAATATCAGTTAGGGCTTTGCAAATGGACCTTGCCACACAGCTTGCTTTCCATCCATTATTTTTGCAACTCGTTAGCAACTCATCATACTTCAGTTTCTTTGTTCATGGTCTTCTTCTATATGCTCTTCCCAAGGCACTGTTAATTCCCACATTAATAATTTTAAATTGTTTGAGAACACAATATCTCGGCATACTAATGTTTGAATGATGTGGTCCAAGAATCTTAATATTGTTCCTAAATCAGCCCTTAATTCCCAGTCCGTTGCTAATGACAAAGTATTTGCTGTGGACTTATTCTTTGTGTTAAGTTTATTATCAGAAACTCTATCACTCTTTTATCCGGGATTTGAATGTATTAGTACTGATGGCCATGTTAACTACCTCTGCTATATCCTTTAAAATTTGGTCATGTTACCATCTGTACCGACCTTCCGTTAGCGCTGTTTGACAGCTACTTAGAATGTGTTTTAATGTCCCTTGATATACATACAATGGACATAAATGTGATTCTGTTTTGTACGATAAGTGAAGGTTAATGGGACTGGGGAGGATGTCATATGGTTTGAATTAGGAACATTATGCTAGCGTTATTACACCATATATCAGACCATTTGATCTTCCTATAAATCATGGATCCCCATTTGGTCCATGCTCCTTGTTGGCTTAGTCCCACTATTTTTGCCAACCTTTTCTCTTCTTCACCATTGCGTATTTCGTCTTGTATGAGAAGGTTCTTTTCTTTTCCTTTGGCCCTGTTTACCTGAATGGTAGGGAAATACCTTAAGTCCACGCATCCTGTAACTACAGCCCCTAATAATGTATTTTCTCTAAGTTGTTCTGTTTTCTTTTTCTGCTCTCCATTTCCTTCCTGAATAGATTTTGATGTCTGCTCCAGCCACCTTTGGAGAACTTATACTGCATTGTTGTTCTAACTTTGGTGACTTTAAATTCCTCTACTAGGCTTTTGAAAGGAAGTTGGAGTGTGTTGGAATTGCCATATAGAGCATCTACGTAATGAGTTGATCCTCTTTTCTAACTATTCTATATGAAATGTCATAAATTCATAGATGGACAATGACCATAGGATATTCAGAAGAATGGCATGCTGATAGATCCATGCTTTAACACGGCCAGGCAATCAACACTCTTTAACCTTGTTTCTAGCTTATCCTTCGTTTCTTGGATCAGTGTTACGTCTTTTAGAGAGTGATCAATGCACTTTCCTAAACTCTTTATAGGTTTTTCTTTAACTGTTGGAATGTATTCCCCGGATTGTCTGAACCACCCCTCTGATTTGTGTTTTTTTTTTTTTTTTTTTTTTTTTTTTTTAAAAACAAGCAACCTTGATTTTGTTGAAACTCATTTGGGCCCATGTAATGAGCTTTTCAATCTCCTTTAGCAGCCATCTTGCACCAATAGCAGACGTACTTGTTATGTTGTCCATGTATACTCTTATCAGAGGTTGCCTTAGTCCAGATCTAGTGACTGGGCCTCTACTGTCTTTCTACTTCTGTAGCTTTATCATATTCATAGCTAGGCAAAATAGGGTAGCTGAGATTGTGCATCCAGTAATAATACCTGTTTCTGATACCATTCTCATTTGAAAATTGTTATAATAGTCCTAAATGAGCTCAGACATGATGGTGTTGGAGTGTTTCTTCTATTAATTTATGTGGGATTGAACCATAGGTGTTTTATAGCAAAGAAAATGGCGACTTACCTCATCAAACCAAACAACAGCGCGTCATGTGTATCCTACGACGGAAAAGAAAATTACTTAAAAAAAAAAAAAAAAAAAAAAGGCACGTATTCCGCATGACATACCGAAGACGGAATATTTAGATTAAAAACAAGTTCGTCGCAGGAGTTTCTCTAAAAGTATTTTGATATGCAAAGGAAAAATTGATGTATTTTAGCTACTACATTTGTTGGAGAGTGAGTTATTTTTCTGACTGGTTATGTGCATTGGGATTTGTGAGATAGTACCTGCAAATCGAGTTTTCGGTATTTCTTTCTGCTCCTGATATTTGAATCTGAACTTACAGTGATTTGTTATCTGTGTTGCTGAATTAATCTGCGAGAAACATTTCCTTTGCTTTCAGAACACTTACATGTTTTTAAGGTCCAGTCACAAGACAGCTATGTTACCCGTTTACCTTTGTGTCTTTTAACAACTGTGAAACAAGCCCTATGTGTTCCATACATCCTTTTGTATAGAGTTATCAATGTAATCATATTTTCAAAAAGAAACTCTGTCAATCAGTGATTCAAGATGCTAAAAAATATTTTACCCTTAGTGTTGAAAAGAGAGATGCATCTGAATTGGTTTGTCCTTCTGGCTCCTTCCTCTTAACTAGAGTAAGAATCAAGTGTGACAAGATCATTTAAAAGCCAAACACAAACCTATTTTTTAAATTTTCAAACCTATTTTCTTTTTCAGTAGTTGTCAGTGAGAAATGAAATATTCTAAAGTATTTTATTCCACTACTTTTTTCATTCTATATTTTATGTCCCCAGCCTACACTTTTTAAACTCATTTTAATTAATTTTTTGCAGTATGATTTGTTCTCTCATTAATTTTTCATATCTGTGATCATTTCAATTTAATACATATACTTATTTTATTTTGGAATATGAAGCTATTTTCATAGCCCTTGTAATTTCAAATGCTAGATTATAATTTAAATATTGTACAGAAACACACCTCTCCAAGAAATAATCAATTTTTTTATACTACAAATATATATTTTTTTAATTTTCCAAGTTTTAAGTAATTTATGTAAATTCATTGTAAATCCCCCCCCTCCCCTACAGAAGCCAAAAGTAAATAAATAAATGTAAGTAAAGGAAATAATAATAATAAAGGGAAAAGGTAAGGAAAATCTGCTTTAAATTCATATCCCATGGCTGTTCTGAAATTATGTAAGCAATACAACACAAGAAAACGGTAAGAATACGATAAATATTAACTTTTTTTTTATTTTAACTTGTAATTATTTAAAACTTTGTAAAAATAGGCTTTATCATGTGGTATTTACATTTTTTTTTATTATCAAGTTGCATTTCTGTAGAATCTTCCGAATACAACGTTTTAGAATATTTTAATGTCATGAACTACATACGATGTGTCTTCAAAATTTTTTTCCTGCATTCAAATGGTCAGATTTTACTTTGAATCTAAAATAAGGCTATTTATATTCATTTGATGCCAATTTAAAAATGAAATCCATTTTCCTATGGGAATATCTTATATCAAAATCACAACCCAGAATGGGCCTTCTTTCTGATATCATTATCTTGCCCAATTGATTGATACAAAATTATCAGGTTTGCTTCATAGTTTTGTTTTTAAAATTAAAAATCCTACCAAGAAAAAAAAAAAAAAAAAACCCCTCAAAATCACCCTTACTGTAGTTAGCTCATGATTTTAGAAATTAAATTAGGAACTATCTCCTACTCAGGTCTACTAGAAATATGTTTAAACAAAAGAGTGTACATCTGTCTCAATTTCTGACAATAGGTATTGTAACTATTTACATTGTTCAAACTGTAGTTCTCACCTTTATGGCCATATTAACAATGTTTCAGCTGCTGTATGTACCAGCCTTCTTCAGGTGATATGTTGGAATTTCAAACTGAACACTTTAGTTAGTCCACATGCCATGCCTTTTTTTTAGATATCTCAGTTTAAGTTAACACTCCAAGTATTTGTTCTCTCTGCTGTACTCAGGCATTAAATTCACTTGGATTACTCAACCAATGCTTTTATCTACTTGGTCATGTGTCCTTCGTAACATCAGTGAGGTTTTGGTACTAAACCTAAATGTCTCAGTTAATATTTTTTACCTTACCAGATCTTGTATTACAATTTTTTGTTATTGTTGTTTTTCCCTAACTCTATATATTACTGGTTCCCATGTTGTATTCATGTCTATACTTGGTCAGTTTAGGAGATTCCTTGAGTTTTCATATTTTCCAGTGATGTTCTCTGTCTATTATGTGAACCTTCATCTCAGACGGCGGTAATCTCCCTTCTCACTCCATATAACATCAGGACAACCTTGGTGGTTCAACATTATGCAGACATCTCTTCTGAGTAAGACCACCCATTAAAGGAGAACATGATTTATGCCAACCTGTGCAGTTGTGCCAAGAAATATAAAGGAGAAAAAGGCTTTCCCCTTAAGATTGAAGAACACTGTAAAGCTGTGATAGAAGGGGATATAGAAAAATTGGTCATGACTGACCATATATGGCCCAGTGGATAAGAGTGTTGGTTGAGTAATCTGCAAAGCAACTTGACATTAAGAGTTGTGAGTTCAATACCTGGCCATAGCAGAGGGAACAAAAGCTTGGAGAGTTGAGTTACTAAAGGGAAATAACTGTAACTGAGACATCTAATCTCAGAACAATCAAACCCAGTTGGCTAGAAGGGTTTGATTCAAAAAAAAATTCAACATATATCACCTGAAGAAAGCAGGAGCATACAGTGGTCAAAACATGAATATGGCAATAAAGATGAGGACAAAAGACAATGTAAATAATGAAAGTGAATGGTAGAGGCAAAGTATTAAGTTTTCATTATGCTTTGTATATTACATACAAATTACATGTTTAAGTGATAGATGCTATCATTAAAAAAATTATTTCTTTGTTACACTCTACAGTCATCATCTTATGTTTGTTTGGGAATTAAACGCTGGATAATTGAGATACGACGATCACGAGGCACACGTTTTCCTTTGAATATTGATTTGTCTTCAGGAAGTACTTCATGAGTAAACTCAAAACGAGATCTGTCTCTGTAAAAAAAAAAAAATTGTTTGAGATTTAAAAAAAATAGATTTGAAAAAAAAATAGTTAAAAGATAAATATCCTTTTGTATTAATATATTTTGTATGTATCAATACTGTACATTTTCTTTTAATTAAATCTCAAGGCCAATATATACCCAAATCAATTATATACAGATATATGGTGGGAATGAACAGTCGCAAGATAAACAACTTGTCCATAACTAATAACCTCCTATCCTCTAAATCTATTTTAGTAATTCTACTGAAGATTATTTTTAAAAAGTTTAATTTTTTTTTTTTTCTGAATGAAATTATTTGACACTGCAACTATGTTAGCTATTCATTATAGTAACACTTAAAATAGAACAAATAGTTAGGAAACAAAAATTTTAAAATTACTTTTCTGAAGTTATTTTTGGCTATCATTTATGAGGAAATGTTGTTTCCACTTTCCATTTCAATTACAAAAAAATGTGTTAATATAAACCCATCCATACCTTAACACTTTCCTCTGCAACAGATTTATATGGTAAAGGAAAAAGAATGTGTGCCTATACTCTAAACATAAATATAGGACATGCATTTAAGAAAAATAACTTGTACTAAGATTTTGTAATCAATTAATTTAGCTTTTTAATTAAAATGTTCTTCAAAATTAAATTTTCATATTTAAATGAAAGTAGCAGTTTATCATATTCAATGGCAATATATCTTGGTACTTGGAATATAAAAGCTACATTTTCATGTGTTAGTTATGTGCAAAAGTTCTCAAAACCTGTTATGAAAACTCGAGATTGAATACACGTGGAGACTTTTACACCTCCCCATGTATCCTATATATTTTAATTAATACTGAAATATTTCATATGCTTTTGAAGCTGATGTCAAATGCCAATGAAATAAAATATATGGAAGTAAATTTTAGCAAGAAAGTTTTAGAAAAGGTCACTTATAAGATAAAACTCTGAAAATTTAATTTCAAACATCTGTGGCAAATCTTATTGGTGAAACAATAAAATAATGTTTAGTGTCAGTATAGAAAAGTTTAGTTATTTTTTCTCAAATATGCAAGGATCTTTGATAAATTCAGTAAAACTTTAATGAAATATTATTTTGCAAACTGTACAGTATATTCAATAAATGTCTGTCCAGTTTTAAATCAAAACCTAATATACAATGTTTACCTCATAATATATAAAGACCTTGGAAGGAGCAGTAAATCACCATATTTGGTCTTGTCTTTTTCTAAGGCCAAACGCATCACACATGGAGATAGCAAGCTGAGTCCAGCAATTGTACGACCACAAAACTGAAAAGAAAGAAAAACATTGACAGAAATCAATCTGCCCATAATTTGAGTTATGGTGATACTGTAATTTGATTTTAGCTTGTAATTTTTTATACTAGTATTACTATTATACTTTAATAATCAAATGACTTTTTTTCAGGCTGAAGCTTACTTGAAAATTTTGTCAAACTTTTCAAAGGTGAACCCTTTTTTTTTTTTTTCAGTTAATATACATAAATGGATCATGAAAATTACTATTACTATACAATGATTTTATTTATTAGACCAGTTTTTTCAACTATGGCAAACAAGTCTACAGCTTATATACTATGATAGGTAGTAGAATTATGTTAACAATAGTAGTAGTCACAGGGTAGTCATTAAGTTGTGTAGAAAGGCTAAGTAGCATCATATAAGTGAATTACTAGTTAATGATATTAAAAAGAACATCAGAGAGACAAAGAATTGAAAACAACACATCATTTAAAAAAAAAAAAAAAAAAGTGTATGTGAGAAGAGGCTCAAAGTTCCTAGTAGTTTAAAATGAGTCTCTCAGCACCTAAGGCAAGCCAATGTAAAGAATCATTGTATAAGCTAATCAATTTCTTCTTTAAAAGCATTGTTTGTTGTGATAAAACAATAACTTACTTTAACAGAATCAACGTGAGGTTTAATATAACCAACTTTTTCAATGTCCAGTACATGAACATAAGGTAAAGGAATTTCTGTTGATTCAAATGCCACAGATTTGATGCGATTCAATGTGTTTTTATTAAATTCATTCCAGTGCTTACGTTCAGTTTCTTTGTATGCATGGATAGCCTAGAAAAATTCAAAGTAAAAAAGTAAGTTATTAAATAAGAAAACTTAAAAAAAAAAAAAATACATGCTGGAAAAATTAAAATGTTATTGTGTTGGAACACTGCAATTCTTCAGATTTCTAATTGACATTTAAAAGAACATCAAAAAAATGTTGATGTTCTTGTAGATCAATGTCAATTCGAAATTTTTTGACAAAAATACATTTTTTTTTTTTTTTTTTTTTTTAGCAGTTTGAAACTCAGTTTTGGGCATGAAGGAAAATACCATGAGGGATCATCAGTTTTTGTGAAAGACTACAGAATTCTCAATATTATAAAAAAGCATACAAGCAGTCTGATTTTTAGTTTTTAAAAGTTCCAGCTAATCACGCGTAACATTGACACTTGACTAGACTGAGTGGAAAAAAAAAAAGCTATTAAAAATGGAAACAAATCTTATTTGTCATTTAACTTAATTTTTAAAAACTTTCAACAATGAAATATACCTTAATAAAAATATATAAGATAAAATTTTTAATCTTATATATTTTATTACTTATTGGTTATATAGCAATTTTCTGAGTAATGCTTTCATAAATTTTATCAATTTATATATTGGCAATATATGAAATATTTATTGAAATTAAATTTTTTAGTTGTTTCAGAGTTAGTCATAAGTAGAAGTAAAGAAGCAATGTTTTATTCTGTTTTTTATTAAACTTTTCCCCCCTTAAAAAAAGAAATCCAGGGCCTGATTATTCTTTAAGGCTGCAGCTTAGTGCTCCAAGATTTTATAAAGCAGTGGTTTTAATTTAGATGTTCTAAATTTACTTTCATAAAATGAAATGATATCAGTATGACAAACTAAATCTATTTTGTTTTATTGTTGCAATGCTGGTTATCAAATTTTTATTTTACTACAATTGTACTGAGATATGTGCTGCTATTGTTTTGCTTTTGCAATATAAAGAGTGGTATCTCTTTAACGAATATTTTTAATTTATCGTCAAGCAAAATATAGCTATTCTACTAGTCACTTTCAATCTATGTAAATATCGCTAAAAAAAAAAATAAAAAAATTCAAGACTGGTTCGTCCAAGTTAGCGGGTGGCTCCATAATTTCATTAATGTTCACATCTACCTACAGATTTATTTAAATTAATGATGCTTGTTTTCTTGTTCTATCTAGTTTACCAATGTTGAAACATAATGCCACGGTTTTAAAAGTTAAAAGTACAACTCTTGAAATTTATTTAGTTGTGGCGGGATGAATAGAGGGCATTTTGTTTTATTTAAAAAAAAAAAAAAATGCTGGTAAATAATTTGTTCATTTTAAAAGACTAAGTGTGTACTGTAAACTGTAAATTTTGATTTGTTAGTAGTAGCTTTTGAATTATATTTACAAAATAAACAAGTGTTACACACAAGAGAAAACTTACGATACTGTCAGTATTTATTATTTTAAAGGTCATTTACTTAAAAAAAAAAAAATGTTTATTTTTATTTTGTTACGTCCTCAAGTTCAAGTAGAACATTTATTTGGCCCGAGTTTTAACAGGTGGAGAGACATTCAGCTCATATTTTTAGTGTTGTTGCCAATTTAATCATGAAAGAAATTAGCTTTCAGGGTGGGGTATGTTTTTCTAAGGCAAGCTACTTACATTATCCCAATGATTGTGTTCATAGCGAAGTCTACTTAGATATGGTTCAATTTCAGTCAACAAACTTTTCTCTTCTTCAAGAGATATAAAATTTTCATAAACTACAAAGTCAGTTTTTAATGTCTGAAATAGTGTTGTGTCGTTAGCTGACAAAAAGTGATCCCACCATTGGGAATTGTTCGTATTATCATCACTTGTAGTTGAATTAGTAGACTTAGAGTGAGTGTCATGTTGAATTGAAGCGAAACCACGGTTATTTTTATATGCAGTAAATCTCATTAAATACTTATCAGCACATAAGAATTTGAAGCTGAAGTTCGAAAATCGAAATAGCAAAGACACACGGTAGAAATCCATTTCCTGCTGAGTTTTTTTTTTAGTCGAAATGAGAAAAAAAAGACATGCACCACTAACACCTACAGACTTTGCATGAAAATTTTAAGCAATAGTTTAACTTAACAGTTTTTAAGTACTTGACTGAAAAAAATTGCTGAGCAAATAGGAGTTTGTTTTTTTTAAAAAAGTCCCATTTTTGTTTTTAAATCATCTACCATAATGGCTTTTTGAAGTTTACTTTTTATCGAAACGGTGCAAGTTGTGTTTTCCCCCCTTTAAATACGATTCCGGATTAATGAAATTTATCTACTAAACATGCACCCTTTTGCAAAATTATTGATTAACTTGTAATCTTTAAAAAGCTTCATGTCAAAATTTCATACAAAATCCCATGAAAGCTGCAGCAACAGGAAATATTGAATTTATTTTAACATCTCATGGCACCGGCAATGTCGTCATCAACGACGATATTATTGACTAACTTACGGTTACCCCTGTAAAAAAAAAAATTGTGTTAGTGATTTCGTTAGCGCAAAATGCACTTGTCTTAAACGATTAATTTTTCATGAGAAAAATCGCATAATATGACTACAACGAGGAACATGGCGAAACAAGCTTACAGTTTGACACAAAGAGTTCTTGGAGCTGAAGTTGTAGGGGTAAAGTTAAATGAACCTGTCCCTGACGAGATTATTGATCAAATAAAGAAGGATATTCACGAACACAGATTACTGTTATTCCGAAATCAAGGTGTTATCACTGGAAAGAGACATGTCGAAATCAGTCGGTGGTTTGGGGAACTGGAATCAACCTTTTATCGCCACCCAAAATCACCACATCTGGATGTTTTCAGAGTGTCAAATGATGAAAAAGAAGGTTGTCGCAATGTTGGTAGGACTGGTTGGCACATTGATGGGAGTTTTATGGATAAACCTTTCAAATTTTCGCTTTATTATATTGTTTCAGCTCCAAAGAAAGGTGGAACAGGTAAGAAGCGACTTCAAAAATATGCTTCGAAAAGTCAAAACTGTGATTTAATTTTAAAAAGCGATTGTAAATATTTCATTTACAATCTCTCCCAGTTTTGACTTGACAACTTGAGGATGATAAAAAAAAAAGTGGTTTGTTTGGATGAAGTTGAAGATACACCCACAAAAAATACACACACAACACGGCGTTTAAAAAAATACCGTAAAATTGAAATTTTTTGATAAAAAATGATTAATTATTTTATTTATTTAGTTATTTACTTTTTAATTTTAACTAACATTTTTTAATTATGACAACTGAAGAAAAATGTTATTTACGCTCGTTTTTATTTTTTAACTCAACGTGAAATCATCCTGTTTTAAAATTAAAAATATTTTTAACATTTTTTTTCTCTGCCAAATCAACATTAATAATTCTTTTTGTTAATCATATTTAAAATATTGATTTAATTCATGCGGCAGAACATACAGAGTTCTTCACCGACAATTTCCAGACATCAAGTCTGGTACAAGACCATTTGATCAGTCTCATTCTCAAATGATTTGCTAGTATAGAGACCATTGGTCCACGCATAATAATTCATTTTTTTAAAAACATTCTTAATTTATGATTAAATAAAAATACAAAAAACAGTTTTTGTATTTTTATGAACTGTGTATCAAAATTAACAAATCTCAAATTTTAAACACCCTTATTTTCATTTAAAATACATTAAATCTTATCTGCTAGTAAAAAAAAAACAAATACTGGTTTCACTTTCGATTAAGATTTTACTTCTTTTTTTTTTTTTCAAGGAACGGTTTCGTTATGTTTTAAATTGTTTCAAAATGTATGACATTTAAAATTAAAATAATTTGATTGAAGGAGAATTAATAGGCTAAAAGTAAAACTTGGTGAAAATAACATCTTAGGAGTCGAAATTAAGTTTTAAGCAACGAGAAAATTAAAGAAAAAAATAATTTGTAAAAAGAAATTAATTGATTGAGCCGAGAAAGGCGTAGTTTCGAAGGAAGAAATATTTGTTTCTATTGTATTGTCTTTTTAAATTTAATCAATGTGTTAAATTAAATAACACTTTTTATATTCTAAAAAACTAAAAGTCTTTTTTATTTTTATCACCTCTCTCAAAAAAGAAGGAAATTCTCATTTATAGTAAATTTAAATTTAGTAAATTTTTTGGTTTATAGCAAAAATAACCTCTTCAAAATTATTGTATTGAAAACTCACTTTAACTTTTACAAAAAAGGTAAAGAATAGTAAAACTAAAAAAGTATTTTCTTCGTTATCGTTTCTGAAACACTGCCTTCATTCACGAGCAAACCAAACAGGGACTAAAAAAAAACAAACGAAAAACGCTTTTTTTCAGTAATGTAAATTTCGATTCTAATTCAAAATAATGACTTCTAGCTAAAGTTAATCAGAATTAAAAGAAAAAGTTCCGCATATATAATAAACTTTTTAGACATTTTAAAAACCACATATTTTTTTTTTTTACTCACTCATAAAATCGCTATCCCATATTTGTTCAGTGTTTCGAAGTCTATTAGTAAGGATTAATTAACTGGATTTTCTAAAAGTAATACTTATTTTTTTTTTTTACTTTAAGCAAAATCAAAATAACGTTTTATTTTACGCACGGTAGTTTGTGAGGTCAAAGGATAAAATGAAAACTATATATAATTCTACCCCTGTCCTAAAAAGCGCGCGAAAAATTTAAAATAAAACCTAAAGAAATAAGGAAAACTAGGAGTGCAATAATGAAGAATTTGTTATTTATGTTTAAAAATAAATTATCTTTAACCTTATATAAGCAATAGTTTAAGAATATTTTTTATTCTATACACTTAAAGTAATTTTTTAGAGAGAGAGAGTGAAGAGAAAATGTCACTTCTCTTATCCTGAATATTGAATAAGGTATATACAAAAAGAAACAAATAAAGAACTCCAAGTTGAAAAAAAAGGAGACACATTTATTACATTAGCTAGCATAAGAACAATATAAATTTTACAAATAATCTTGCACAAATATTCTCTTTTTTTGTACCTTATTAATATTAAATACATAATTGTGTGCCTTAACAATATTATTTTTTGTTTCTGTGTCTTGTACAAATACCTGTTGTTCTTTCCCTATTTTGGTCTTTCTGCTATGAATGCTATTCATTAAAATCCTTAATTTTAGTTTTGTTATGTGGCTCATTGAGCTAATTCTTTGATAAAATTCTATGAAGGTCTGTTTGCAAGAAAAAGATTTTCCATTCAAAATATTGATTAGTGGAATGCATTGTTTAAGACTTGGTTGTTGCACAATTTTACTTGCAATGAAATACTAATAAATTGGAAAGTAGGACTTTTGATTCCTATGTCATTCTGATGGTTATCATTAGCAAGGGAAAATGAAAACAGAAAAATGTAAATCACATGTATGTATTGTTTTGTATTATTAATCACTTTCAAATTGTCAAGAATTTTGTGTAAAGAAATTGAATATAATTTATTTTATTATTCTTGCGAGTACCTATCTGGAATTATCAAATTTGATATAAAATTTTATAAGAGGATTTTTACCAGTTGGACATTTCCCATCTATATACTTGACAGTTTTATTTTTTTATATTTATTTTTATTTATAAGCATGCACAGAGAAACTGTCAAAACCTTTTTTTTTCTAAAATTAAAATGGAAGCTTGAGACTTTTATCTTTTGTCTAGAAAAATGATATATTCAAACTAAGAATCTATCTTGTTCTTTACATATTAATGAATATAAGATAAACTCATTTGAGTTAGGCACTGTTTTTAATTTTCATAATTTAAATATCTTGCCATTGATCACTTGTTTGTTTTAGTGCTATGATTAATTTATTTCTTTGTCTAAATTATTTTCTTTTAAGTATTTATTCCATTAAAAGAACTCATTGAAGCTCTTTCTGAAGAGAAGCATCAACGTTGGGAAAAACTGTGGATGGTGAGTGATCGGCAGTCCAGGATCATCCATCCTCTTATTTACCCACATCCTTCCACAAAGAAACCAGTAAGTGTGAAAATTGATTCTTTATTGACACTCTTAATTATAATATAACATTAAGAAAAATATTGTTTTAATTATATGAAAATATTTTCTTTCTCTATATTAAATATAATAAGTTATTCTGTTATTTTGTTTAATGTATTTTCCATCATAAAGGCTTTTATATAATTTCTGCCTATTAGGTATGTGTAAAAATTCTCAACATTGAATAGAGTTGAAAGCCATTTTATTGCTGGGAACTTTTGCACAAATACACATAAACAATATAAATAAAGATATTTTTAATTTTTCTGTTAGATTCAGAGAAAATGTCAAATTCTCTTTTTCAAATTTTATCTTTTCATAGACTCTGTGCTTTCATCTTGGAATGACTGAAGGATTTTGTTGGAATTATCAAAGTAAAGATGAAAGATGGACATCTTGGTCAGAAACTGAAGAGATTCTATCAGAAATCCATGCTGAGATAGAATCTAATCCAAATTTGATCTATGTTCATGAGGTTTGCTAGTTTCATTCATATTCTTCAACATCATGTCATAAATGCTCATTATAATAATCTTTTCAATTACAACAAATATACAATCTAATACCAGTACTAAGTTCTTTCATTCAGTAAAAACTTTAAGAAAGTTCTTATGACATATCTACTTTCAGAAAGAACAAATTTACTATTGAATTTGGAGATTAAAATTTAATAAGCCATTTATAATCAATGAATGATATTAGAAAAGAAAATAGGTTTCAATGTAAATACAGGTAAAAAAATTAATTTTCTATTATTTACATAAGTAATTTTTTAAGGTAGAAAGAATGTTATCATTTTTCTCTTTTAGTAAAAAAAAAATATTGCTCTGTAAGAATTTTCAGAAAGGTAGGACTCAAAATGACAATACCTGTTTCACAGAAGCACTAAACAAGAAAACAATGTTTTTATTCATTTACAATTTATTTTCACCTGAAATAAAACTAAAATAAGTAATATTTGCATTATTTACATGCAGATTATTGTCCTCATCTTTGTTGATATTATCACAATGTTCAGCCTTTATCAGGTGCTTGTTGATCTGTTGAATTTAAAACTAAACCCTTTATCTAATCTAAAGGGGTAAATTGTTCCCATTCTGCTGACCATATCTAGTTCTTATTTGGTACTGCACCACACAGCCCAGAGATTGAACTCACAATTACTATGTGACCATGTTCATGAACTTTAATCCACTAGACTATTTTCACTCCTGAATGCAGAAGTTGGAGCCTTAAATCTTAACCTGCCTGCTGATCAGTGTTGCTGTTTGTCATGCTTGACTGCACTCACCAAATGTTCTCTTTTCTACTGTAGCTGCTGCTGCTGCTGCTGTTGAAATCTTGCTGTCATGTTTCCTTTCTCCCATATCATATTTATTTCTATGGGAGGCCTTATAAGGAGGTTCTCATAGCCTGGCATATGCACTGATTCTTTCAGATGTCTGACTCTCCAGTGTTCTGTTTAGTATTTTTTACTTCATTCCACAGAAGTTGATGTCTACTGTTTTCCCTCCATAAATGATCAGCCATGCCTGATTTTATTGTCTCACCTATAATTACAGCTTTTCATTATTCCTTAAGCCTTAGTGGGTAGCTGATTTAAATTTTTTGCCACACCTGCAAGGGATGGAATACACACAGTTCTTGGTTATGTTCTCCTTTGTGCTATGCTTGACTCAGCAGAGATTTTTCCATAAGGTTGAGCTGCTTCTGAATATTGTTCTGACATTTTATAAACTGCAGATTTTTAAAAAAATCTTTTCTAGTAAGCCCTAGTTCTTGTCCTCCTCTTTGACTTCTGTTGCAGAAGATGATGCCATGTTTGCAGGATAGTTGTTATTCTGAAGGATATGTTTGATGATGCCATGTTTGCAGGATAGTTGTTATTCTGAAGGATATGTTTGATGATGACATGTGATATGCAGATGTCTTGAACCCATTCTATGTGCAAGTTATTAGTACAGCCAGGAAGGCCAATTAATTTTTTCCTTCTTCCATTGTGAACTAAATCAAAGGTCTTACTAAGTTAACATGATCCAGCAGCATTTACACAGCTTCCCAGTAATGCTGGAGTATGGAGAAGTCACTTATGTAAATCAAACATCTTGTGCACATAATCAGAATTTAAATTTAAAGCTGAGCATCTCTGTATCATTAATGTTTTCAATGTAAAACTGTAATCACCATTAGCTGTATTTTTTCTTTCCCCTACTTATCTATCTCTCTCATGTATGTATGTGTATATATATATATATATATATATATATATATATATATATATATATATATATATATATATATATATATATAATATATATGACTGATTCTGTTGATAAAAGCTTTAATAGTCTGAAAAAAATCCTTCTTTGAATAAAATTTCTCATAAAGAAGTTTTTCATTCCATTTTGCAATTTGCTTACACACTGATATATAGATTTGTATATATATTTTCTATATCTTTTGTGCATAGTTTGGAAAGTTAATTTGATATTGCAGAAAACCAAGCTCATGAAACAACAAGCATTTTGTCTACAGTCATAACATTGTTTTAAGAAAATTCCCACTTTTTTTTTTAATGTCTTAAAATTAATCTTTTCAAATATCTTTTTGAACAATAAAATTTTTTTTAAGACAACCAGAAATTAAACTTTGGCCCACACACAACAGAAGACTTAATCCATTACAAAAAAGGTTGAAATTTTATTGAAAGGTGGAAAAAATAGAAAATAGTTCTTTATTTTGATTTAATTTCCAATAATTTATGTCAGTCAGATTTTGTTCTTGTTGATTTGTTTAAATTTCCATATTTACCTTTGCACAACCGAATTTGAAAACTACCAAATCCTAGTTATAAAATCATAGTCAGTAAATTTCTTTATGGTTTTGATAAAAGTTACAGAAAAAATAGTAAACAAATTTATGAAATTAAATGATGTAAATTTTAAAAGTAACAGATTTTGTTTTATTTTAATACCTGAAATGTTTTTTTCCATAAGAGAAAATCAGCTGGACATTTAAGCTATACTGGTAGAGTATAGTTACTAACAAAAGTTTGACAACGATAAACAAGTACAGCATGCCAGCTATGAAAACAAACTTGTTTAAATTGGTCATTTTAATATTTTTATAATTAATATAAATTTCATAAGAAATGGACAACAACAACTTTACAGTTTTGTTATTAGAACATAGAACATGAGTAAACATTTACAAAGTTAATTTATTTGGATTCTGTTAAAGATTTAAGAGTAAACTAGAATGTCAAAAACCTAAAGGTTGAGGTAAACAAGATAGTTTGCACCTCACCACCAATTGTAAACATGGACTCTGCCTGATGATGTATATGTAATAAAATAGATAAAGTGGTAGTGTAGCTGTGGTAATCATGGGACATAGATAGGATTTAACACTGAATAGTTGTTGAAGCTAAAATGATTGGATCCTCCTATCTTTGAATTGGCAGTTGTTCTAGGTTTTTCTTTGGTAACAGTAGCAATGGCATATCAGGAATATGTGAATTCTGGACAGGTAGCAGCAGCACCTGAAAACTGTGAGTGCCCGCAGGTGATGCAAGAACAGGACTGTCAGTAGCTGATAAGGATCATAACTTCCCAACCAATTTTAAATTAGTCAAACTCAAACCATCTATCAATGTACAGCATGCACTGTATTCTATGGAATGTTAAAATCATTGCACATCAAGCAAGGATATTATTACTGACACTATTACTCTGCCTCACCAGAGCCATAGAACATTACTATTGGACTGTGGAAGACTGTCACCCAGTTAGATATGTCATGTATCTATGTCTTTCAGACAAACTGTTAAATGTGGAGATCGCACGAGGCTATAGATTCAGCCTTTCAGCAGGGTGTTGTACAAAGCTGCTGCTGGTATCCTTGCAAGGGTGTTCTAATTTCTCAAGAATTACAATGAAACATTAATTCTAGTGTAGCATGACATACAGAGATCTTGTTGCAAACCAGTTCTACTGTTTTATGATGTCCATGTTTTCCGCTGGTATTGGTTTGTTCCAATAACATAACCACCATTTTCCACATGAATGAATTTAAATAAGTAAATTTTTGTTAACACTATATCCCCCCACCCCTGGCAGTGAAAAGCACTTGGTTGACAGTGCTTATTATGAAATAATAATTATAAGAATTATTTTAGACATAAATGCTTTTCTGCTTACCTTTATTAAAAAAACAATATTATATCAATCATCAATTTTAACTGTCAAAAAAGATGACAGTCAAAATCTTTATAAATTATATATGGTCTTGATGGCAGTAAAAGTAATGTGCCTGTGTTTAGCACAAGATAGATTATCAGATTCTATTTTATCCACAGTTGTGGATAGTAATTACTAAAAGCAGAAATTCATCATATATTACGAAGTATGATTAGTTCGGTCAGGAATTTTATAGATAAGATTTATATTACTGCTAAACATATATTATAATTGTATATTATGATTTTTATCTCGTAATGTCACTAGACGATTTTTATAACTTGTTAAATGAGCAAATTGCTTTGCTTTAAATAATTCAATGCTACTATAAATTTTAATTTTAGAAAAGTACCATTTCATCTCTATTTGCATGCTCTCTTTTCTTTTCATGATTTACAGTTGCCTCATCTTTATTTTCCTCCTATTATTCCATTTTTAGGTTCTAGTTGTAACTGATATTTCATCAAAATGAAATTTTCCAGAATATATATTTCTATCTTGATGCTATTTTATGAAGTAAATTAAAACAAAACTTGGCTTGTAATTTATTTTTACTTCCAGTTTTACTGAAAATTCACAAGCATTTTTTTCTTATTTTTGAAATGAATGTTATCAAAACTGTTTTTCTAGTTATCTTCATTTGTTGCATGAATCTATTAATTGGAAAAATCAGATTAATATAGAAAATGTGTGTGCATGCAATATTCTCTTTCTCTTCAATGCTATATTTCTTTCCATATTTTAATTGTTTTTTTGTTTTTTTTTCAGTGGCAAACTGGTGATTTCATCTTGTCAGACAATCTGGCTTTGGGTCATGAGGCTACTCCTGAAACTCAGTTGCCAGTTTCTGAGGTGGGTTTACGTGTATTGCACAGGACAACAATTCGGGGAACTAATTTCCCATCCAAGTGATTATTTATAATAGTAGAAATATATCATTTTATTAATGTTTTTAAATTTAAATTTCTGAGTTTCAGTTCTCAAAATCTAAGATTGACTCTTCAAGCATAACCACTTTTGGGTTCCAATGCTTCAATCACTTTTGGGTTCCAAATTTGATATTCTCAGTTTCAAATTGAGGAAGTGACACATGAAGAGTTTCTCAATAAAAAAAAATGATTTCAAACAATTGTAAATAATAAAGCAAATGAAATTATTTCCCAATCCTAATTATCCCCAGGAGTCTGTATGTTGTATATTATAATAAATGATTTTAACATTTGAAAGCAGATTATTTGATTTTTCTTTTTATATTTTGAATAAACTCAGAGAAAAAACTTTTAAGCTTTTAAATGTATTTATTTATTATAAACAAATTATGAGGATAATGAAGAGAAAATAATATAGAGATGATGATTGATAATGAATTTAGCCTGGACAAAAAAGACATTGTTTTTGTAGAAGGTTTACAATTATTATATATTTACATAATGAAAACTAATGATAGGTTTGCTCTAAAATAATTTTTCATTCATTTTAAAAATATGGAATCATACCAAATGAAAGAGCAGTGTTTGTGGTTGTATTTTAAACATTGAATTTATGTCAGAATTTGCTGAAAAAAGTATTTAAAAAAAAGAAAACTGAAACTTTCATCAGTCTTTTGAAGTTTGAAAATAAAATTTTTAGTGAATTCAATTTCATCTATTTAAATTCATCAATTAAATAATGTTTTTAAAGAAATACATTTGAATAAAGACAATCATGTTTTTTTCTTTACAAAGACAACTTTTTTTTTTAAAATTGAATTTATGTATTAAACCAAATTTATAAATCCCAGTCATTTATTTTTTCAGGTATCAGTTTTATTTCAAAATTACAACATTAGATTTTACACAATATCATCTCAAAATATAGCAGTGTCATATCACAGCCAATCATGCATTTATAGCAAGTAAATAGGTTGAGTTTTTAAAATAATTTTCTCATGCAATTTATTTGTCAGTTATTTTAGAAAATTCTCTAATAACCCCCAAAATGAGATGACAATATTTTTCAAAACCTCAATTACAAATTTTATGAAACATTTGTAAAAATTGAATTTTTATTTTTTTAACATTTTGTACAAATTAAGTAAAGCCTATTAAATAGTTAATTTTTAAAACAATTCTCTCGGGAATATTCTAAAATTGTTTAACATTTATAAAATGTGAAAGTCCTTTTTAGTGTTTTTTATAAAAAAATATAATTTATGAACATGCCTTGAAGGCATTGGGGGTTATTATTTATTAAAAACCATGACAAAATAAATTATTGAAAATGAGGATTTCATATTTATATTTAATGAAATGAATATATTGGCATTCTTTGGAAACCTGTTATGTTAAGTTTTGCAGTACTATTCAAATCTTAGGCAAGTCTTTCCTATTCTGTGCATGTTAAAATTATATATATTATGTAGCAAATATAATCAGACTGATAAATTCTAGAAAATGAAAATTTTAACAAATAGCATTGCAAGTAAAAAGAATGCCATAAATAATTATGATTTTCTTCTATGATTTTGGTTGTTAAAGTAATGAATTTGTTTATCATAAGAAAATTACTAGATTGTTATTTTAATGTTAACAACTAAAAGAAAAGTTTATGTCATGCCCAATTTATAATAAATTGGATGAATATAATCATTTTCACTTAATGAGTGTTTAACTTTAAACACAAAATTGCTTAATTATAGCATAAATCAAAATAACTAAAATCAGGGACTTTTTTTCTATAAATTTTTCTTTTGAATAACTTTTACACATATATATTATTATTATCATTCTAATCCTGGTCATTTATATATATTTAAATTCCTTAATGAATTTCCAAACTATTCAATCATTCTTTTTGTAGTCACTTTAAATAAATTATAACTTTGTACAATGATCCAAAATCTATATCAAGTCATACAGCTGTTGCTTGTGCCTTCTCAATTGCTGCTGGTAGCACATCAGCTTTCATTTGTACATAAAAACGACCTTTTCGCCATAGGCCCTGTAAACTCATTAGTCGACTTTCATCTTGTAATAGTTTTTCTCTGGTCCCTACACAAACCACTAAACAAAAACTATTGAATTGTTTCTGTGAATAAATTGGACCATCTAAATTTTTATTTTGGACTTCTTTGTTCAGTTCTTGTATTACAAGATTTATAACTTCTCTAGCTGTGGTGTTTTGAGTGACACACAAACGCACACTCATGCCCTTGGCCAATCCAGTTTCATACATTGCATAAACTCTGACAATATCCGTTTTTCCTGATGCCTGCTGTAAAACAATGTTCTCTTGGTTGTTGTTATTTTTGTTGTGTTCCATTGGGTCATAGAATTTGGCTAGTTTTCGCTTATCTTTACCAACACTTATCAAATTGGAATCACAGAGTAAAGATGCATTGTTGAGCAATGAATTATTGTTGTGGAAGAGATTATGTGCACAGTCTGTACTGCCCAAACTATGGGATCCACATGAATAAGACAATAAGGTTTTCAAAGGAATCCCAGCATCACGTTTAGTTTTGTCTCTGGCAAAAGCTATAATGTCACTAATCCAACGATTTCCCTTCCAAGTTTTTTCCACTTCAGCTTGTAGATGAGTTAGCATATCAACTCGTTCCTTGGCTGCTACTAGTTCCGGAGAAGAAAAAGCCTAAAATTGAAAGATTAATATTTTATTCAAAAGTATATACCAAAAAAAGTGTTGCATTTTGTTTAATAAGAAAAAAAAAAAATGATTTGTAGATCTGATTTCCAATATAACCCTGTTTCTATGAAAGGAACTAATTTAGAATGGTAAATAGATTTTAAAATTATTCTTTAAGCATATTAAATGTTTATTTTATTTTTTTTATTTTTTTAACAATTTCATAAATTTATATAGTTATGAAAATATTGTTACATTATTACAAATATTTATTAGCAATGAACTTTCTGGTTACCAATTACACTCATTGTGTTACTAATGCCACTATTATTATTACTATTAGTACTGCAAAAACACCAGCAATTGAGCAGTTTAGAATTTCACTAATTCTACTTTTATACTGTCAGAACAAGGTTTTGGCATTCTCTTTTGATTCAAAGCTGAGTGTGATAGAAATGCATTTTCCAAGAAAATCTTTCCACATTGCACTTAAGAGGGATTCATTCTATAATGTTTGGCATTAATGCTGGCATAGACATTTAGTAAAGCCCACATTTTGTCACTAACTGGTCTGCTTGTTTTTTTAAAAAAAAACAAAAAAAAACAGGGATCAATTTTTTTGGAAATTAGCTTTCATTAGATTTTCCTCTACTCAAAATATTTGTTAGAATTGAAAAATATTGTATTTTTATCATTTTAGAAATGGGGGGGGGTCCTGTTCATAGTATAAATACAATGTCAAATTGATCTCCGACTTCTTAAAGAGTTATCTGTATTTTATTTTTATTTAAAAATATCAACTTTGTGCGTACATCATTGATAATTGCATAGTACTATGAATTGAGAAAAGGGGGCAATATCAGTAATACACAGTTATCAATTATGTAAGTACAGTTTCAAACTTTGTATGTAAAAATATAGTACAGATAACTCTTAAGTCAGGGCTTGATTTGACGCTATATTATGGACAAGACCACATTCATAAAATAATGGAAAAAAAATCAATATTTTTCAATTTTGACAAATTTTGTGGATAGAATGTCTAATGAATATTAACTACAATAATTATCCCCCGTATTTTTTTTTTTTACAAGGCCAGTAAATTTAAGTTGTGCTAACATTTGTAAAGCTCAAGAAGTTAATTGTTATGCTATACATCACATCAGAATTATGAATAACAATTCACATTTATATTACTGACCTTCTGTTGGATTTTGAATTAATGTGAATACAAACTATGAGTACTTAAATATCTGATTAAGAAAATTAATTTTTAAATATTTTAATATTTATTTACACTATTTACATTGTTTGGACAATTGTCTTCATCTTTGTTGCCATATTCACAAGCATTGATTGGATCCAGTGACTTGACCCCAAAAATTGTGAGTTCAATACCTGGTTACTGCAATGGTGAACAAAAACTTGGAGAGTTGAGTTAAAGGGAGATAACTGAGACATCCAGAAGAGGGATGGCATGTGAACAATCTACCCTGTAGATGAGTTCAGTTTGAGATTCCAATAACTTGAAGCAGTCCGGAGCATACAATGACCAAAACATTGTGAATATAACAAGAGATGAGGACAATAGTCTGAACAATGTAAATAGTGTAAATAATTACAATACCTTATCTCAGAAATATAGACAGATATTTTAATATTTAATTTATATTTAATAATATTTATTTTATTTTTAGAATTACTTTCAGTTTTTTCCAAATAAAAGAAAGAAAAACCTTTAAAGAGAAAAGAGATTAAGGCTTTGCAAATGTACATTTAGTGTTGGAATTTAGATTTTGGAATTACCTCTCTTTGTGCCTGCTGTGCCAGTTCCAAATCATTTTCCAATATTGAAGAAAGACGAGAATAAAGACTTATCAACTCAGGTTGGTAAGTAGTCATATGATCTGTAAAATAATAAGAATAAAAGAAATTAGAAATAAAGACTAGAATTTTGAAAATATTTAAAATTTTTCATTTCGGGGGAAAAGTAACTAAATATATTTTAATTTATTGTTCAACATTTTAATTGATTTGATCAGCTTTCAGAATGTTTTAGGCATCAATGTTGCTGTTTATATTCTTAGTTATTTTTTGCCATATTTTATATAAATTCATTGTTTCTTTTTTTGACTAAAACAGAGAATAAAATCAATTTAACATTAGTAGTTAAAAGAGGGAAAAACACGCCAAGAAGTCATTGGGATTAAGTATGTGTTCTCTGTTTTTTTTTTTTTTTTTTTATTTTAAACAGGTCTCTAATTAAAAGCAAAAAGACTGTTGTCAGGTTTTGGTTCTTGCTCTCCAAATCATATGTCTGCTGGTGGAATTTGGTGTTCTGTTTGGAGTTATTTCTTCAGCAGGTGTCTTTTGTACTAATCATTTTTGATAAGTATTAGTTACTATGAATGAGTTTTATTTAACATTGTAGTCAACAAGATAGCCTATGAATGAGATAAAGGGTTCTGTACAACATTCTCTAGAAGTTACAAAATGTGACAGATACTTTAGGAAGGCCTTAGAGTACAGTATCCAAAATGTTAAGATGAAGATGCATGTTGAAAGGAGTCATGAAGAAAGTGACTTATTAATTTACTTAGTTTATGGGATGCTATGCCATATTTTAAACCTTCATTGTACCTCAAAGGGCAAGTGGACTTACTTGGTCATGGCTAGATAATAATGGATGATTGAATACTAGCTACAGAAAAGAATCCTTGACTTTGTCAATGAACATAGTATTTAATTCACTATCTTTCACACTGTACCAGGTCCCTTCAGGATGTCAGAAATGATTTTCCATATTTTTATGTCTTTTCTTGTTCTCTTTGTCTTCATCTAATTGCTCAAATTTATCAACTTTGTTACTTTCTGCTTTCCTCTGCTTTCATATCTCCTGTGAGTGTTAAATTCTCCAACTCTTCTTCTCTCATTATTTGTCACCCAAATTTCAGTTTGTTTTATCAGCTGTTTTTTATAGTTATAATTTCATTCTTTCTAACATGTTTTCTCCAGCATTCATTAATAAAAGCACATCTTTCTTTTCTTTTTGTGACAAAACTGTATTGCTTACACTGTCATATAGGAAGGCAAGCATTATGTAGCAGCTCAGTATTTTTTCTTCATTCCTAACATTATTTTTCTATCTCTTGCTACTTTACTCAGTTTCTGAAAATTTATCTTTCACTATCAATATAGTTCAATTTTCATACTTCATGATATATTCAAGCCACATCTTAGGCACTGTCTCTTTTGTTCACCCCAAATGCATTCTATCTTCTTACCTTGACAAAAACAACTATTAATTGTATCTGGTGTTGGGACAGAATATGATGATAGGTGAGTTCATGTCTTTTTTAAAGGGAATTGGCAAACAACTTCAACCAGAATTTGATCTTGGTTTGCCTCAAACCATTTTCTATAATAATAACCATTAAGCTAACTTGTGCTTTAAACCTTGATAAAAAATAAATACATACATTATCTAAGTAAAATAATTCTTAAAATATTAGGAGAGAAGTACTTACTAATTTCAAATACTTGAACTGGCAATGCACAAAGGTCATTGTGTTTAGTAACTGGGTCAGTTTCTCTTCCAGGTACAATGCATACATCTTCAACAGGAGGTAGTAATAATAAGAATGACACATCTTTGCTCATTTCAATGACTTCCACATCATATAGTCGGTGATTGTCAAATTCACATGTTAGTCCTAAAGTTAAAAAGTAGAATGAAATCATTTCATATTTACAAATCAAATTATTAATTATTTTAATTAATCACTTTTTACTTATCAATTCTTAGTTAATCTAATACTGAAAAATTAAATGACATTTTGAAATTTTACATTCTTAGACATTCCACATATAAGTGTAAAAGATGTTCAAGGAAACTGAATTAAAATGACTCTAAAATGTGAATTAAGTTTTTCTAATCATCTTTGTGTCAGATTTTACACCCTTAAATGAGCTGATTTGGAAATAACACTTAATCTTTTTTTATTTTTTTGACTGTATATAGATAGAAAATGAACCAGAAATATATTTGAAAAGTGAGGCACAGTCATATAAAATCTTGCATATATTTTTCATGATACATTTAAATTTTCTCAAAATTGTAACTATCAATAAAAATGAATAAATGTTTAAATAAATTTCAAATACATGACAATCATTATTTATTTTGCTTGAATAAAAATAAGATTTAAGCATTGGCAGTATTTTATCTTTTTCTGTAGTAAAGTTAAATTTTTTGATTACCCATTAAATCAATTAGTTGTCTAATGGCTTTGTTCAACATGTGATGGAAGTCTCTTTGTGTTGCTGTTGGAAAAAGCGAAGTCGTATCACAATGACCAAAGTTTTGAAGCCACTGCCATTCATCTCTGAAAATGAAAAAATAAAATGAACAATATCAAGAAATTTAAAAAAGCCAAAAAAAATTTTGATTTTAATTTCTTACATCTTTGAAATTTTATCTTGTTTAGAGTTTGAAAGAATTAAAAAAAGAAAAACTGCTTACTTGGACACATTTGGACAATCTCGAATTCTAACATGTGGGAACACATTTGGTGCATTATGGGGTGTCAACACATTAATAAGTTCAACAGAGCTAACCATCTTTAAGTAACCAAGATAGAGACCTCGTTGGACAGGAGCAGTGCTCCTTTCGTTGTACAGAATCATCTCCTAAAAGAAGAAATAAAAGCAAAGTATTTTTGACAGGTTTAGTAAATATCAATGAAAATACATCTCCTAAATATTAGGTCGGTGCAAAAATAATGTAGTTTTTTGGTGTTAAAAAATACGTCAAAAAACGACATTATCTTTGCACCAACCTAATAGAACTGATAATAATTAAAAACAATATTTAAAATTTCCTTGACTTATAAAATTATTTTGAACTGAAATCTTACAGTTTAAGAAAAAGACAAATATTATGTCCTTCAGTAAGTAGAAATATTGCCATTACCAGTTGCATACTACAATTTTACAATTATCCTATATACATTAGAAAGTGAGAATGCATTAGCGAAAATCATAAAGGCATATATTTGCTACAAGGAAAAAAAAATTGTAAAAGATTTAAAGACTAGAATAAAAATTCGGGATGAAAAGGAAGTATGTAACCCCTGCCCTAACCTATTTTTTTGTCCAATGAGGGTTAGAATTAGGGTAGAATATAAGAACAGAAGAGTTGATTGTTCTCTATATTTATTGATAATACTTACAGCAGCTGTATTAAGCAGAAGGTCATGAGCTTCACTGTGTTCTTGGTCAGTAACTGGCATTCGTCTTTGAAGTTTAGCCTGGGACACCCATTTGCCAGAACCAAGTGCCAAGAACTTTGGATCTGTGATTTCTTTGATGCACACCAGCACTATACTACCATTAGTATCACGTAATGGCTTATGATACAACTGGCCAAGGTCATTTAATCCCAAGGCACTCTAAAAAAGAAAAAAAAGCTAGATATATGAAGAAGAAATGTAAACTAAATAAATATTGTAAGTAATATGAAAGAATGGCTTATTCACTTTGTTTTTGGTTAGTAGTTGTTTCATCATTAAGCTGTAGTAACTTTCTTCTCTAAAAAGTAAAAATTAATTTGTATTAATTAACTTTCTGAAAGTGTCTAATGATAATGTGACTAGAGACATAAAAATAGTAAAGTGCTTCCTTTGAATCTATTTTTCCTGGTTAACCCACTAGAAAGACAAGTATACTAGTGAAACAGGTAGCATAAAAAATTACTAAAACAAGAGTTTAAAACCCCCCCCCCAAAAACAAAGTATTTAACTTTTAAACAAAACAACTAAAATATTTCTGAACCCCTAGGAAAAACACCATTTGCAAGGGAAACTAATTTACAAGGACTTAGTTAAAAAAAAATATACCTCATAACAATTATACACTAAGCCCTGTAATTCCCAAATTTAACTTTGTATCCACTCTAATGTTGTCAATAAACCTAGTTACCATTTGGTAACTAAGTTTATTGACATCTTTTTACATATTTGTGGATGATGTCTTAGTTTTCTCAGAAATGCCATAAGTGTATATCAATGCAGGTAACGTACTTGGAATCAATGGAAACAGGGTGAGCAGTAATTGAGCAGGTACAAAAAATAAGAACTAGACAAGATATCTCTAGACATGGGCAGTCTACCCTATAAATTTAAGAGTTAATTTTGGGATTCCCTGTAGGTTACTTGCATTGATATACATCTGATAAAGGCCAGAGTATAGTAGCTGAAACGTAATAACAAAAACAAAGATGAAGACAATGGTCCAGATGTAAACAGTGTAAATAAACCAGGTTAATTCATTTCATAAATAAATACATTTTTAGTTACAGAGATTTTGAAAAAAAATTATAACAGACAAAATAGTTTCAGTAACAAGTTTCTTATATTCAAGTCTGTCATAGATGTCTGTATTTCGTGTGCGAATGGGTTTTTTCTATATGAAGAGGATTCAAGCCAATCAAAAAAATGAATGTGATAATTTTATATTGTTAACTGAATTCTAGTCATTTTGAAATATTGACATTGGTTTTCTTAGTTTTTTAATTGCTTTTTGATCAATTTCTGTTTTGATTAACTAATATGATTTGACAAGATCTAACTAAAAAAAGTATAATTATGTATTTTCACACTTTAATTTTCATTGTCTAGTTCTAAATAAAAGTAGTAATGATAAGTGTTAGTCTGCTTAGAACTGAAATTTCAAAAATTACTGGATTAAAACATGTTTCTAAACTAAAATTTAAGAGATCATGAAATTATAAAGGATATTGAAAAATTAAAAATGCATGCAGAATCTGATAATCTGTAAAATAGATTTCTAGTTGAAATTGCAGATTTATCTTGAAGATTAAAGGTTAATGTGGATGAACCAAGTTTCAAAGTAGAATATTTTAACTAAATGGTGAGATGAAAATACTGTATATTAAACATTTGTTTTATTTACCTGCAAGAGAGCAGCAGCTTGAAGTAGTTTACCTCTAAAATGTGTGGAGCCAGCACTTGTACTTTTATACATATCTTGCCGTAAAGGTTTCACATCAGTCCATGTACAAGCAATCTGTTAAAAGATTTGAAGGATTTCAACAAAATTGATATTTTGAAAATAATTTAGATATCCATTGTTCATAATAAAAGAACAAAACAAAAGTGTGAAATGTACTTAGTTTTATTGATTTATTGTGACAATATTCTTATTTCTAAAGCAGTTTATTTAATAGTATAAAAATCTGGTACGTAAAGATGACTAGGAACACTTTATTCACATTTTATAGACATTTTCAGTTAATCTTCTTGAGTATCTTTATAGCTTTTAATGTTAAAGGTTAATAAAAGCAAACATATAAAGATAAAATAAAAAAACTTTCTATCTTTATGAAGTATATTAAATGCTATTTATTTTCAGTTACTGGTAATATCCCACCATGGCCTGGAGTGGAGAGCAAAGTTTTTTCTCTTATAATCATGTGATTTTTTTTTTTTTTTATTAACCTTTGAAATCAGGGCAACCTTTCTGCCTCACCCTGTATTTTTCTAGACAGACAAGTTTTGCATGTAAAAAATATTTTTAGGCTAGTCAATGTTTTTGATAATCTATTATAATCTATCAAATAATTTTGTTTGTGATACAAAAGTAAAATCTTTTACTTATTAGTCAAAAGCAATACTGGACACTTATTCTCTAAATATTTGAAAATTTAAAAGTGCAAAGATATTGCTTTTTGAATAACTTTTATAGAAACTATTAGGATGTATCAAAAGTATTTTCTTTTCTAAACTCTTTATTGCAAAGCTTATTTAATGTACATGTCTGATGATTCTAACTCCTCCACTACCACCACTATTCAGCTGTATCTTTTGTCTCAGAAGCCCTAATGGACAGTACAAATCCTGAAGTTCTGGCAATATTAAAACTTTTGAACAAGACTTAAATCAACTGAACCTGCTTGCAGAATTCAGGAAATGGAAGTAAAGGAAATAATAAGTGAACATATAATCCCAAAGTGGCTAAAGCATTTTAAGTCTAGTGATTTGTTCTTTCAAATAATGCTCACAAGTGGGTAACCCTTGGTTATGATGCTTCAAAATGCAAGACAGATGAGAGACCAACTACCGGTATTTGAAAAGCTAGGATCATTGAAAGATAGTGTATGTAGAGCATTGCATAAGTTTCAAAAGAGGAGCTATCAACAATGGAAAATAATTATATTCTCAAATGAATTTCATAAAAAGATAAATGCATCTCACTTTGTATTGTTTGAAGTTCAGTGTATCTCAGAAACAGATAATATTAATGAGTTTATATTATATGATGATATGTGGAAACATGATAATATGTAGAAACAAAACCCAAATTTTATATGCTTTGCATAGAGCAGCTTGTATTTTTTGTTCCTACAAAAATCAATAATTATAGATGGGAATAGATTTAATCTCTTAAGCATTTGAATATCACAGTTAGGGCATTATCTATTCAGAACTTTGGATTAAATTTATTCTGGAAACAAATATTTCAGTCTGGTTCGTCTAGTAATAAAGAGAATTTTATTAGCACTTATTTATTTTATAAACATTATAGATATTATTTTAGAAAGAATAGAAAGTAAACACACAATTTGGCAGTATCTGAATATTTTGTCAATTTTTATCCTATTGTGTATTTATAACATCTTGACCATTGTTATTTCTAATTGCTGATATGAAGTTAAATCCTTGGCAAAGCTTTCGTCAGTGTTTTCTTTTCCTATTTTTTTTTTATCAACAGGATGAACACATGTAACCAGTTTCTCATAAGTTTTACTTTCACAGGTTGAATGTAAATATTTTTGCTATATCCTTTGTGGATGTATTTTCTTACAATAAGAAGTTGTTATTTACCTTCATGAGCCAATAGAAATCTGAATGGATTGAAGTACTTGAGAAATTTTCATCTACTTCAACAACAGGTAATTGGTCTTCTTGGGTTATCAAAATTTTGTCTTTGTGATGAAGTAAGCAGGACAGATAAACTCCTCTGAGAAATGAAAATATATTTAAAGTAGCAATTATTAAAATAATTAAAATATATTTGTATCCAAATAATACCAAAAAAGAAAAGTAGTTGATAATCTTTTGTAAAATAAAAATGAAGGATATCTAAAAAGTAAGGTAGAGATAAATATAAATCAACTGGAATTGAAACATTGTGAAAGCTTACATTATTTACATTTGGACTAATGTCCTCATCTTAGTCTAAAGATAAATAATGATAACTTCTCATCCCAGAAATTCAGACAGAAATTGTGAAAGCTGTAAACATAAAACCAACAGGGAGTATACAATACTTATTGTTACAGCCACCAGAACAGTTGTAATATTGAAGATAATAAATGGTGAAAACTTCATGGTGTAGCTGTGGAATTTGATTTTCTGAATTCAGTGGTCCATGAAATTGCACAGGTTTGGATATTGGAAGATGTCATCCCTGATCCCAAAGCTACTGACTCAATTTCCAGTGCATGGGCATTTCTTTCTATCTTTTGGAATGGTATGGAGGAGAAAAAGGTGGCTTTCTGGAATATATGATCATTGGTGATGAGACATGCATACATCACATTATTCAGAAGACAAATGTTAATTACATGATCTGGAAGCATTCATTGTCAACAACTTTTTCTCCGAATTCATAGTTTAGCTGTCAGTATTGATGGCAACTGTCTTTTAGGTTGCTAAATGTATAGACTTCATACTGCATGGTAGATATTGTAAAAGAGTGAACAGACTGAGGGAAGCCGTTCATTGAAAGTGAACAGGATGTTTATATAAGGGTCTCTACCCTGCTGCATGAAAGCACCACCTTGCATAACCATACTAACAGAAGGGTGCCCACAGGAATATGGTTAGGATGCATCCATCATCCTGAATTAGTTCCTTTAGATTATCATCTGTTTGGGCTCCTCAAACAATATTTTTCTGGGAAGCAGTTACACACAGATGAGGCTGTTGTTGCAGAAGTGTAATGGTAGCTCCTGTTTGGTCAAATGAGTCAATCTTCATGGTGACTAAATGGAAAAGTAGCATAGTGTTGATAATCTATGCAAAATGAATTTGAGAAATGTTTAGGTTTGTTAAATTGAATTAAAAAAGTATTAGGTTGGTGCAAAAATAATGACGTAATAATGTCGTTTTTTGACATTAAAAATACGTCAAAAAACGACATTATTACGTCATTATTTTTGCACCAACCTAATACAAAAATTTTAGAACCGTAAAAATTGTAAAAAAAATAAAAATGTATAAATACCTTTGGAGAGATTTTTGAAATTTTGGTGAGAGTGAAAATAGATTTTTCAAGCTTTTTCTTTTTCTTTGAACTGGAGATTCACCAGAAGGCTCTGGAATAGATTTTTTTCAGACATAAATTGGAATGATTACAGTTATTTTAATTTTAAATTAATTTCTTTCAAAGCAAAAGTTAAATATCTTTAAAAAATGTCTGAAATTTAAATTTCTTTAAGAAATTTTTGCTTTAAGATTAAACTTTTTAATTCTTATTTATCCATGAAGGTATTTTTTTTTAGTTTTAGTTTGTGATTGTCATGAGAAAAAATATGAAACTTGAAAATAAAGTTTTCCTGTATGTAATTAGTTGTACTTGAATTGTAAAGTTTGAAATGAAATAATAATTACCTTTAATAGCAGGTGCATCAACAGGCCGTGATTGACGAACTTGTGAAAACAAATCTTCAAGTGCATTTAATTTTCCTTTTGATCGTGGCATAATACCATTAACATCATGCCAACCTGGAATCAAGAAAAGAATAAAGAAATAGGAAAAAAGGGCAACCAAAAATTATGATTATCCAGATATTACATGGTTACTTTTTAATCACAAATGAAGACAAATTTAAAAACTGAATTCAACTTCAATCCAATTTGCATCTTAAACTTTCAACAAAAGTTGCTTATTGAAAGCTAGGGTTAAGTGGAATGCATATTTGATTGTAGTAAAATCATAACTTATTTATGCATAAATATATGTAAAAAATGGGTTATTTGGTAAGTAAAAGGTAAAAAAGATAAATGAAATAATAGTAGCAGTTGTATAAAGTAATTAAGTACACATTGTTCTTTAAAGAAAATGAAATATAATTTTATTTTCATTAAAAAATATCAAATAATATTACAGGTTAGTTGGGTGAGCAGATGCATTGTCCAGGACAAGAAGGACTTGCAGAAGTAGGTTATTTTCCTGGAGATATTTCTTAGCATGTAGACCAAATACCAAATTCACCCACTTGACAAAGAACTGCCTGGTGACCAATGCCCTTGGGTTTGCCCTGCAGTTTTTCTTTCAGAATCTTATGTGACAAAGACAATGTAAGGGTTAGCCTATGTTTTATGGGTTTGTGGCCTGGCATCCTTTTCACTCTGCCATTATATGTCCTCCTTGGCATCTTCTTCCAAAAAAGTCACATTTGAAGACTTAGTGGGAGATGTATCCTTGGCTGCTATAATTCCAGCAAAGTAATCCTCAGCTGCACTCGCTACTTCACCATGCTTGACAACAGAGTAAATGCTGGTGCTCTTTTTAAAATTCTTGAACCAGCAATCAGCATAAATAGCTTGTACCTTCTCACAGATTATCACTTCCATCATGGTATCTCCTGTGAGTTGCTTCTCTCTCAACCACACAATCAGCAGCTTCTCCATATATTCATGGATGGATGTCTGCGGTTTAGAAATTATTTTAATTCCCTTGGCTGGCATTATAGCATTTATTGATTCCTTCTGCTTCAGTATAGTGCAGGTTATAGAAGTGCTACACTCATATTGCTTCACCAAGTTGACTATATGCATATCTTGGTCATGTTTTTCAATAATTTCTTTCTTTAATTCAAGGCACATCATCTTCTTCTCAGTACTGTACACTCACTTTCTTTGAACCCATAGTTGGAAAAATGAAGTTTTACAAAAGTTTTCTGCAAGTACAACACTGATGCTTCCACTGTGAGCAAACTGCTTAAAATGAATGAGCAAAACCTGGGGTGTGGGCAAATGTTGTGACGTTCATTGTGCCAACTAGCAGCAGGGTATCTGAAGGTGGCTTGTAACCTGAAATTTAACTCTTAACTCAAAGCAAAAACTCTGCTGAGAAACAGCTTGTTAGTTGGAACACTCATAAGTCAAGGTACCCACTGTATTTAGGAATGTGTAAAAATTTATGTTACTGTTTTATGCCAATTATAACTAAAGAGAGAAGTGAGTGTGTAAATCCATATTCACAAATAAATTGAAAACTGAACATTTTGAATAAATGTAAAGACATTTCTTTGAGAAAAGTTGAATTTATTATACTTACTTGAAGGCTGGGCACATGATGGGTTTGTGGCAGAATAAGCTCCATAACCTTTCATATTACGAGCACATACTTGTACATAATATAAACTATCTTTGTCAAGGTTTGTAATTTCATACTGTAAATTGTTCAATTCCTCCATAGTAGATTCTCCTTCTAATGTAAGAAAGTCACTAGATTTACTCCATTCAACTAAAAGGGTAATAAATAAGAAAAAAATTATTAATAAAATCTACATGCATATAATATTTGTAAGCATATGTTGAATATTTATTGGATGTAACACCAAATATTAATTAAATAATTTTTCTACTCTGGACATAATGCACTATCATTTTTATTTAATTTTCTTTTTATTTTAAAAATTCGAACAGATTTCATTTTTCATTCCTTTCAAAATAAAATAATTTCCTTTTACATAAATAATTGTTTTTTTCTAATTTATTTGTTATTATTATTATTTTATTTAGGAAAGAATTAAGTGCATAGAACATGAAAAATAGATTTGACAAATGCCTAAACCACAACTTGATAAAAGATTATTGTAAATGAAAAAAATAATAGTCTTTGGTATTGTTGTTGTGTAGGCATTATATTGTTTCTGCATAATAGATTTCTTAGAAAAATCCTTGTTGAATTTTCTGTATCACTCAAATGTGAGTTAAAGTCATTAATTATTTACTTGACAAAAATAAAATGACTTTGGGAAATATGTGTCCCTTAATTAAGCTAAATTGTTAAATACTTGATTAAATTTGGCATCAGATTTTACAGATTTTACAAGCATTCAAGCTTTGTAAAAGTCAATATTAGTGGAGAGGATTTTGTCAATTTAGTTGCAATTGAATTTTGAGTAAATATAAAATTATAAGTGCTTAGAATTTAATAATTTTGTCTAATTTTTTAATCAGTTATAAATTTTATTTTCAATATATTCTATTAAGAATATAAAGGACATGGTAAAATAAATAATCTCAAGGATGAACTATATGGCAAAATGGTTAACCTAAATAACTCATGTTTATTAATGGATATAAATTATTTTCCCCTGGAGTATTTTTTTAATTACAGATATTAGGAATCATACAAATAAAGATGTAAAAAAAGAGGAATATTTAAGATATCAAGACAAAGAAATTTATCAAAATTTAAAGTCATTCCAACAATAATAAAATTTGTTTCAAATATAATCCAATGGCTTATTATTAGGTTGGTGCAAAAATAATGTCGGTTTTTGACGTTAAAAAATACGTCAAAAACCGACATTATTTTTGCACCAACCTAATAAGAACTGAAGTCTTTTATTAAAAGACAAAAGAGAATGCTTTGCTATAGAATCACGGTTAGCAAACTAGTTTTGCTGACTATTATGACTGTAGTGAATTCAATCCTTTATTACTTGTTGACTATACAAAAAGCTCTTATTTATTTCATAAAATGATTACACATTTTAGTATTAATTGGTTTTATGTTTCAAGAGGAAATTTGACAAAAATTATTATAATGGTCACTTATATTTTAATTGAAATTTACAAAATTTATTTAAAACATTTAAATATATTAAAATTGTTTTATACAAATTTCATTTTGTATATTCCAGTTTTTAACTTGTATTTATAAATAATAGTGACTTCTCTTAAAATAATAGAAAAATTTGCAGTTATAATATTACAACAGAACAAAAGAGTATTTTTTATGTACTGACCTTTGTAACTGGTCACTACTGCCCCATTGTGGTTGAGTGGTTCATCAAAATGTACTAATAATGATGAGCTACTTGAAACACTCAGAGTTACATTACTTGGACAATCAGGAGATCCTGAAAAGAGAAACATGTCAAACATTATATTTGTGAATTTTCCTTGACAGATAAATATCTTAGTTAAATATTTATTTAGTTATACTTGATTCTTAGCTGCATAATTTTATGATCAACTGAACTCTTATTTTTATGATTTAATTTAAATATGAGTTTTCTGTGTTATTTAACAGTTATTTCATGATTATACTTTTAAAATATCTTCACAATTTTCATATTCTGGAATATTTGTTTTAATGCAAAAAATATAATTTTTCTTTTCAATGATATAATTATTTGTTTATCTGTAAACCACATCAATTAGTCTAATAAAATATCTAATATTAAACATTTTAACAAACATTTCTGGGTGTAAAAACTTCATCTTTTCTAGTGCTGTATGTTATAATATTGCATGGTTAATGCATTATTTAAACCTTTTGATTAAATTTTAACTTGAATTCAGAATAAAGAAATAGGTCTTGGATGAGATTTGTTTAAACCATGTTGGCCAACATCAATTAAATAGAGAATTCTTTACTAAAATTTTCATCACAACTGTCTTTTTCCCAAAGTCTTTTGTTAATATAGTTTTCATGTTATTTGAGTTTTCATTATTTCAAACAATGAAGTATTTAACTATTGTTTTTATCATTTCATAAAAACTAATTCCAGAGTAAGGCATTAAAAAAAGTATTGACTATATAACTCAACAGAAAATATGAAAATTCTTTTGCAAAAACAGAATAGTGAAAATGTTTTAACTTATAAAATTAATTTGGGCAAAAATTCATGCAGTGATAAATATTTTTATCTTTGCTAAAATTATTTTTCTTACTGTTTTCATTTATGTTAATTTTCTTTCTTTTTTCTATTTAATTTAAATTATCATAGCACTTTAAAATATGTATTTTAAATAACAGAAAAAATATTTTGTCTAAATTTTTTATATATTCTTATAATAAATATTCTTTTAAACCTCAAAGTAAAATGTAATATGCAAAGATGAAAAAAAAAAAAAAAATTTGATGCCTATGAAATGAAATAAATATTTACGAGCCAGGCAATAACCGGTTCTCATTCTCTTAAGCAATTTGTGCCTAAATTCCCAGTGAGCAAGCTGCTTCTCGTTTTCCTGAAAAAAATGCATTAGAAAATCGAAATTATCATAGAAATAAGTAAAATTAAGTTAGTTTTTAATTTAAGTTTTTAAATTAAAAGCTCATTTCGTCAGTATTTTTAGAATTTATTTTTTAAAGGTTGGTTGCATAAATATGCAGAAGTTATCCCCCTTGTTAAAATTAAATCGCAACAAACACATTATCAATACAACTTCATAGAGAATAAAACTTTTTCAAACAATGTAAAATATAATTAAGACCCATAATTACTTTTTGGTGCAAGGAAGAGACATTATTTCCAGCAGATGATCCATTTAAGACTGCTGCCATCAAATTAACAACTTTACTTTCTGCATCTGCCACCAGAGTATCAAGCATTTGGGCACAGTATTCCGGTTGCTGAACTAAAAGGAAGAAAAGAAAATTTTAAATGCAATTCTTTGATATTTACTTTAAATTAATATTATAATTAGCTTATACTAAAAGTTGTTCAATCACCAAATGTTATTCATGAAAAGTTTGAAAACTAATGATATTATCAACACTAACTTATCAAAGTTTTTGTCAGGAGAGCAATCTAATGGCTATTGAAAATGAACAAATCTATGCTCAGAATAACTTGATTTTTAAAGAGTTATCTTTCGAGTAACATCGAAACAAGGGGGGATCACAAAGGATATATATTTGTTGAGAGCAACAAGATGAGAAGCTGTGGAGCCCCAATTATTCCCTCAAGACATAATCTGATTTATTAAGCTACTTGTACTGTCTATGAAAACTATAGCTAACCCAAACAACACTATATTTTACAACTTATAACTTATCAATATCATTATTTTCTGCTCTTTACATTTGTAACACACTTTTTATTCAGAGTATAACAAAATATCACCAAAATTATTTTATCATTTTTCTGCTACTTGTTTTAATAAGTTAACAGCTTGAAACATAAGTCCAATGAGCTAGATTTTTATTATTTCAGCAAAAGGCATATTTTAAATTATTTCTTACTTTACTAAAGAAACATTTAAGATGATAGCATAAGGGTTTAAATACTTCATTCATTGTAAAGTGGTAAGCAAAAGAAATGATCTACTGATGTAAAAAATCAATTTGTTTCATTTTTACTCAGAAGTTATAACTGTTTAACAGTGTACACTGACAAAGTGCAAAGGGAGAGACAGATCTGAAGGTGTAGTGATCCTGAAAAAGAAGATCTGCATGTATTATGTGCTACTAGAAGAAAAATAGTATTAAATTTTATTTATATATTTATTATATTTATGGTGAAGCTCCCATGCTCAGGTTGGTGACTGGCTGATGGCACAGGTGGGTTGGGGAGAGGCATTGCTCTTCATTGGTCAGATCAGGAAACCCTTCCAAATACCCTCACACAGTTTAGTTGACAGGTTGATTCCGTTAACTGGGGCATGGTTGTGGTAGTGCTCATGTGACTTCTTAGAACCATGTGTGAGAGTTGGATGCAGGCCATGGACTAGTACAGTTCTGCATCCCAATTCACCTGAGTAAAGCAGGATCAACTGCTTTGCTGCACATATACTATCACTGACAATACACCTATAAGACCTGTAAGCCTCAGAGGTCAATGACTTTACTATTGAGCAGAGGAACTTCTGAGAAGAGGGACAAGGTAACTTCAACATCCCTGGTGCAAAAGGACCCAGCAAGCCATTACAATAATTTGCTTTGAATGTCGCCATGAACCACAATTGCAGCAGAAATAGGATGAGTCGTGTCCACAGCAGGGCAAAATGTGTTGACTGACTAAACAGATGTTTATGGACTTTAAAAGTCATAATCAGTACATAGTATGTTTACCCAGTCACCCTCATTGGATGGCATAAACTCTAAAAAAAAAATTATAAACTGGTCTTCAGACGATCTTTTATATTAGAATCTCGTTGAATTTTCTTACATCACTAAATATCATGGTTGCCCATTTTTTATTTTCCTTGGCAGATGTTTTTTTTTGCTCAATCTTTTTACCTTGTTTGAAGTTTTTTGGTTAGTGATGGAATTTTTTTGGCCACAATGTATCCATTCTAGACTACTTCTAATATGAACTGATATTTTTCTTTTAATGCTGTTTTCATCTATTACTTGATGAAGTATTAACTCAGATACTGATAAACTAATTACCTTTCTTTAATCTCTTATAATTTCAAAGTTTTATCAGCCTTTTACCTATCCAAAACATTCCCATCACCAGTATGTTTCTTCTGGATGAAATTTGCATAGATATATTAATCTGTGAAGATTTTTAGCATTGGCGATGTCAAGTAGCTAATAATATTTGCATGCCTTATTTTCATCATAAACATACATTCATTTCTGTATCTTTCCTCATACTTTGTCAATGAGAATGCAAAAACCTCTACTGCAATTCTGAATGACAATAAATAGTATTCCTGAAAATGCATTGTTGGACTCAGCTTCTGAATTAAGCTGACGAGGAAGCTAATTTCTTTTGATTTCTATCATGGTAGATTAAAATATCAGAGTTCATTTAAAATAATTATTTTTCAGTTGAACAAGAATAAAAATTGATCTAAAACTACAAAATACATAACTGGTTGTTTCTGTGTTTCTGATGAAAAAAGAAAAAAAACTTACAAAATGGATTCTCTTTTGCACCATGACTGAGCAAATATTTGGCCATTGGAATATTATTAGTCATCACAGCAATGTCCAGTGGGCTAAGATTTTCACAATTAACGCTAAGGACAGAATAAAAAATGTTCCTTCATAAAATGGTAAATATTGAACTTTATCATTTGTAAAAAATGTTTCACAATATTTTTAAACTTTTAAAAGAAAAATGATCAAGAAATATATAATTAAATAAATAAATTGTAAATAATTGAATTTACATTTTTTCCAAGTTAATATTAAAAAATATTAAAAAAGAAAAGATGTGTAAAAATATGAAGATAGCTCCAAATGTAATGCCTCTTATTACATTGGCTTGTTACATCAGACACAGATGTTGATGGCATGGTAGTAGAGTTTGAATTTTCTCGCAAATAATCCATAATTTTTTTGCCTTATTATAGAAAGCAGCAGTGTGGTAGTCTGTCAAAATGGCATCTGACTTGAAAGTGCATACAAAAAAAAGTATCATTTAATTATTCCACACAGAAAAAACTGCACACATTGACATCTATCAATGTTTGTTGAATATTTACAGAGACCAAACAATTAGGCAGTGGGTAATCCATTTCAACAACAGTGATGTTTGTAAAAAAAAGTGGGTCACATCTACTGGTGCAGATTTTTATGAGTATAGTATGTAAACTCTTGTCCATAACTGTTGAAAAACCATAACCAGTGGTAGTTGCTGTGTGGAAAGATAGTTTTACAGTTGAAAAAAATTCTCTATGCATTAGTTTTATTGTGCTCCTTATATCTGTTGTAGTTTCCATGGAAATCAGAAGGAGGCATAACATTTGGAGCATACCTTATTAGGTTTTATTTAAATATTTGTAAAAAGTGGAAGAAATTGCCCAAAGTGGTTTAAAATGAACATTCAATAAATAATTCATATTTAAGTTAAACAATTATGATTTTTCATTAAAGTTTTAGAGGGAACTTCAAAATATGAAAAAATTAATGAACAGCTAACTTATGAAATTTTAATGCAAATGTTAGAATTTATATCATACAAATCAAAATATATATGTTTGTTGCATAAGGTTTATTTAAAAGGAAACAAAAGTGAACACAGAATTAATGAATGGTCGTTTTTGACAATCTTGTTTACTTTTTAAAATAAGTTTTATACAACTGGTGATACTTTGAGTTTTTTAAAGACATTCACAAAATATAAAATTTAGTTGTACGAATATAAAATACTTAGCTAGATAAAATAATACAAAATAGGGCTATAGAATATGTGTCTATTTCACTGGAGATTGATAAATGTAGATGAAAAAAAGCAAAAGTTTACTAACCTATTTAAATCAAGGGAATTGTTTTCTAGTATAAATTTAACTTGATCCAAATCTTGTTGCTCAACTGCATCAAAAAGAGCTGCAATAAACAGAAATTCATTCTTGAGCATTAACCTAACATATATTTTAACCAAAGAAATTGAATATGTCCCTACTACTTTATTAAAAAATAACTGATTTTATTTTTCTTATTAATTCTTTTCTTATTAATCAAAGTAATTTCAATTAGTTTTTAACTTAATAATTCAATATGTTTAATAACTATTCTTTTGTGTACGATTCATTTTTTAACATATGAAAACTTTTTATATTAAATTACTTTTGCTTTTATTTGGATTAGTTAGATTTCAGAATTTATTTTTCTGATGTCTTCTTGATATTTTAAGGAAATTATCAAGAGTAAAAATAAAAGCCTATTTGAACTAGATTACTTCTAAAGAATCAAACTCATTCCACATAAAGTATATTGCCAAATTTTTATTGGCTACAATCTATGGATATTATAATCAATAACATAATGAAGATCTTTACATATTGATAAACTCTACAGAACAGATACAGAAATTATATTGAAAAATGATTACAAAACTCAACATAAACTAATTATATAACAGAATATTTGTTTTAGTTTTTTTTGGCCATGTTTCTTCAGTGTGTAAACGATCATGACTCTCCACAGATTCCTTTTCTTTATGATCTTCACAGTTTCAAATTCAGAGTTGTCTTTCACCCAGACTGGCTGCTACTCTAGGCTAAATAGTAGGGTAGATTACCCTGCTATTTAATCTATACCTGAGAGGGGAAGAGATGGTTTATGCCTTTCCCAAGAACATTAGTTCAAAAGTGAATGTAACAGACTATATTGATATCAACAAAGAAAATCATTGATGTTAATATTAAAATTTGCATACAATAAAAAAAAGAATTAAATTTTCAGTTGATTGCAGAATTTATATATCTGTATCTATTGACTGTAGACATTTTGGCCATGTGTTTATTAAAATGTAAATACAGACTATTAAAAAATAATTATATTTATAATTAAACATTTTGCTAAATAACTATTTTCACATTGGAACTATTTATAGATAAATGATTTAATTCTTTAAAGGAAGAATATTAAGAAATGCTAATAACAAAGTATCATATATTACTAAAATTATTCGAAAACAAAGGCTTACAAAATACAATTTAATTTGCTGACAAATACATAAATATATAAAATCTTATTAAAACATATTTGTTGTATTTTCTTGTTCATTAAGGTCATTTGAGTTTCTGGGCCAATTTAAAAAAAATGGCCAATGCTATCATATTATGATTGCATAATTACATCAGATATCAGTTATTAAAATCATTCACTGAAGCAACTATGTATATAGGCAGTGTGGAGTTTGAACAATTTAAACTTTGCAGAAAATAATTTTAAATATAAAATAAGTTGATGAAAAATAAAGTTTCTTCAATTAAGTGAAAACAATTCTAAACATGAAAAAGTGAATATAAAATGATGATTAAAATAATTGAACCAAAAAAAAAAGAAAAGAAAAAGAAATCAATGAACAAATAAAAGTCAAATAATTTTGTTAAAGAATCAAAACAAAGAAAGTCAGAAATAATCAATTCTTCTCATACCCGTTATATCATGAGGTGATTTCTTCTCCCCTTTTCCTCTTTTCACTACAGTTGCTACTGTCATATTGGAAGTGTCCACAGCTCCAGTTTTTTTACGTGGGGTAGCTGACAAAAAATTATAATAATCTTTCAATTTCTTATTGACATTATGTGTCTTCATCTGAAAGGCATCCAATGTTGTACTCAGATCATATATTAAATTAATTTTATGAATGAATGCATTTACTACCAGTTCTTGATACTGTTTTATAATAAACATTGTTTTTCCAGCACTGAATATCTTCATATTAAAGTAAGGGTTATATATTGTGGTCAAACTGAATGAGTTGTTTTCTCTGTGATCAATTACTCCTTCCTGGTGTACTTGACTGTTGTCATCTTTGTGACAAATGCTCTTATGAGTGTAGTAAAATTGTTTACAAAGAATACTGAGAACCAATTTCAAACATACTTCAACATATACAACACTCCAACTAGCTGGGATTTTTTTTTTTTTTATACAGTCTTAAAACACAGACTCAATAGTCAATGTGAAACATGTAGATATAGGCAGAGGCAACTTTTCTGCCTATATTATCACCATCAACAGTAACATTTCTTATTTTCACTCTTTTTAAGCGTTCATTGCTATAAGTAATGGAAAGTCAAAAAAATCCTTCACAAATGCAGCTTGTCACTGTTACTTGTGGCACAGGAAAAGTATGACCAGATTTTAGTTAGGGAGAGGTGGGGTATTTACTGACATTTTAATTCAAGCAAGTAAACTCTTTAAGCTATATTTGTTTCAGCATCACAAAACCAATTATTACAATTACTCATAAGACTTCCTCTAAGACAACCATCTTACTTTATGTCTTCATCATTTCTTAACAGGACTGATTAAATTTTCACAGGAGTGGCATTATGACAAAATATATTGAAGCATTTGGCATGGGACAAAAAAGAAAAGGTAGCAAATTTCTTGGAATGAAGAAATGAAATGGTGATTAAGAATAATATAATTATTACAGCTACAGTGAAATTTTAATTCTAAATTAATTGTTTTTGATTCAAAACTGAAATTGGTGAAAATAAAAGTTTACTAAATTAAAATGTTTGCATTAAAGATTAAAATATTTCAAATTTTGGTTGAAATTCTATGATCAAAAATAGTTTTGTTAACCTTTATCAATAGTCACTCTTATAATAATTTACATGTTTAAATATATATATTTAAAAATATAAGATTTAAAAAGATTATATTGAATTTTTATTATTTATATTAAAGAAAAATCCTCACCCTAAGAGTGCTAAGATAATTTTGACTCTGCTTCTGTAGGTGATATAGTAAATGAACAAGAATACATGAAATTAAAAAATAGATATACAAAAGAAATAGGGAGAAAGTTTTGAGGTTCTTGTCAGTTTTTACTTAATAATATTAATTACAATTTCCTCTTGAGCAAAACAAAATCATAGAATAATCTATAAAAAAAAGTCTATAGGTTAAATTTGACTTAGTTTATTGAGTATTTTGAGTTTCATTGAGGAGGCAAGTATACGTGAGTGAAGAATGTTATTTATTTCAATCAAACCCATAGACCTCTTTGTTGAAGTAGGATAAACAACAGACTTCCTTCATTCACCCATTGAGGTCATCATTAGTTGGTGTGGTGAGCACAATTTCCTGCTTAGTACGATAGAATGAACATGATTGTGAATGCTCTCAAACTTGTAAAGGAGAAAATGTGTGTGTGGTGGTGGAGATAATTTGCTTTATTAAATTATCATTAAAGTTTGAAAATTTTATAAAAAATGCATCAATTTTGTCTACAATTAAAAATTTTAACTCTACAAAAATAGAATAAATGTTTTTCTATAATTGTAATATTTTTCTCCTGTCTGTTAATCATTTACAGCATGATTTCATTCAATGACTCATATCCTGCATTTGGTCTATAAAATGACACATTTTTTTCACTCACTCTACTGGAGTATTAATAGTTGTCCTTGATGTTGTCTGAGAATAACTTTTTTTTCTATTACTTAATCATATTTTGCAAGTGCCCTAACAGTTGACAAAATGGAAGTGACAATCTAAGTTCAGTTTCTGGCTGAAGCTCTATGCATAGACTTGGAACTAATGCTCTTGGGAAAGGCATGAATCTACCTTTCCCATCAGATTAGGGATGATTGTCTGCTGCTGATAGAGTGTAACCCAGTGCATTTATAAAGGAGATGGTAACCACTTAAGTAGTAATTGTCATTGTCCTGAGAAATTCCATAAAGGACTTGGCATGTTACTCCAATGAACTAAAAGGTCATGAAATAATTTGACTAATTGACATTTTCACAATAAAAAGAACAATAGATTTCCAGAAATTCCAAATACAGAACTGGATATGGAACTAGACAAGAATGTTTTTCTTTTACTCTTAAAATTAGGGATTTTATTTTGTAAAATTAATGCTAATTAATTCTTTTAACATTTAATAGTTCTTTGGAATTTATTTTCAGAAGTATTGTTGGAAGCTTACATTTATATTCATTGAGGTAATATGGTATTGTATTCATTCTCTCAATAAATTAATAAAATATCCAGAGAATAAAAAATAAACATATGCACAATCAACTATCAGCTTCTTTCTCCTTTTTCATCCTTTTTGCTTGCCCTCCACCAGCATGGTTGATGCTAACCTCCAGGAAAGTAACTCATTGTGCCTTCTTGGTCTCATGTTTTCTACTGAAATGAAGTGGAGTGATTATATTGAATTTTTTTAGGTCTGCTGCTAAGAAGGTTGGTTCACTGTATCATGCCAGACAATTTTTCTCATTAAAATTGATCTTGCACATTTATAAATCTACCATTCATCCATTCATTGAATATTGCTGCCATATCTTGTCTGGTGCTCCTGCCATATATATATATATATATATATATATATATATATATATATATATATATATATATTCTTGACAAAATAATAGAAGAGTTCATTATGTTATTGGTCCTGATCTGGCATCTGAACTTCAGCCACTTTTCCACTGCCAAGACATGACTTCCCTCTGTTTTTTCTATAAATATTTTCATGGCAGTTGTGCTAACAAGCTCTTCCCCTTGGTACCTTGATTGGCTACTAGGTCTCATTGTTTTTCATTTGAAATAACTCGATGTAATTAAGTTTTATTCTAATAGTTTCTTTCCTTACACTTCTTGCCTGTGAAACTCTACTGATTTCTTGCTTCAAAAATTGAAATGCAATAACAATCCCCATATTCTGTTTTCCTGAAACCTGTTCTTTTATTGTACTTTCTCCTCACTAAAGTCTTCTCATTCTCTCCCAGTAATCCCATGAATCTTAGTAGCACTGTTGCCTTGTTTGGGACGAAATGATTAAAAAAAAAAGAAAGAAGCTAATTAATTGGATCCTTGTCAAGATGTAATTATGTAATCATAAATAATAATAGGTTTAGCAATACAGTCTCTATACAATCACATGTGTAATATTATATTTGTGATTAGCAATTGCATGTATTGTCGATTTATTTTGCATTTGTCTACTTTGTGAATAAAAATAAAGATATTATATAATAGTGTCACATAATTGAAAATGTCACTTTTTATATAAAATGATTAAAAATACCCCAATTTTCTGTCAATAATTTATTGTCTTCTTGTCTAAATATTTTTTTATTCAAGAGAAGGATAAAAGATGTTGTTTTTTATCTGTTTCTGAATAGTCAGACTTTAAACCTAAACATCTTTTGTCATCTACTAGCCAGTTATTTTAATTTGTAATAAAAAGTGATATTTGATTTCATTTAAGTAACTTTATTCAATTTATATTTATAATAAAGAAGAACATTAGACAGATTAGCTAGCTGAATTGTAGGAAAAGTTACTTATAAAATATATTCTATTTTTATTTTGTAACTGTTTAACAGACAAAAATCTTCAATAAAATGTTTAAAATAATATAAAGCAAATAAAGAATTTTTAATTTTTCATTTACATGTCAGAAGCATATGAAAACGTAATTCCTGTTTGTAACTAAAGTGCATTAAATTCGAATCACTACAATGGCCTACTGGATTAAGACATTGGATCATGAACTTGGTGACATAGTAATTGTGAGTACAATCCCTAAGTTGAACTCAGTGAAAACAGGATGAGTAATAACTGAACAGTACTAAAAATAAGAACTAGATTAAATATTCCTAGACATGGACAGTGGAATGAGAAAAATTTAACCCAGTGATTCTCAACCACTGTGCCACAGCATGATAGTGTGCCACAGGATCCTCTTAAGGGTACTGCAAAATATTGCCATGGCATACATATATATATATGTGGAAGTAGTAATAATACACTAAATAAGCTGTACAAATAATTGAATAGAAACATTGAAATAAAGTAAGTTCATATTTGTGTGTATTTTTTTTTTTAACTCTATGTTTTTATTTCATAACATTTAAATGTATACCCTTTAAAAATGTTGCTAAGTGTGCCGTGATATTTTCATTTTCGCTTGGGTGTACTATTGTTTAAAGAGGTTGATAAACACTGACTAATCCCTTTCATTAAATAAAGGGTTCCATTCAGAATTTCCTGTAAGGCCCAATAGCACAATAGCTGAAATGTTGTGATAAAAACAACAAAGATGAGTGCAATAGTCTGAATGTATATATTGCAAGTAATGATAACTTTTCATCCCAGAAATTCAAGCAGAAAATAACATATAATATGTTCTTCATTTGACATATTTTAGTATCAAATGTCAGATGTTTCAACTGAAAAATGCTGAAATGTTGATGTTCTTTGTGAGGAGGGTAAATCCCAAAAGGAATTTGTCTCTACTGCTGCCGTGTGTAACAAATTTATGAGTGGTATTCTCAAGGACAAGCTTATATACCAAAATCATATCATAAATGCAAATTATCTCATTGCAAAAGAAAAATTATCATTGAATTGAAAAACAGCTAATCAAATTTGAAGTAAACAAATATTATGGGTGCAGATACCATCAAATTATGTTGTGTAAATACCATCAAAGATTTGTCAGGGTTTGGCGTTCTTCTTCACAAGTTGAAACATCATGGTATTTCTGGACAAATTTTTGAACTGGTTCAATCTTTTTTATCAAATCACAAAATAAAAGTGGTCTTGAATGGTCCTAATTTTCATCAACAAAGCTTCTTAATGTCATCAGTTCTCAACTTGGTATCAATGCCGGTGATACAATTAAAGTCCTGTCTTAATAGTAAATCTGATTGATTCAATAAGGTCAAATCTCAAAAATGATAAGTTGCTAACTAGGGTAAAGAATGACTTGTTAATTTTAATGCCTCCAAAACAAAACTGATCTTTTATAATTGGTTGAGAGAACCCATTTTAGCTTCCATCAGCATGGCCGATGCTAACCTCTAGAGAATGAATCATTGCACCTTTTGGGGCTAACATTTTTCATTGACATTAAGTGGAAAGATTATATCGAATCAATTGCTAGGTCTGCTGCTAGGAAAGTTGGTTCACTATGTCATGCTAGACAATTTTTCTCACCAGAATCTATCTTACATATTTATAAGTACACCACTTGTTCTTGCTTTGAATATTGCTGCCACATATGGACTGGTCCTCCTGGTATATATTTAGAGATTCTTGATAAAATCCAAAGAAGAATTTACAATGTTATTGGTCCAGACCTGACATCCCAGCTTCAGTCACTTTCCTACTACCATAATGTAACTTCCCTGTGCCTTTTCTATAAATACTTTCATGGTAATTGTTCTGATGAAGTTTCCTTTATGGTACTTAGACTTGATAAATTTAAGAATCACCCCAGAGTGGCAGAAAGGTCTCATCATTTTACAAGTGAAATTGCTAGATATACCCATACATTCTATGCTAATATTATCTTCTATTGCACTTCTCACTTGTGGATCTCTTCTGGTTTTTGCTTCCCAGTAAACTTTGATTTTCCAAAATTTAAATGCAATGTCAATCATTATCTTGTGTCTTCTTAATTCTTGTTCTTTTATTGTTCTCTTATCTTAATAGTGTTTTTTTCCCATATTCTCTAACACCCTTGTGTCTTTAGTGGTTTAATTGCCTTGTTTAGAGTGAAATGATTAAAAAAATAAAGATGTCAAAATTATTTTTTCAGTTGAGTTTCAGCTAGAAAACTAAATTTACAACAAAACAAATGAAACATAGAAAAACATTGTGTGCTTCCATAAGGTATTTGTTGGTTTTGGATTAGAAAAAAAGATTATTTTTTCAGATGAATATCAAAAACGTTCTTAAAGAACAAGACAATATTTGAGAAAACTCTTTAATTCATGATTAACTGAAAATATACTGCAAAAACTATAAAACACTCAGCAACAATTACAGTATGAGGAACAATTCAAGATGTAAAAAAGCATAATCAGTTTATGCAATAGAAATGGGAATTCAAAAAATATCGACATATACTCAAGAAGGCATAAATATATGAAAATTTGTTAAACAGGATTTGGAGTTAACCATAAATTATTCAATAGAAAAGGGCATTGCATATTTAAAAAATTGGAGAAGCCAATTTCCTGACTTGAATATTATAGTAAGTTAGAAGATACTGAATGATAAATGTTCAAAGACTATTGATCAGATTTGTCTCCTGATTTTGATATTATAGAATATTTGTTGGAATGTACTAAAATGGTAAGTGATTGGAAAATGTCCACATATGATTGAACAGCTTTGGGAAATTACGAATACTGAGAGGGAAAATAATGATAATTCCTTTATTTTTGATTTACATTCCCCACTACCAAAAATAATTTTTTAATTAGTAAAGGAATTAATAAAAAATCGTTTTTATAATTATAATCTATATATTTATTTTTTGAAAAATGGTTTAATTTGCTTTTTTTTTAATTTATAATTATAAATTGCGTAAAACATTTACTTGCAAAAATTTTTGAAGTTCCTGTTAAAATCTATTATCTATTCAAAATAGAAAAAAATTTATTTAAGCTTTTATTTATTTCTATCTAATGTTGGATTAAGTCTAGAATCACAATGTTAAGTTATGAATGTTTTAATTCAATTGGCTATGAGTAATTTTATTTTATTTACATCATTTGCACATCATAAGGGTCTAAAAACCTCACATGTATTTTTGCCAGAGAAATAATTTTCAGAAACATTTAATTCTTTACCATTCTCAAATCAGAAATATTTTATCATGTGATGCCTCTTACACTTTGTATATTTCAGTTTTAAAAATGTTTGAAATAATAGAGATCCATTATGTTGTTAAAATGTTAACTTACTAATATAACAAATTATAATTTTATTCTTATTACTTTTTCTAATTTAAACAATGCCTTTGATTCAGTATATTTTGAATTGTGTTCATATCTTTAACTAGCCACTATGTCTTAATTAGTCACTATTATATTTTGCTAGTCCACAAAATATGTTGTACTTTGGTCTTTGTAAATATAATCATATAATCCCAGTTAGCTATTATTCAAATAACTTTTCTCCATAATTGTGCTGATATGCTAATCAGTTTTTGCTGTTCAAAAGGTCCAAACCAACATTCTTTTTTTGGAATTCTTTATTGAAACAAAAATCACAGAATAAAGTATCCTTTTTATTACTTTCTTTTAGATTTTAGCATTTTTTGAAATATAAAAGTATTTTTCACTTGTGTTGTATTTTCTCTATTTAGTTGTTGATCAAAATATTTGAATCAATTATGTTCAACAAAAATTTTTTTGAAAAAATTTATTGAAATGAGGAAAATACTCCATTATCTAATAAAGAAATGATCAATGAAATAATTTTCATTTTTCATATAAGGTGATCTAATCCAGAAAAGGTTAAAACAATCACCATATTTTGAATACAACCAATCAAGTACAATAAATTAGTAAAATATTGAGTTTTTTAAGTGTTTAGAAAATACTTGTTGATTATTATCAATAAGTAAAAGCTATGTTTATCATTATATACAAGTAAAAATAGTTATTGTTAACTTTGGAAAATCAAATTTAAATGTAAAATCAATTCTTTTTTTTAAGGAGTTCATTAAAACATTAAAATTTGATTGAGATAATTAAGCATTTTTCAGATTCTGTTTTGAAAATAAATTCTAATATTTTGCTGAATTGCAAAAATAAGTTTTATCCAACAAATTACCGAATTTATTCAAGACATACAAAATATTCCTTACAAATGTCTTGTAATGTTTAGCATACCATTTATTGAGTTTGGAGAAAATTGATTTCAGTATTGTTGCTGAATATGGAAACATAGGAAAAGAGAATCAAATGAGGCAAAAACTATTTTCAATTCTCTTATAAATTAAATGAGAAAATGTCATGTCACAAAAAACTCAGGCTTAAATAAAACATGTATTTTGCAAATATTTGTATGTGATGTTAGTCATTCATTTTCTCAAAACTTTATTCTTTTCTTTTGTACATATGTTTAAAATTTGCTATATTTCAAAGGAAAGAGGGTTCAAGATCAAAGATAAAGCATTTATATATGTAGACAGTGTGAACATAGTATTCAATTCTGTATAGTGACTCAGTTTTATGCCTCAATCTTCAGACAATGTCTTTCTCTCTCACTATAAATGTGTGTGTGTGTGTGTACAAAGGGAACAGGAAGTAGAATAGAACAAAAAGGTCTTCAATGGCTATGCCCATTAAGTTTATACATTCAAAACAATAAAAGATAATGTTGAAAATGAATAAAGAGAAAGACCACATTTAAAATTAAAAATAATACCCCAAAACAATAGTGATACATAGGAAACAGTGTAATGCAAATTGCTTTTCTCAAAATTTACAAAACAGAATTCATTATTGTTATATTAAAAATTAACTGAAAAAGTCAACAGTAGTTAAATTTCTATAAGAAATGTAGGCAAAACTTAGGCAGTTACCAATGAAATAACACAACAAAAATATCTGAAAATAAATTGAGCACATTAAAAATAGAATTATTAAAATAAAAATGGTATAAACAAAAGCTTTTAAGGGATAATGTAATTAGAAAAAATAGTGTCTTAAAATTTGATAAAGCAAATTTCAGTTGAAAGTCATTCATGTTAAAAACATGAAAGCTGCCTCCACCATGTTGCATCACTTTAAGATCAGATAAAAGGTTGTTGGTAATATGAGTCACTTAGTGAAATTCCATTTTCTGTTGACTTGCCACAAGTTAATTCAATTTACTTGTTTAACCACTCAGACTCAAGTTTTCTTTGTGTTACATTTAGAAATGTGCCAACTAAAAATAAATTTTTCAGACCTGTTTGTCTACCAATGTATGACTACATTTTACCAGGAATTACACAATGTATTAGAAAAAATCAGTTTTAAATATTGTCTATCATAATATATTTTCAAATTCCCTTTAATGCAAATGCTTATGATATCCAAATATTACACAGTTCATGTCATGTAAGCTGACAATAAATGATGATGGTATAACAGAAGCTACTATAACTAGAATGAAAATTAATGGAATACTTGATAATATAGATGAATTAAAATTTTTTTATATAAATGAATTTATATCAGTTATTGTTTAATTAAATGATTGAAATGTAAGAAATTAGAATATTTATTTGAATGTGAGTTCTAAATAGATTAGTAATCTTCATTAGCTAAAAAGGTGTTATTTTAAAGATTGTGTTTGGAGATGTTATTTTTTACATAAAAATATTAGTGATTAAGTTTATGATTACATTTTGTAGAGATATTTGCTGAAACTGATTTTTAGTTTGAATAATTTCCTTGTAAATATATAGATATATATGCTCAATTTTCAGTTTTGTTAACAAAAATTATGGCATTAAGAAACCAATTTGAATTTGGTAATACAGATTTGTTAATTTTTTATAACTTTATAAACTTAGTTTACCTGTCTTTTAAAAAATACCTTTAAAATAAGAAAAGGAGGTTTGGTCATAAAAATTAGAAAATTATTTAATTCATTTGAAACAGTATATTAAAATGCTAAATTTTTAATTAATATGTATCATTGATTTCTGCAATTTAACAGAATCCTGAATTTGAAAAGAAAAAGTGCTCCCAAGTCACTCACCCTCATCATTTGGTGCTTGTACCATATTCTCTTCACAGCCAGCCTTCAAGGTTAAAATCTCCACTGTGGACTTAACCAGAGCGGTCTGGGCAGTAACTGATTGAGGGACTTTTGTATTCATAAAAATTAAAATAATATCACATAAAACTGGATATGATGAACTTAATCAGTTCATCAAAATATTGTAATCATTAGATAACATCTCCGTTGTTCTTTTGCTGCTATAGTTGTAAATCAGAGTTGCATATAGGGAGAACATGATACAATGAATACTACATAGCCCATGGCTAATGACCAATATTAGGAGGCAGAGATACTTGAGATGTTGTCTGGGCAAGTTTAACTTCCTGTTTTTTTCTTTTTCTTTTAAATCACTATTTACTTATAAACTGGCAACAAACACAGAAAGTAAGAGTTTTCATTGAGATGTTATTCTTAGGTTCTTGAAACTTTGGTATTTTTGTTAAAAAGGAATTAGCATTTATTTTCTCCCCTTTTAATAATGAATTGCAGCTTTTTGTTTTATTAATGTGTAATCATTTTAATTACTTATACATATTTGGATCAAACTTGCAGGATTCTTGGTTAATAAGCAATTCTAAGATTTATTTTTATTTTGTTAAATATTTTACAAGAGATTAAATGTAAATAAAGCAAATTCTTTCTTGCCTTTTCACTTTATTGTTAGATTTTGTGAATGAACTTAGGCCATTAATGTCCAGCATTCCAAAAATGAGATGGCAGGTAATAATGGATTGTGGGTAGAATTATTTAATAACAGGTAAATCTATAATTAATATAATATATAGTTTAATGATATGTCTATAATTAATACAGAATTATTTTAGAGACCTATAACTAATACCGGATTTTTATTATAATTATTAAAATGAAAACTAGGCATTAATGGATTGAAATATAAATAAGCACAAAAGTATTGTTTATAGCTTCTTGTATTATTAAAAGCAAGGGAGAACTGTATAAAAAATGGAATAAAACTCATGTTGTGTATATATATATATATATATATATATATATATATATATTAAAAGAAAAAAGTCTAAACACCAATTAATTGCATCCTATGATTGAATTTATAATAAAATCCAAAAATGGCAACAATACAACAAAAGTTGTATTAAGTGACTTGGAATAAAATCTTTCTCTTAAAAATTGGCGAATGGTAAAGCAAATATCATAAATTCTCTCTTTTTTTTAATTAATTTTCATTTAAAACAGTGGAAAGATAGTGATAAATAAATAACTGAAAAATATAATTTACATACTAGAAAATGAACGAGTGAGCCGTCCCTGAGGATAAAGAGGAGAAGTAAAAGACATAGCCATTTGGTTGGGTTTGTTCAGAAGGTTTATGTCACCTGGGGTATTAACTGGTTGATACTGGCCATTGCTTCTGCAAAGAATTAAAATACAAATCTAAGTAACTTAAAAAGAGGAATGTTCCAAGAATTTCATATTCAGCTCTCATGAAAAAATACTTTTAAAATTATTTCTGATTATTTTGAAAGATCAAAAATTCACAAATATTATCTGAAAATTTGAGAATATTAATAATAGAATTATTGAATACAAGCTGAATATGGACAGAAGAAAGTAAATTCAAGCTTTAACCTAAGGATTAAGTTTTTAAGGGATAATGCAATTAAAAAACTAATGCCATAAATCTTGATGGAAAGTCATCTGTGTTAAAATATGAAAGTTGCCTCCTCCTCCCTGTTATGTCATTTTAGGATCAGATGAAAAGTTGTTTACAGTGCAAATCATAAGCTTGATAGTATCTATCAATATTCAGATGACATATAGGTTGAATATAAGTAAGAATTGTAAATAAGCATTAATTACTTACAAATCAACACTAACAGATCGTTGACGCAATTGTCCACGGCTAAAATCTGTCTTTTCTTTTTGACTTAGTCTGCGGGCCAGACGAGAAAAACCACTGTTATTATCCAATCTGAAAAAAAAAGAAAGGAAATAAACAAACTGTAGAAACAGGTAAAGTATGTTATTTGTTGGTTATGTTAGAATAAATATCAAAGCAGACTGTAATTAATTCAATGAAATTAAACAGATTATACCCAAAGAAATTGATTTTATATATAATTATTATTGATTATATTTTATAATCATTTGCAAAAATATATATATATATATATATATATATAAATATATATTTGAATTTGTTTTAAGCAAGTTTAGTACCAAAGTCCCATATTTTCAGTGGAATTTTCATAAAATAAACAAACTGTAGAAACAGGTAAAGTATGTTATTTGTTGGTTATGTTAGAATAAATATCAAAGCAGACTGTAATTAATTCAATGAAATTAAACAGATTATACCCAAAGAAATTGATTTTATATATAATTATTATTGATTATATTTTATAATCATTTGCAAAAATATATATATATATATATAAATATATATTTGAATTTGTTTTAAGCAAGTTTAGTACCAAAGTCCCATATTTTCAGTGGAATTTTCATAAAATATTTATTCTACACTTTCATTTAGTTTTATTAAGATTAAAACATAAAAATCATTTATCATTAAATCAATGTTGAAAAAGGGGTTTACATATGTATAATTAAGCCAATGATATTGTCCACTGAACACCTTTTCACTTATCTCTTTAAGATGCTTAACAAGTGAATATCTTGTGAATGCAAAATATAACAAGAATTTTTCTTTTTATAATACAAAAATCTTTTTGCACTAATAACAATATGTAATCAGTTATGCAATTCAAATGGAATCAACAAATGGAGACATCTATGAAGAAAAGAAGCTATATTCATGAATAAAACTGTTAGTTTAAGGAATATGAACAAAATTATCACAATTCATAATCATTTATGGTGTTAAGTATATGTTATCATGTCTTACTGTTATGTTAACATTTTAAAAAAATTATAAATTTTTGTAATATTAGAAAAGTTTTTCTGTTTTTTCTCTTAAATAGGAAGTTTAAATAATATAGAGATAGAAACTTAATCAGATATCTCCAATGAAAAATTTTAAAATTCAAAAATCTTTCTGTTTCTGAGATCTGTAATTATTATTATTACACTCTTGCTTACTCAGACTAGTATCTGAATCTTGGTTGTTATTAGCACATTTTGATCATTGTTCCTTCTAGATTTATAGTAGATTTGTCTCAGCAGAAATAAACTTAATATTTCTAGTTCTATCCTTTCCATTATTTTGCTAAATATTTCTAAATTATTCCTTTTTGTGAATTTAAAATTATTTTTTACAACAATCAGCCATTTCCACATTTTTTCCTTTGCATTCTCTGAAGCAGTCAAATTTTACTTTCAAAACAGAAGTAGAACTAGTTTTTCATCTTTTTCTTTGTTTCATTTTAAAACAATTATTACACAGTGTAAGGTTTCTTTTTTAATTATAGGGAGACAACTTTTAAAAAGTTGTGATTCACAGCTAAAACCAGACTGAAATAATAGTTTTCTATGCCAGATTTGTTTAAAACAGTCTTGAATTAAATGACTACATAATCTCAAGTCAAATGGACAAAGTGACGAGAATTGACATGTGAGATTAGACATATAAGCATCAACAGTGATGTTGCTTAGTTTTCAGTTTTCATTTGAAAATTTGATAATAAATTCAATTAATAGCTCAGTTTAAAAAAGTCACTTCTAACAAAGACAAGGCAAATGCCATCATGTATAGCATAAGAAGCTTCTAGTCTGGACCTAAATTTCAAAAGATCCCAATTTTATTTTGAAACATCAATTTTATCAACACATATTTCAGAATTAGAGTGTGGGTAGGGCAACATGTATGGTATCACAAACGGAATCAGCAAGTTTGAATTTCAGGCTAGTCTATTGCATACCCTTTCACATATATACACTTGGAAAAGGGCCTTAATCCATTTTATCTCCCACCAGCTATGGATTAAATAGCAATGTAGACTGGGTTCTGCAGTCTTGAGTGATTACCAATCCCAGTCAGTCAGTCAGTCAATCAGTCAGTCAGTTAAATGCTATTATGTGATACGTACATGGGTGATTATGTCTCTTTCAATTAATGACTGATTATGCAGAAAATTTCCTGGAGTAGGCTGCTATTTCATCCTGTAGTAGACTGGCTGCTAACCAAGGCTATAGGGCAGAGTCTATCCTGCTATTCAACCAATAGCTGGGGAGGGGGAGAAGAGATAGATTCATCCCTTTTCCAAGGGTATCTGCATACAAGTGAATGCAATGAACCCAACTGGAATTTGAAATCAGCTGAAACTATATTATATAATAAAGTCTTTTTGCTATGGAAAGATGCATCCAGAGAAAATCAACTTACACACACTTTTAAGCATACAAAACTTGTAAAAATGTAAATAAATTATAGTTTTAAATTTTACCACCACAGTTACAGGAAGCTCATTTACAATATCAATTGTGATTAATTACCAATACTGCTATAAAATGTTGAACTTCTAAAAATAATTTTGGCAAACATGGATAAACATGCCTGCAATAAGACAATGTCAAAAGGACAGTTTTTCCCATGACAACACATTTTTTAACTACCTTCACTCTTTCAATATTTTTTTTTTGTATTGATCAGAAATGGAATAAAAGTGAAATTATACATTTTCTTTGTTCATGAGAATTGACACCAAAAATAATAAACACTATTAGTTCTAACTGCATTAGTTTTTAGAATGTTATAAATATAAAAGTATTCTTATAAATAAACAATCTAATAAATAAATTAATATTTTTGTTGTAAATTCACAACGAAAAAATATGTATAAATTCATTTTCATCATATGTTTAGGTTTTATTCCAATTCTAATCATCACTTTTTAAAACAATAAACATTGCCGAAGAGTGAAGGTAGTTAAAATAAAAGCGATGTCATAGGAAAAGCCATCCTTTTGACACACCATGGCATGATTATCCATATTTGCTATAATTTTAAATGCAGCTTTTTCTGGTAACATGCATTTTATTTCACTAGATTTAAACATACAGTCACATATACTCTTTCAGACTAATCTCTAACATTTGTGTAATAACTACATTTGAAGACAAAACTTGAATTTTTTTTATGTAATTTTTATAATTTAAAAATGGATCATGAATATTCACCTGTTAATGCTTAGTATCATTCATTTCATCAGCAGAATCTATGGAAACAGCAGTGAACGGCTGATTTTCAATACTACAGCCACAATTTCACCTACACAACAAAATATTTTCTCCAAGGAGCTACCAACATAAAATTTATTATTGATATTGATTATCAATTTATTTATATATTTATATATTATCAATTTCTTCAGTGAATGGAACAGTTTGGGATCTGATTCCTTTATTGATCACATCTGCCGGTGGTGTTGGAGATTCTAAATTCTTGCTTAAAAATCTCTTTCTAATGGATTTTTGTGATTGCTGATGTCACTAATCTTTTATTGGGCTTTGATTTTTTTTTTAAAAACTTAGGTGTAACCAGACAATAATGTAAAAAGGAAGAATAATTTGAATGTAGCTTAATTGTTAATGGCATTAGTAATAAGAGTTATAATGTATTATGTCATATCATAGAAACACAACAGGAAAATACCATGATGTTTATCATAGAAGATATACAGTTTTAACCAAAACAAGTTTTTGATGATTTCTTTTAATAATATTGTGCAAGAACTTTGTAATGTAACTGCCCTAGTTCATCCACAATTTGAAGTCTCTAATCACTGACAGTAATTAGTATGCTATTGGTACAGCCATACACTAAATAATCAGGAACAATTGGCACAAACTTAGACAAAGTATTCTGCTTTCGTTTGTTTAGCAGTGTTTTATTTTTACCATCTTACTGAAGGTCACCAAATGATTTTACTAACAAATCATAAACTCATATACATTGCTTTTCACAGTTTAAAGCAATCAAAATTGAATCACAAGCAACAATAGCTGTTAATAATTACTAAATGGCATTGCTGACATATATATTAAAGGTGGTTAGAATATTGTCATTGAATGTATAACTAGCTTTTGCTATACAAGTAGATGTCTGGTACTTGTTAGAAATCATTGAGGTACAGTATAATAATAAAGAAATTAAATCTTATTAACCTTAAAGAGTTGTCAGTGATGTAATAATTCTAAAACATATGATGTATCTATACTCGGAACTTTTGGTAAATTTATTTTTGGTACCTTTATTCATTGTTTCCTCCTGGTATTGAATTATCTATAAAGTTAACTGGTTGGTTGATTTTGTTTAGCAGCATATCAATCTCTATAGGTCATTTAATACTGAAATCTACATATTTTTACATAATTTTATGCTTTCAACTACAGATATTTTGTATATAATTTTATATTTTCAGGGTAAAGATATATTTTTTAGATATATAGTTTATAGATCATAAGATATATTGTTGGTAATTTTACTATAAAACTGTATTTTTATATTTTTTAGTGTTACATTGATTATTATTTGCTATAAAAATGTATAGTTGCTCATTTTATTACAAAAATGTAGTCAATTTTTGTTTGTGGGCTATTTGCCCATAGTTGGGACTCTAACAGGTGCTACCACCCTGATAAAGTTACCTGAATCTCGATACTATTTTCATCATAATGCATAGTGTGTTACCTCACCAATAAAAATTAATAGACACAGCATCTTCAAATTTTTAATTGTCTTCAAATTGTATCTGTACTGGTGGACCATTTTCCTCAGCCCAAAATGATTTGGATCCACATTTAAACATGTAGAAATGATAGTGTCTTTTAACAGGTATAAACTCAATGTAAAAGAAGGCTCACCAATTAACTGAAATCATCACAATTGAAGCTTTTGTAAATAGAAGATGTGGACTTCCATTTCATGTCATGACAGATAGGGAAAGTCATTTTGAAAGTGAATTGTTTTTAGAATTTTCACAAATTGTTCATTTTCATAGACTGAGAGCAACTGCTTACCATCTTCAGAATTTAATAGAAAAAAAGACAGAAAGCAATTAATTGTACTTGTCTGTCTAAACAGTGAGCACTGGAAATGTGTGTGTTCATGTATGTTATGGTTATTGATGCAGAAAGTATTTTCAGAATGATGAGTTCATTGCGTTCACTTTCACACCTCAGGAAAAGTAGAAATTTATCTCATCTCTCCCAGCTATACTTTACATAACAAGGCAGACTGGGTTCTCTAGCTTTGTCTGGCAACCCACTCTAGGAGAAAGACAATTCTAAATAGAAAATGGGTTGTACATGTGGCCAACAACTCCACACTGTATAAACCTATTTGGTATGGAAACCACAGTAACAATACCTATTAGGGTGATACTTTTGCCCTATTCTCTTCTAGAGGAATATACTGGTACTAAAGAGGAGAAGGTATAAGTAGTAAACATAATAAATCAGGTTTCTTCACTTTTTGAGCTGTAACTAATTCCTCAGTATTAATTCTCCAACATTCCACCTGATACAACGAAAGATGCTTCATTGAACAGTAATTTTACTAAGAATTTCTAGAAAACCATTTGATCTCAATGACTTTCTAAAGAAAATTCTTATACTTTAGGTAAACTTTTAAATCAACACACACACACATACACAAAATGGCAAGTGTTAGGAAGAAGTAAAAAAAAATAAAATCTAAAATATGATTAAAAATCAGTAGACATAGTAGAAAACAGATCCTGAATTTTAAGAACAGAATTTTCAACCAATTTTTAAATCAAGGTATTTATTTTCTTATATTTTATAGTTCTAATCTATTGCAACAAATAAAATTGTTGGGAGTAATTTGTTCTTTATAATTTTTAAATAAAACATGATGTAAGCCATAAAATTATTGAGAATGTACCAAACTCTAAAAAAAAGTTTATTTAATTTTAAAATTTTAAAATCTGATTAAATAATGATTTTATATTTCTGTCTGAATTTCTGGGATAAGGAGTTATCATTATTTACACTATTTACATTTGGACTATTATCACAACATTCTGGCTGTTATGTCCTCTGGCCTTCATTAAGTGTATCTTGATCTTGTAGATTATCTGGATCAATATATACCTGATGAAGATTAGAGAACACAATGGCTGAAACAGTGTGATAACAACAAAGATAAGGACAATACTCTGACTGAATGTAAATAGTGTAAATGATGATTTTAAAATTCAGCGCTCAAAGGACTTGGAATATTTCTCACAATAACTTGTCTTGTGTTCTCAGTTTTGTCTTTATTAAGCAAAGTGTTGATTCTGATTTTGAAACCATTGCTAACCATATGCTCCAACCCATGATATCAATTGCATAATGATTTATTCTTTGATTAATTCAAATGACTTTAATTGTAATGAATGCATTTCATGTTTAAATGTTGATTATATATAAAAATATTTGATGGGATCATTTCAAATCCCATTTGTAATTATGCTGGAGCCTTTATTTGTGGCTGCATTTGCAGTTCTGTTATGAAAACAATTTATTACTGAATATCCAGATATAATAGGATTTAGTTTTTGCTTTACAGAATTTATCTCTTAATTTATGAAGTTTAATTGAAACAGTTAAATGATGTAAGTAACTATTATATAGAAATATTTATACATTTGCACTGAAAATGGTGCACAAAACAATGAAAAAGATACTTGAATTTTTCCTTTTACAATCATTATTTCACATACCTTATTTTGAAAAAGAAAATGGAAAAATATGAGAATGAAAACTAGAAAAAATAATTTTATGTTTAGAATATATTTAAATTTTGGATATAACATTGACTTTGGACTTGAAAGAACTTGAGAAGCTGTTCTTTTGGTTTCTTTTAGTTTATATACAATGCTTTTTAAAATCTATTAAACTGTATTTTTGATTATAGAAAACAAGATGTAATTATATTTTATAGGAAATATTGATTTTTAAACATTTTGTAGAAGTATATCTGATTGTATTTATTATGAAAATTATTTAAAACAGCAAAACACAAAGACTTAAGATTTATGTGACACAAATCTCTAAAATCACAAAAGAAATTATAATACTACTTTTATACCAGAAATTATCACATGTATATATTGACAAAATCTTATTGCAAATTATGAGAAATTTATGTTTTCATAACCAAAATCACATTTCATTATTTTATATATATATATATATATATATACTGAGCTTAATGGGCCAAGACTTTGCTGAAGCACAGCGCTCAGCTGAAGATTGTAGCTGGTGTGGAGCACTTGATGTGTACATGTGTTCTATATATATGTATGTATGCGTATATATATATATATATATATATATATATATATATATATATATATATATATATGCAGAGAGGGAGGGAGAGATCAAAACTGCATGGTGACTGTTGATTTCATGCTTCAATACAACCTTTATACCAAGTGAAACTGACAGTCACCATGCATTGCTGATCCCCTATGCCCACACTGTTTATATTTATAAATGCTCAGTATGCTTTTCCTATATATATATATATATATATATATATATATATATATATGAAAAACATAGTACAAATAATTTTATATAACTTTGATAATGAGGCAGGAAATGCTTTAACAATTGTTTAACATGCCATCTATAAATATAATCACATCTAGAAAACCTTATATTCTTTATTTTAAATAAAAGGTAAATTTTTATATTGTTAGTAAAAAATACTATATTTTTTGATGTTTCCATGGTCTTAGTAGTTAAAATGTTTATCTTTATAAAAAAATACATAAGTTTTCATTCAATTTATGTTTCTTACTCTCTTTTGCTAACATTAATTTATGTAATATTGACTTAAAGATGTGTGTATCTGTCTTTCTGATGTCTAATTTAATATAGAGGAGATATAAATAAATACATAGAAAATATAGAAATATTTGTGCATACAGCATTTTCCAAAGAAATATTTTATAAAAATATCTTGAAAAATTTATAGTTTACATGCATCAAATCACTTTTGATATTAATAACTAGAAAAGTATGTAAAAATGTGTAAATTCATTGGATGAGGATGCCCAATACTATTATATTTTATTAATGAATAATCATACTTTTAAAAGTTTAGATTATTTGCAGTAAAAACATGTCACTGTGATATGCACAAAATATTTTAAAGACAAACATAACATGAAAAGAAGTAGTTATTTTCTGCATCAACAAATTTCATGAATTTTTGGTCAAATACAAATTTGAAAAAGAAAATGGAAAAATATGAGAATGAAAACTAGAAAAAATAATTTTATGTTTAGAATATATTTAATATAGAGGAGATATAAATAAATACATAGAAAATAGAGAAATATTTGTGCATATATGATATTTAGTAATATAATATATATGTAAGGCAAATACAGTTTGCATGAGGATTAAATAAAATAAACAAATCTATTAAAAGATTGCCTTAAAGACAAACTAACTTTTAATTACCTTAAAAGGAAATCCCATGGATGAGCAAAGAGAATTTCTGTAAACATGTAAAGTAAAAAATACCCTCATAACCCAAGCCAATACGAAAGAGCTCACTGTTGTAGTTGTATGCGTCTTAGAAGGAACTTATGATCATTATTATTATTACTGTTTACTATTGGTTGCTGTAGAGACACTGATCTCTGGTTGAACCAGTTGCTTGAGTAGGTCAGAAGGTTTTCTTCCATTACCAACTCTAGTCAAGATTGTTGTTACTGGGACTGAAATGAATTAATGTCTTGTCAATCAGCTTTTCTCTCACCTTTCTCATATAAATAGACATGTTTATTTGCAGAGATACAACTATAAGCACATAGTTACACTTATACATGTGCATGCTAGCGTGTAGGGAATTTAGTTCTCTTGGTATGTTTCATGTACAGACATGTACAAATAATTAGAAACAAAATAAAACAAGAGAATAAATAAAAAGAACACTGTATTTTATAGTCTTTACACATTTACTTTAGCTTTAAGAATAGTAATTCTTTTTCTAATACTATAAATAAAGAACATTGTTATAGTATCAGGAACTGTTAAGTAGTCTAAAAACTTAACAAAATCATTAATATCCAAGAATAAACATAAAATTTATTATTATTATTATTATTATTATTATTGTGCACAAGAGAATAATAATAAATATTGCAATGATCTTGAGATTTTTTTTCACTTTCTTTTACATATTTTTAAGAATTAAACTTTCAGACATTTTGGGATTGTTCTTTCATAAAATATTTGCTGACTATTTCTCAGTTTGATTACTTTTATGTAGCTTCTATTCAAAAACTGATATTTTAAATTATTTTATTATTGTTTCAAACTATTTTATTTTACAATTTTCATTAAGGAAAAAAATATAGTTTTAAATGTTATATGTAAAGAAATTTATCAGTATTTACAACAAATATGCATATGTCAAAAAATATTTAAAAAATTTTTACATTTCAGTAGTTGAATCCCTAATGTTCTATTCTACAAGCTTATTTAATGCAGAGAGCAGGTTTTAAAATTTATTTTTTTTAAATATATCTCAAAAGTCATGTTCTTTACAAGAGAAAGATTTCTTGATGTTCTCATATACATAACTAATGGAAAATATCAGTAGCAGAATTAAATGGATTCTCAGTTTAAAAACCTTAATTTCACCATTAAAGATTTTGATATGGTTTTAGGAATTAACATTAGAACTAGACAAATAAGTCATATTTTACTTTAGTTCATAAAATCTATAAATAGCAGTAATAATAAATGCTATTTACCTCTATTATAATGATTTGATTTCTGTTTCGAGATATGTTTATTGTTGCAACACTGCAAAACAGTAGTGGCATTTAGCACATGTGTTGCTACTGTTATTGCTCTAACTTAAAGAATAAAGGAATTTCCAGTCCAAATTGCAACATAATAATGAAAGTGTGGAGTCTTCATTCCTCTTCACTGAAATAATGTTGATATGATTTTTGTGTGTTTGTTACAAAAGCTGAAAAGAATGGTTATTACACATTAAAACATTTGCACATGTAAGATGTTGACTGAAGTAAAATTTAAAATATATGAGAAGCATTAAGAAAAGTGCTTCATATGTCAAGTAAACATAACATTTATAAGAGTTACACACTCAGTTTGTAGACAAGAAGAAAAAAAAAAATTTTTTATTGGTTCATACAAAAACAGAATTAGTAAATAAAAGCAATTTGAATTCATTTGTAAGTATTGCATTGGGCAATATGCCAAAATAAACTATTTCACTTTTGGTAACACCAACAGTAAATGTAAAAACAAAATACAAAACCATATCATCAGGCATATAAGCAAGAAACAATCATATCACAGAAATAAGACAAACCATTAAATAAATAACATCCAATTTGAACAAATAAAGTCTACTGAAACACTCTGATGAAATCATGTACATGTATAACAAAGTGGAGTCAAACAATTCTTCACCAAAGTACAAATACTGGCATTAGTCAAATTTCTTAATATAAGTTTTCTTTCACAGCAAATGTTTCAGAGCAAAAATTCCCACTCAGTTGACACTATAACATGTCTTTGTACAGTAAAAATCACCAAGAAAGTATCTTTAGAAGTAATTAAAGATACACCAACAATTCTTCAGTAAAGAATACATTAAGTTCATGACTAACAGCAACAAAAACATTCAGTAAACTAATGGAAAATTTCTATAAAAATATTAGGATGTTTTCATTGAATTGAACAAATTGTTAAGTGTGTATAAAATTCTAGATTTAAGTATCAAGCCAATAGATGTTCCATTGAAAGCCTGGTTAAAATAAAGCAATTGATAAGACAGTGAATGGTGACACACAAGTCAATGTAGATAAATTCATAGACTGCTTTCATGAATTATTTATACTTATAACTATCATCTTCTTTGTTGATCTTATCATAACATTTTGGCTAATATGTTCTTCCATATTTTTGTCTGTGCAAAGAAATCAACTTTATTGCAGGACAATGCCCATCCTCACGTTAGACATATCATGAAATAAACAACCATGAGAAAGGATGGGAATTTTTACCATAGACAGTATATTTTTCAGGCTTGTCACCTTAAGACTCTTGCTTTTTTTACATTGTGCCACAATCTTTGTCTGGTTCTAACAAGTTCAAGAGATTGAAATAAAGCCAGGAAAAATATGCTGATAACTAAATGATACAACAGATTTATATAAATAAAATATTTTGTTAAGAAAATACTAGAAAGTTTGGTATCCATCTAATTATAAAATTATTTTACACACAATACTGAATTGTAAAAGACTGACATATATATATATATATATATATATATATATAGTAAGCTTAAAGTTGTCAGGAAAGACATGATTAAATGAAAAGCTCAGATTAATTACTGAATTGTTCAGTCAGCAGTTCCATGTGTTTTAGACATCAATAGAAACATGACATTTATTAACCATAATTTATTTAGCAGTGTTTTTCATGGGTACAAAATCATCCTAGAAACATTGGTTTTAGTAGTGTGAATGAAAATAAAACTGAAATATCACTTGTGTTTATGATATTCTAAAATTTGTCAGCATTTTGAAGCTGACATAAATATTTTATCTACATAATAAATGTTAAGAATTTCACTGATATTTTTTAAAAAACTGCCACTTAATAAGATCTTTGTAAAACATTTTTAACTTGTTTTGAAGATTTATTAATAAATTATATTTAAAAGGAAAAACTGAATTCTTTTCACTGAACTTTAAAAAAAGCTCAATTTTTTTCTCAAAATTATTTTACAATTATAATATTCCAAAAGTTACATTGACGACTTAACATGACAGTCAATAATAATAATAATTCACAGACATAAATCAAAGAAATAGGAATATGATGAGAGAATGATACAATTAGAGACATAAACATTATACACAATAATAATATGTATACAAACCAAAAGTGAAACCCAAAAATAACAGAATGAAATTTAAAATTAAAGAATATGATTCAAAACTTACTTAAATATCTTATGCAACCTTAAAAAAATAGTTTGATGTTTGTTTTTTATAAAAAAATATCTTCCATATTCACCAACCCAAGTTACTATGATATCTGTTCAAGGAAAAAATAACAGCAAATATATTTTCAGCTTTGCTTGTGAAAGCAATAACAGTCTCCATTTTGATTGAATATTTTAACATCATTAGATCATTATAAATAAAGTTATGTTCATACAGTTCATGCTTATTAGCAAAGGAATCTTTATGAAAGTAGAGTATAATTAAGTGGAACAATCAGTTATGAAATTGAATCTATATTTATCAATCAAATAAGCAGGTCAAGTAAAATCAACATTAAGCAGTCATTAAATGATGATTTCTGTGCAAATCATTTGCGTGTGCAAAGAAACAGCAGAAATAACAATACAACTTTATAATTAGTTTTTCTTGTGGGATTTCTTCCAAATGATATCACTAACTACTGTTCACTATATGTACATATATTTCTTTTTTAATAAAGAACAACAAAATTTCTTAAGTAAAGAAAATATTTTGAATGCTTTAATCATGTCATAATTAGTTTTATATTAAATAATATTGTTGTGAAAAAATCATCACTAATCATATTACTATTCCACATCACTATTCCATATTGAATAATAAAATGATTCAAATCTTATCAAGTAATTCATGTATACAGGACTAACTCAGGTATCCATTTGTATACGCAAGGCCAGTATGTACTGAATTTGTTTTGCCCATACTAAATCTAAAAAAAAAGTATAAAATGTTTTATCCATAATGTTGACTGTGTTAAAATTATTCAAAATTTTAACAAGAAAAAACCTAATTGATGTCAAAAATTGCTGCAGATTTATTTATTATGACATGTCTCTAATTTATATTTAGATACATTGTATTTATTTTGAATTTTTCTAGTTGAAATGTTCCCCTATATTGCATATGATCCATTATTGTACATAATTAGGTTACAATAAAATTTGTATTTTATATGAATATCACTTTATGAAAATTGAGATATAGTAGAGTGCCCCTCCCCATGTATCATAGATTGAAAGAGGTGTATTATAAATTGGAGGGTGGCATGGAACCCTTGCACTAGTACTGTGTGTAATAATTTCATAATATTAAAACAAAATAAGTTGATTATGAAATTATTCAGAGAAGCCTTTTCTGAATCCCATTTGGATAATAATATACTCCTCGACTGCTTTGATAATGGGAGATCTCTTTTTCAATCAAAACAAAGAAAATATATATTAAAAACAAAAAACAACGAATAAGTATTTTACTGCATATTCTAAAAGCAAATATTTTCTTCATTGGAAATTGTCTGACTGCCTATTTTTGATGAAAGCAGGAAGTGTACATTGAAAATTTTTCTGTTAGACATTATATGATTTATGCACGTTCATTAAGGAATTATTAATTATTTCAGTTCTCAACAGATATATATATTTGATTCAACCATATATTATATATCTTAGTTTCACATGGGAAGGTTTGAACTCTGCTTTGGAGGTAAATGTGTTATGCAGTTTTATGAATCAATCAAAATACAATTTAGTATTTAAGTGTGATATTTAATTTCTTGTCATTCCTTCATCATTTCTTTTCTTGCCTCTAAAAAAGTATAGCATTATGGATTCTTCCAAACTGCAATATATAATGTATTGTTCTATAACTCTATTCTACAACTGGTGTTGCTATAATAATAATTAAATATTCTTAAATGAATATTTTACTTGTGGTTTATAGATGCATAAAATCATAATTTAGCTTTTAAAAAGGTAATTACTTCAACCTCTCCTCATCCTTCAACCTCTCTATGGTTGGTTGGAACTCTATTGACAATCTCTTTCCACATCGTTCAGTCCTGTATTACTGTTCCCAGATCCCCAGTATCCAACCCTGAGTCACCAGCTATAGTGTCTGGGAAAGTCAATTTTTGTGAGAAGACACTTCCAGAAGTGAATATACAATTTTCTTTTATTCACCTTAAAAAAGAAAATACTTTTGAGACAGTTGGTTGTAATATTATAAAAACATGTAAATACTGTTCATTTATGGACAAAGAAAACATCTACAGCAGATAACTCACCTTTTTTCCCCATCCAGGCTTGGTACCATGTTCTGTAATTAAAAATAAGTCATTGAAAATATATTACTGCAAAGAATATAATATTGTTTGCTTTTTTCAAAGACTGCTATAATTCCATCAAAACATTTTATGAAAGAGATGATAAATCCATGACAAAACTGTTAGGCATAGCAATCTGAAAAATGGTTAAGTGTTCATAGATCAAAATTTTCTTCCCATAATTCCTTCTCTATTTTTATTGCTTTCTCATTTCTCTCTTAATATTCATTAAATAAAACATTCAATCAAGCATCAAACTTAAGCTGACAAATATTTGGATTAATTTTTATTCGTATATTTCTTTGTCATTATGCTAATCAGTTACTACATAATTAGAAAAAATATTTTTCAGTTTATTCTTTGAATTATAAAAACTAATATTTCTAATTTAATTATAAATATATTCTATATATTTTCAAAATTTTTTACAGATATTAATAAAAGCTATTTTCTGAGAATTGATTTCTAATAATACTTATGTATTATAATCATCATTATCATGCAAATTATAGGTTAGGAAAGGGCTCCACATCTGCTGCAGGTTCATCTGTGATTAGCAAGATTCATGTGAGACAGACAGGTTTTTCTGTCATGGGTACAAGAGTTGATGATTGAAAGAGGCACCAAGTTTATTACATTGCCTCCTCTCCTCCTACTGCAGAAACAACTGGTCTTTTTAGGGAATCTGTGTATCTTTTGTGGTGGGGGAGTACTATTCTATTGCTATGTCTAGAGACCAGCACACTGAATTTTAGAACTTAAATTGTCTTCCATTTTTGACACATAACCAACATAGAACATCTGTGTTTTTGTAGGAATGCTCAATGCTGGACATTTTCATAGTTTTCAGAAATCTATATTTTGTGGTGAAGTCACTCCAAAGCACTTTGAGAACACTATAGCATCAGTGCTAGTACTATGTATTCATGGGAGCAGTGGCAGTACTGCTAAGCAGGGTAAGATTCAATATCATGAGAGTGTAAACAATATAGACCTCTAATTTGTTGTCTTTAATACATTTGTTCATCCAGACACATGTGCGAAGAAATCTTCTAAAGGCTTGGTTTACTTGTGCCAGTCTGTTTTCAACCTTTTTGTTGTGTGTAGCTTCAGTGGTTATCACATGTAAGTAATATCTGGAATCACATTCAACTTTTTCATACAAAATGATATGGATGATAATTGGTACATATCATGTGTTAGAAGTTAGGGAAGAATGTCTGTTTTCTTTAGACTGATTTCTATGTCAAAGAGTTTGGTAGTCATTGCAAAGCAGGATGTTACTTTTTTCTGAGTGGGAGACTAGAAGTGTTTTGTCTGGGAACAGATGTTCCCTAACTAGCTGAAGTGTAGTGTGGGTGTGTGCCTGTAGCTATCTTAGGTTGAACAAGTTGTCATTTGGGCATATGCTGATGTACACATTTTCAGCTTCATTCAACTTTTCCAAAACCTGTTTCAACAACATTTTGAAGAATACTAAGCAATTTTGGATTCCAAAATGCTGTTTTACATCAAAGATGTAATTTTCAAGTTGTGAATTATTAATTTTAACTAAAAATATTATAAGATGTGGTTTGCCCAATATTATTTTTGTAAAAACTGAATATCAGCTATAAAATAAAGATTTATTTTAATATAGTTGACATTTCTGAGCTTACATCATATAATATATATATGTGTGTGTGTGTTTACACACACTAATAAATAGATTTATCAATATAAACATATAAGAACATAGTTGGAATATAAAAGAGTAAACATTACAATTAGAAACATGGCAATGCTTTCCAACTAGTATATACTATTAGGTTGGTGCAAAAATAATAACATAATAATGTCGTTTTTTGACCTATTTTTTAACGTCAGAAAACAACATTATTACGTCATTATTTTTGCACCAACCTAATAAATAAAAGTCATACTTTATCAACCTTTCATGCTTTCTCATAGAAGAAAATAAACAAAAGAAATTGCAAATGCAGTGTATAATGCTTTCACAAAGATTTAAACATTAGAAAATAAAAGTATTATTATTTAACATTTTATGCATTGAACTGAAATGTAAAGTTAGTCTTCAAAATAAATTGCAGAAGAAATGCATGAAAAGAAGAATGTGTGAAAAAATTCTAGAATTAATTCTTTTAAATTTCCTAAATAAAAAAAAAAAAACACTGTCAAGTTGCTTTTATCATTTATGTTTGTTTATGCAAAAATAACAACATAAACTGATTGTTTTACTCCAGTTTTGTAAATCAAGGACTTGTCATACAAATTGAATATAACTTCTTTATACCTTATGGAAAATTATTAGCTACATGACATTGTCCAGAATTTAAATCACACTTGGTAAATATTATAAAACTTTTCAGCTAATGTTTGAAAACTCACCCCTTCAAGAAAATGGTCTTCTTTAAAAGAATAATCTGGAAGTATCTGACTAATTATGCTATACAATAAAACAATTAGTATAAGTAGAACTTATAGTAATTATATAGTATGGGCTTATTTTGATGTAGTCGTATATTGTTAATTAGGGAATTTAAAATAGTTTTTATTCTTATTAGCATAGATGTTTTGATCAAAAGAACACATGTCAGTTATCAATGCTGTCACATATATTACACATGGTAAAAACAAGAATATATATTTTTTATGCCATTTCTTGAGTAAAATTGTACCATTTTATATCTCAAGAAAAGATGGCAGGTCAAATATATAAAATTTGTAAAGCAAATATTATTTGAAATAAGTTATAAACTATAAAACAATTTACATTTTAAAATCAAAGAATTAAAAAAATAAAAGATAATTACCAATATTCTAATTATTAGCATATTGCCAAATCATGAAAATACTAGTACAATACTACAGCAATAAAAATATAATTCATAAAAATATAATTTTAAATATAAAATACTAGTACAATACTACAGCAATAAAAACAAACATATTAGAAGGACATTCATAACAAAAAAGAGAAGAAAGAAAAAATAAATATTACTGTAAATTAATAATATTGAAATATAATGAAATATAATGATTGTTACATTTTGATATTACCAATTTATGGTAATATATATTTTTTGCTACACTGCTTTTTTTGTTATGAATCTTCTTTTAATGTTTGTTGTTATTGTGGAAATAAAATTTTATCCCTGCAAAAATATTTCAGTATGATACAAATATTTAATTAAATGATCGTAATTGAGATCGCTAGATTTAAAAATGTTTAATTTAACGCTTTATGAAATTAAATTATTTGAAAGTTCTGAATGCAAAGAAGAAAGTTAATTTTTTAAGAAAATTACTATAAACATTTAATTGAAATATCAAAGTTTTGAATGTTTATAATAGCTAACATTTTTCAAAGATACATATATGAATTTCTAGCTTCTTATCTATTACATTGACCTCTAGACTCACTGTAGTTGCAGTACCATCCTCAAAGCAGAAACCATAGTCAAAGATGACTATGAAGGATGTTGATGATGATATGTTTCAATTATTTATTACTAAATACCAAAATATTCTTTTAACATTTTTTTTCTACCTGAAATGAGAGCAACATTTTGAGAAATGCTCAACATTCATTAAACGTTTTTTGAACAAAAAGCACAAGTAAAATTACAAGTTTTGCCAGATAAAGAATTTTCATCTGTATTATATAATGAAAAATATTTGTAAGATTACTTGCTTAGAAGAAAAAAAGAACATTTCAAATGATTGTAAGTTAGAAAGACTAACATCGGCATTTTCTTTATATTTGATGTGATTGCTTTTCATTGACTTTTTTAAAAAATGAGCAAAGTCATAATAGTGGATTCAAATCTGAAAAGAATTTACCAACCTTCATGTTAGTTTCAGTCAAGTGATGTATAACCAAACCTATTACTCTATCTTCTGGCTTAGATTGATTCCAGTTTAAATGTATGGAAGCCAGCAGAGTTTTGAAGATTCTTGAGTAAAATTTATTTGGTCTCCTGCCATAAAAAGGCTCCACATCCCAAGAAACCATATTGATAGTCACAGTATAGTTTCCATGAAATGAAAGTTCACTTGAGGATAGGCACAACTAAATTCCTTCTTCATCGGAAAACTTGTCTTGGTCTTGCGTCAGTCATTTATAGGTCAAAATAAAGCCAAGAAGGAAATTAGGATGGGGTGTTTAAGAGCAGATAATAATAATTGTAAATTTAGGTGTGTAAAAAAAAAAGAATAGAATATGATGTATAAACAATAATGGAATTATAGTCTATAGCTTTGTGTCATTTAAGTGAAAATAGTAGTACATCAATTATAGATATTCAAACTTTTCTTCATGATTTGTAGCTTGGTTGCATAAGTTATCTTTATTTGTTTAGATCTATATGAAAGAATTTCAAAGTAATTGCACATCTTAAGGAATTTATAGTAGTTGCCAATTTCATCAAATTATGATTTTACTGATTGTTGTTTGAAAACAGAATATTTTCCCACCAATGTACACTGTTTGACCTTTTATAAAAATCCTTATTTCAAGTGGGAAGTTTGGTAAAAATGATAATTGGTTTCAGGAAGTTATTTCCAAAGCCTTTTAGACTGAGTTGAAAAATAATATTTCAAGTATGTTGTGGGTTGCACTAACCATCAAACCCAAACAATTTAGAATCATTAAGAAAATACTTTAACATGGGATGTTAACAATTAAACTTATAATTCATCTAAATTCTACATGCACAGTTACACAACCCAATCAGAAAACTTGCAAAGATAAAATCACTGTCAAATTACATGCATTAGATTAGAATAGCTGATTTGGAGATAGTTGAAGATCACCTCTGATAATATATGTTAAGGAAATATTATTATAAGCATATAAAAAAACAAAAGAAATATATCTCATAACTATATTTATTATATACACATTGTATAAATTTAACATTACTTTTGTGTATAAACAGAAAAATAAGTATAAACTAAACTATATTATTCTATATTCATATTGGAAGTGGACTGAAGAAATTATTTAAATAATCTAAAATAAACTGAGAGATTCAGAGTAAAATATAAATATCTTATATACACTTATGCTGGCTTGCATTACAGACCCTCTCCACAAATTTAGATATATATCCATACCATGTGTACTCTGTATAATGTATAGTTTTACACACATACAAACATCTTTCATTAATTAACAAGGAAGATTTAATTCATTTTTTATTTATTTTTTTCAGCATCCTTACATTTTTCCATTTTATAGGATTAAAGGGAGTTCAGAAATCCTCCATAATTTTTATTGTCACAAACACTTTCAGCCTCTTCTTTAGGGGTTTTTATTTTTGGTACTGTTAGTTTTCTTCATGTTTTCACTGTTTAAGCTGTATTTTATTTTTTGTGTTGTTTTGAATGGTTAAAATGACCAAAAACCCTTGGGACAATGAAAATTATGGAAAATTTCTGTACTCCCTTACTTCTACAAAATGGCAAAAAATTAAATAAAAAATTAATTATTATTAAATCTTCCTTGTCTGCCATATTTAATGAAAGATGTTTAAAAGAAAGGTTGCTTCCCATATATATATATATATATATATATATATATATATATATATATGTGTGTGTGTGTGTGTGAATAAAGGCAAAAGGAAAACTTTTTTTTTATCCAACACATTTATTTATTAATTAAATTATAAAGATGTACACATTTTCAGCTTCATTCAACTTTTCCAAAACCTGTTTCAACAACATTTTGAAGAATACTAAGCAATTTTGGATTCCAAAATGCTGTTTTACATCAAAGATGTAATTTTCAAGTTGTGAATTATTAATTTTAACTAAAAATATTATAAGATGTGGTTTGCCCAATATTATTTTTGTAAAAACTGAATATCAGCTATAAAATAAAGATTTATTTTAATATAGTTGACATTTCTGAGCTTACATCACATAATATATATATATGTGTGTGTGTGTGTGTTTACACACACTAATAAATAGATTTATTAATATATCAAATGAAAGATGTTTAAAAGAAAGGTTGCTTCCCATATATATATATATATATGTGTGTGTGTGTGTGTGTGTGTATGAATAAAGGCAAAAGGAAAACTTTTTTTTTTATCCAACATATTTATTTATTAATTAAATTATAAAGATTTAATAACATTTACTCACTTTTATTTGACATTAAATTACATCACTTAACATCTTTCATAATTCTAGGGTTACATAAATTCAATTACTTTATCTAATCTCTGATGAGCAGATTAATTTCTGAAATATCCAGGGTGGGTGGAAATTAACCAGGTATTAGAAATTACTTATAGAATTTTTAGTATCACTGAAGTCATGATGAAAACATTTTTTAAACAGACATCATTAATAGGGATTTTTTATTTACATGCAGGAAAACCAGAAGACCGTAACTGCAGAATATAATATGGAGAGTTAATGCTAGGTTAGCCTGAAGATTGGCCAGAATTGTTTGGAAACATCCTTTGGAGTGATGAGGATGTATTCCATCAAATGTCTAATGGATTGAGTTGGATCTTTTCTACTTGATCTCTTTAGCTCTAAGTTGAAATAATGATCCTTCTTGCTGTTGTGACACCCTTGATCCAGTTTTCCTCTCTACTGTTATCTTTTTTAAACTTATTTGCCATTCTCTTGATGGTTCTTGAAAGGACTTTGAAGATAGAAGTCAGAGTATGAATACTGGTACCATTACTGAAGGCCTGAATGATTTTTCCTCTCACCATTGCTCAGCTGAGAAGACAGTGGATCTGACACAAAATGATTTTAACCTGTTTTATTTCTATCTGATTAACTCAAAGGGTTTTTCCGTGATTTTTACGACAAATAGGTGTTAAGATGGCTAAATCTCTTATCTGAAAATCTGGAAAAAAGACACTCAATTAGTTTTTTTTATATTTTAGATATTAAACATTTTGTAGGAATAATCTCATGCTGTAACACAATTCGGACAATTCTGGTGTTACATCCAGTATATATATTTATAAAAGTTAACAGTGCAGAAAATGGATTTGGTAAACAGAGTCAAACTCTAGCAAAATTGGTGTTTATTTCATACTAATGCCCTTGCAAAAGGTATGAATCCATTTTAAACTTAATTTTTTTATATATAAAGTCTACCTAATTTAACTTAAATTTTTCTTCATGTTTTTATCACTTTTGTTATGTTATCCTACACTGTCCATTGTTTTACATAAACCTTTTCCAAAATCTGTCAGATATGAAGAGTGCTGGGTCTTATTCTGCCATGCTGACCCATAACATATTGGTGGCTGTTGTTTGATTTGGAATCAGAAACGAAGGCTAAAATGTCCAGTGTCCCTACTATTTATTTGCAGCAGGAAGGAAAAGATTATATTTATAAATGAATAAAGAAAGAAAGAGAGAGGAAGACTGGCACTATAAATACATATTCTTAAATTGTTGTGGTCAAAAGTATGTAGGAAGATGAGAAATGTTACTGTTTTATGTCTGGGTTGGTTCCAAGGAATGGTGTCAGGTAAAGATTATATATATAATATATATATATATATATATATATATATATATATATATATATATATATATATATATATCACTACTGTCATAGGCAAGGATATTGCCAACTGAAAGACTCCAGCCTATTTTTCAGGTTTAAACTGCTGAAAGTATTAGTTGTATTCCAATCAGTTATGATGCAAACAAAAGTAACAGTGTAAAAAAAAAAAAACTAAAATAAAAAGTGAAATTCCCTGAAGGTTAGGAAATTGACAGGCACCCTCAAAAAGACCAGAGATCACAAACAGCAAAAAATGTGATAATAAAAACAAAGATGAAGACATTAGTCCAAATGTAAATAAAAAAAGACTGAAATTGACAAAGATATCTGCAGTCTCTCAATCTCTCAATCTCTCAATCTCTCTCTCTCTCTCTCTCTCTCTCTCTCTCTCTCTCTGTCACACACACAGATTCCTAACATGCAAAAGAAATATCTGATGCAAGTGTCTGCCCACATGTTTCTAGTCAATTTTCAGAAAGTTGCATGCAAAATTATTCTCAGATGTTTTTGGCGTAAATCTGATGCCGCTATTTCAGAAGCCATTTCTCACATGGAATTGGTTTTTTTTTGCTGTATCCACCCACCAACCACCACCACCACCACCACCAACGCTGGCATTTTTTTGTTTTGGGTCTTTTTGTTACCATTTTTTTTTACTTATCTCTCACCCTCTTTAACTACTGGATGAACCCACATGGATTTGGTGAGTGACACCTGTGCATCAGTCAGAAAAAAGTCCCAAAACAGCATTATCTACATCTAGTACTGTTACCCACATGAAAAACTTAAATAAAAGGCATTTTACTATCAGGATTATCTTATATAAAATATTAAAAATGACACAAGCAATAATCCTTTTTTTAATATTTCAAATTGTCTTTGATATTTCCTTATAACTTTACATTTCATTTTGTTTGATTCTATAATGCCAATGAATTGAAAATATTTTTACAATAGTATTTATAATAATAACTGAAAATTGAAAATAATAAATAAAAGTGCTGTACTTACAACCCTTGGTGGTGTTGTATAATAAAGTTGTTTTGTTGATTTTTCTTTTGATTCTCCAGTTTGAGTAATTTTAAGATTATCATCATCTTTGGATGTCCAAGCAACTGATATTTAAAAAACAAAAACTATAAATGATCGGAAGAGTAAATAAATAAATAATTTTCACTAAACAAACAAATAAAAATGAATGAATTTTAATAAGACAGTTATAAGAAATGTTTTTAAATTTCAATTCTTGAGCCACCAATTTCAACCTTTTATGACACTATTTTAGTTTTTCTTTGTAAGATTTTGTAAATGACATTTGTACAACTGAAGAATAATTATTTGCTCTATGCTTAGCTAAGGTTTCAAAATCAACCATTACATGTATAAATGATAATAAAGAAATACAAAACATAAACACTGATACAGAATCTAAAATAACTGCAAATTAGCTTATAACATAACCAATTTCAAAATGTTTCCTTGAAACTGACCTACCATAAAGAAAGTGTGATATTTTAAAGTAAGAGAAAATGCTACTGAAGTAATTATTTTAAAAGAATAATTACAGTAGAATGTCAAAAAACTCAATTATCAGTAAATAAGGAAATAATTTCCCAACAAAAGAGCAAAAGTGAAAAGAAAAGAAAAAAAAATCTATCTTCTTTGCCCTAGATTAAGGCAAAGAATTTTAGTATAAAAGTAAAATTATTACTTAAGCTTACTTATCCAACTAAGGTTATATATTTATACACAAAATATAAAAAGCAAAAGAAAATAATCTACCATTCAACAGAAAATAGTTGTGCCAAATTAAAGAAGAAAATAACAAATCTCCTTTAAGAAAAGAATAACAATTCCATCTTTTGTTTTGAAGTTCCATTATAACAATCAAAATTCTCAAAAATAAATATTTACAACTGGACTGTATGATACTTCATTCTATATTGTTCATATTTAAACAGTTGTTTTTATATCTTTTTCTTTAGCATGCCTAATAAGTGCTTAGAGCATAAATTTAAATGTTTGTTTATCATTGTAAAATGTTTAATAATATTCAAAATAGCTGTCTTGTAAAAATTTAGAGCTGTTAAAAAGCCACATACACAAAAAAAGAGGAGCAACCAATATATATATATATATATATATATATATATATATATATATATATATATATATATATATATATATACACATATATATGACTAGGCAGCAAGTATTCATCAAGTTTGATTAAAATGAACTGACAAGGTCTAACAGACTTGTTGGTTCTTTATATATATATATATATATATATATATATATAGAGAGAGAGAGAGAGATGGGATCTCTAGACTCTGCTGAATCTTTGGACCTTGTCGGTCTATTTATACCATACAATATAACCGTCCACCGTGAACTAGACATTAGGGACATTAGGCTATACAGAGATGACAGGCTCATGGTAGTGAGGAGCTCCACAAATTTTAAAGCAGAGAAAATTGGAAAGATAATTTATAATGAATTCAGAAAACTAAATTTAAAAACAATAGTCAACACTAAATTAAAAAGAGTAAACTTCCTAGATGTAACCCTAGACTTAACAAACAACGTTCACCTACCTTACAGAAAACCTAACACTAATCCCCTGTATGTACACCCTAAGTCAAACCACCCTCCATCTATAATTAAGCATATACCCACATCAATAGAGAAAAGAATCAGTATGAACTCAGCAAATAAGGAAATATTCCGACAACACAGTAGTTTTTATAACACAGCCCTGAAAAATAGCGGATACAAAAACGCTGACATAACCTATAGAAACGATAGTACCAATAATAAGAAAAACAGGAAAAGAAAGATCATCTGGTATACCCCTCCGTACAACCAAATGGTCAGTACCAAACTAGGCCATAAGTTACTAGCTTTAATTGAAAAGCACTTTCCCACTAATAGCAAACTTAGCGAGATCTTTAACAAAAACACCTTAAAATTGAGTTACAGCTGCACTGAAAATCTAGAAAGAATCATAAAAAGACATAATAAGAAAATCCTAGAAAAGCATGCATGCCAAAACAGTAATAAAACTCATAAACTAAAATTAGATAAAAATAACGAAAAATTATGTGATTGTAGAAACCCTAAAGACTGCCCGTTGGAAAATAAATGCCTCACAAAATCCGTGGTATACCAATGCACTATCTCATCCATTGAGAGTCCTAACACCAATAGGATATACATAGGCTCAACGAAGAATAAATTTAAAATTAGAGGCAACACAAGAGCTTCTTCAACAATATTCAAAATAGAAATCAGACATCTCTATCCCAATATTTCTGGCATTTAAAAGAAACGAATAAAACACCAAAAGTAAAATGGAAAATAGTAAATAGAACAAGAACTTGTAAAACCTGGGATGACCCATGCCCTTTATGCCTACACAAAAAACTTCACATCATTAAGTTTCTAAATAATGAAAAATTATTAAACCATAGGCAGGAGTTAATGATTTTTTACTGACATCAACAAATTTTCGCATTAAATAATTAGCATAAAAAAAAAAAATTTAATAAAAGTCTTAAAAGCTTAGCCAAATGATTAAATAGGGAAAACCCTTTCTGTAGTCGTCAAAAGACAAATTGAAATTCAGTGCAATACGGTTTGTATATAAAACACCCACTTGAATAAACAAATAAATAAAGAGACAATCAGATAGACAATAATAAAACAAAATCCTCCCGACACATAACGACTTGTAGGCGCGCCATAAAAATATCCCTCGTTGGGAACTAACTAGAGGATGACCACCAACATTAGCCTTGAAATAGATACCCTACCCAACCTGAGCAAAACCTCTCAGAAGATGATGAATCTATAGATAAGAATTAACTCTCTGACCACTTAACCAAGATGACTCGCCTAGCCACTCCCACAATAACGAATGTCATAACGAACCATGCTTAAAAACACACGTAAGCCAAGAGATAGCTTATTCTTAAAATTTTGCTTGAAGATGAAACGGGGCTAAACACCTTAATTCAACTTAATTTTAATAATTATTTGGATGGTTCGGGCTCTTGTTTTTCAAACATGAGAACTCTTATGTAGCAAAGAAATCTTATTTTTAAACAAAAAATATTATAATATATATATATATATCTATATCTATCTATCTATATATATATATATATATATATATATATATATATATATATATATACAAACAAAGAGAAAGAACAGACAGATTAAGAATCCATTATTCTTAGCATTTACTTTTTAAAAAAGTGCTCAATACAGCATAGAGCAAAATATTATTATAATATTTTCATTATAAAATATTTTACATCGCTCACACAAAAATTTCTGTTTTTAAGTTCTAAAACATAGAAATTTTTGTGTAGAAATGTAAAATATTTTCTAATAAAAATATTATTATAATCTATCTATCTATCTATCTATATATATATGTGTGTGTGTGAGTGTGTGTGTGTGTGTGTGTGTGTGTATATATATATATATATATATACACACACACACACACACACCATTATTACATGTCATGAAGACTGATGCTTAGGAATGCCATTTAATGATGCTAGTGAACAATTACCGAAACAAATGTAATATTGGTGTGTATCCAAGTATGATCTGACAATTTGCTGAAGTAGACATAAATTTATCGGAAACGGATTTTTTTTAAAATTATTTAAAAATTTTCTTTTTAAAAAATACTCAGGAAGCTTCTTAAAGGGGCCTTTGGATAAAATGAAAAATATCGTAACAATTATATAAGTTGTTAATTATACTAAATAGATGGAAAAACATGGCAATATTATAGTTGAATAAATCAAATAAATTTTTGGTGCATAAAATAATGGCAATACAATTATAATACATGATTATCAAAATTTTTTTAACTATATTTTAAAGTGAAGGGCAGACAATGGGCAGCATAGCACCATTAATTCATTTCCTTGATCTAACAGGTTTTTATTATTGGGAAACTTGGTAATATGGAATTTTTCCTGTAAACATAGGTGACATAGATCATATAAGGATTTACATGTTCTATTTATTTTTAACATTTTCCATTTTACCCTAGGAGTTTTGTTAACTTCTGTTAAGTGCCAAAAATATTTACGATACGCATTGTTGTTGAAAGATGATGTATGTTGATACCACCAAGTTTTAAAAGAATTTTTGGTACTACCTATACAAATTTTTTTATCAGTTACATTTTCCTTAGATTAAATAGTACATAGGTAAGCAACTGAATCAGTTAGACACCTATTTTGTAGTGGACAGTTGTTAGGATTTCTACAATTACAGAAATTGGTATCATTATTGTTTATTGCTTTGAGATGGCTATTGTTACTTAGGTTTAAGTATTGATTTAAAATGTTATTATTGTGTTTTTTAATAATTTTTTTCAAGGTTATCTGTACAGCTTTAGCTTAATTTAAGTGTATTTTTATTAAAAATCTTACTAAGAGGATTATTACTAGGGAAATGTTTATCAATTAAATTGAGAAATTTCTGTTCTAACTTAGTACTAACCATTTAGTTAAATGGGGGAGTGTACCAAATGATTTTTCTGTTCTATTTTTTCTCACTAACACTGTTATGTTTCCTATATTTAATATTAGGACACTTATAGCCACTATTTTTTAAAACAGTGCTGTAAAATTTTCTATGTTTGTAAAATTTATCTTAACTGGAAGAGTTATTACTGATTCTATATTCTATGAAGAAGAGTAGGTGTTTGATTATGGATGGAGGGTGATTTGAATTTGGATGGATATATAATGGATTTGCATTGGTTTTCATGTACAGTTGGTATGTATTATTGACTGAGTCTAGTGTTACATCGAGGAAATCTACTTTTTTAAAAAAATTGTGTTTATTATAACATTCAGGTTTAGACTTTTGAATTTCCTATGTAATAATTTCCTGATTTAGTTAATTTTGATTTTTGTAGAATTTTTCACCACCATAAAGCTGTCATCTCTATATAAACCTATGTTTATATCATGGCAATCACTAAGGTTATATAATATGAACATATGAATATTATATTATATATATATTATACTTTTTTGTCCTCTGTTAGCAATATTCATTTGTTCTTGTTTATCATTCTTCAGCCTTCTACAAAATAGTTCTTGTCTAACAAAATGATGAAAATAAATTTCTCCATACCATAACAAAAAAGATTATATTATTATCTCAGTTTCCAATGCAGTGTTTGCTTAATTGATCATCACACTTGGTGCTTTTTGTTTATCTTCTAAACTGATACTTAAAAAATATTCATGTAATAAATTAATAATACTAAACTTTTAGGTGGGCTGATACAAGCTCTGGATTGTTAAAGAGTTAAATGAACTAATGTTGACAGTAAATTGATTCTTTCATTAAGTTTACCACTTCATAGAATTATAATCAAAAGTTAATCTTTATATAAGCAATGAAATGCAGAAATATTTGATTTCTTAATTATTAAATCAAAATTTTCTTTGTACTTAATTTTATAATTGATGATATTTATTTACTGTACATTATAATAAAATTTTAACTTTACAAACTTTAAACATTATCATTAAATTTACATTTCTTAGTTGAAATTGGTTTTCGTTTAGAGAAAATGAGTATAAAAAAAGATACAAGATATTCCATTGATAAATTTTCAAACTTTCAGTTTTCTTGTCATTATCATTTATTTTTGAAAATAAGAATAACAACAACATATCAAAAATGAAAGCAAAAACAATGAAATGGCTATCTGACCTGTGTAGTGTGATAAATTGCTTGACTGATGACAAAAGTTGGATTTTCTGTCAACACTCACACTACGTAATCTTGGTTTTTCTTTTTTTTTACCTTCAGCTGAAACAAAAATTATTAAAAATTACACTGGATTTTACCATTAAATATTAGATACTGGAGTTCTAACTGGAAGATAACATTTAATTTCACTTTTCCAATTATCTGTGATTTCTGCAAATCATATTAAATGATCAAATTTATTGGCGAGAAATATGACAAATTCAAAAAAAGGTAAAAATTACTAAACTTTTGCCGCTACCTTGAATGATGTAAGGGAGATAACTTTGTTAGTCAATTAAAACCGTTAACATTAGTGATATTAATTATATGGACGTTTGAAATTGATTTTTTTTATACTTCTTCTTAATACAAAAGTATGATTATAAATAAATCGTCATGGAATTTTGTTAAAATAAAAACTTTGTGATAACAATCTCACTAAACACAAAAGATTACAATATTTTTCTGTTTATGAATTGTAAATAGAAATACCAAAAAAAAAAAAAATGAGTGTAAGGAGTAACTGTAATAGTTTCACTCTTCCTACAAAATGGACTTAACCAGATGATGTATGTCATGAAATAGGTTAAAAGGCAATATAACTGTAGCATCCATGGAATGCAGACAGGATTTAACATTGTTTGATCATGAAATGTTCAGTGGGAGCAGAAAGATGGGGCACTCCAAAGTGCAACTGCAGATAGACACAGACAATGTAAGAATGGAATCACTGGTGACCAACAAAGATTGTAGCCATCCAACAAATCAGAACATTCAATCAAACCACCCCAATTCAGAGCTGGTGCTACCCATCCCATCAGTTAATGCTCTATACAACTTACACTGCATTCCATGGAGTATTTTTTAGTTGTTTACCAGCAAGTGGGTGTACAATTGACACCATGGCATCAGTTATTGTGCAACACCTGAGTCAGAAAACATTGTCATTGGATCACAGAAAACTGATATTGTGTTACTTTGTCAGATTTCCACACCGGCTCTTTTGCTAAGAAGATTGGGTGTCAAGCAGACTGCATGAAGCTATGAATCCAGGATGCATCAAAGAGTTCATTGCATCACATGAGCTGAAATTTTTTCAAATGGTGTCAAGATGGCTAAATGCCTTATCTGAACATTTGGAAAAATGAAACTCAATTAGTTTAGTTGTTTTTTTTTTTAGATATTAACATTTTATAGGATGGATCCCATGCTGTAACATGATTTGAACAATTTTGCTGTTACACCTGATATATACATTTACCTATGTTTATCCATTTAGTTATGTGTGTGTGTATGTGTGTGTGTGTGTGTGTGCGTGCATGTGCGTGTGCAACATAAGAAAGCATATTTGTTTTATTTACTCATTTAAAGTGCTGTTTTATGCTTAGCAATTCTTCAAAATTGATAGATCTTTGTTAATAACATTCCTGACAGCTATCGTTCTTTTTATGTTTTTTAGAAGCAATGTGCAACAGTTTAATATAATTTCTGTTATATTATTATCACATTCTTAAATTCTATAAATTATAGTTTCTCTACCATATATGGATACAGATAAATAGAACAAAAATGTTACTTTTGTGTACTAAAAAAAACTCTTTGAAATAGGGCACAGTTAGCTTATCTTCTTACTCTGCCTGGTGGCAAACACTGCTGGTGGCGCCAGGGGTGGCGGTCCCGGCATAGCCACTGAAACTGTGATATCACCACTGGCTGATGAAGACAGGGTATTGCACGTGCTAACACACATTGTATGTTAAATATATATATATATATATATATATATATATATATATATAAGCAGATATAGACTTTGAGAAATCTGAACAAGTGATGAGCATTTCTTAAAAAAGGTTAATTTTGCTTCAATGGGAAAATTTTCCATGGCTGAGCAGTCTAAAAGCATGCTGGGCTATACAGTGGTTTTCCCTACAAGGGGGACATAAGTTCAATCCCTACTGGAAGGTACATTTTCTTTATAAAAACTCCTGAATGCACAGATTGATAGACAGATTTTCAGTTTAAACACATGGATGTCCACTCAAACATGTGCATCCACTAAATTTAATGTGTATATATATATATATATATATATATATATATGTAATATATATATATATATATATATATATATATATATATATATATATATATAAATTATTGAAAGTGTACTTCTTCCTGTGTTCAGGTTCCATCATCTAAATAAGATTTCTACTGAAATAACAAGAAATGAAGCCTTAATGCATTTGTGCAAGACATTCACCTAATTTTATTGAATGTATGCTATTATCCAACAGAAACAATCTTGTTTTTTTTATTTTTTCCTGCTCAGTACTTTATCTGAAAAATCTCTAGAATCTACTCATCTTTCATAATTTTAAATTATTGAATGAATGAATGAATGTCAATGAAATTTTTAGTAATGCTTTGTAAACATGATTTCAAATCTATTTCTGTTGCAATATGTGTTGCACTTTATAAAAATAAATAGACAGAAATTTTCATCACACAATTCTATTAGAATTCTATTTTGTGCAAATAATGTAACTAATTGTGCTTCATGCTCAATTATTTAAAATATGATTATATTTTCTGAAAAAATATAAAACTTACCAGAAACTTCATATTTCTTCTTGACATCTTCATTAATGGCTGTGTGCTCACTTTTTGAGGATTGATTTTTGATATTTTCAGATTGACATTGCAGAACTATTTCTGGTTGCATGTGCATTACAGGTAATGTCTTGGAACGTTGCAAGACTTTTACTTTGAAACTGAAAAAGAAATTACTTTCTTGTTAATATTAATTACCATTTCTTTCTTATTAATATGCAGGTGGAGAATAAACTAGTTTCTCTGATACTATGTGCATTCAAGTTTTGCCAGTTCTACCTTCAACAGTATCTATATGTATTGTTGTTACCTTTCTGTGAACTCTAAAAATACAAACATTATTTTTTTTCAGTGAATTCTTGAAAAGACTTTCTATTTGTAGTGAACTCACAAAGAAAAAGTTATTTTTTATTCCCTGTGTGAAACATGTAAATAATGTGTATTATTGTATGAAATATATTTTATTCTACAACTTATTTTGTATCTGCTTGCATCTATGACACTGTGTTTGAAAAATATAAAAATAAAAATGTTAATTTGTGCCTTTGTTTAAATGTTGCACCCTTGTACCAGCAGCAGTCTTCTGACAATTTAGTTGGTTTTCTCTCAGTATCTCTTCTGATAGTGTACTTGAAATTTTGATCCTTAACAAGCAACCATTGAAACAGGCAACCAACTATAAAACATATTTTACAGAGAAATTATATGATTTTAATGGGTTTTCTATATTAGAGTACACTTATCCTTTTACAAGGAAAAAATAATTTCTTAAAAATAACTTTTGCAATTGTGAGAATATTCATTATCATTCCTAGATTATTTGGAACTTACTTTTTATGGCTTCTACCACACTATATTTTGTTCTAGAATTCCTAAGGTATACAATTCTATAAGAGAAAAGTCATTTTTTCTAGAAATAGTAACAAACAGAAAAGAATGGTGTCAAATATACTGATTAATACACAAGTGGTTCCATTCTGAGCAAGCCATATAACACAGGTGATTCTAAATATTTACACACATAGATACTTATCAATTCATTTTTTACTAAGGGAAAAACCTGTATTATTTTTACACTGTCCTGACATACATTTTTCCATTGAACTAATGTATGATACTCCCTTCAGTTTTCTTACTCTCCAGCTATGTCTCCTATTATTTAGACAACTCTTTTACATTAAATGCAGTGTAATACATCTCAGAATAGGTTCAATTTGTTAGGTTAAAAGTTGTTTTTTAGATTTTAGTATTTTTTTACAATTATCACACTTTTAAAATTATAGATGGTATGTTGTCTTCTTTCTAATATTAAAAAAAAGATATTTTGAATTGTTGTCAAGTGGAGACAAGCAATGCAACATCTTGCATAAATGTGATCTGGAAATGTGTATGACAATTTGCCTTTCTGGGGGTGAATTTCTATCCATTCATTATTTTGTTGTCTTTTTTCAAATATGTAAATCAACAAAGTATTTTTCAAGAAAATTATGAGTGAAAAGAAAATAATCACACTTTGCTTCTGACCATGTTGAAAAAATACAAATGTAAAGAATGGTTAAGAAAATGGATGATTCCGGATTAAAAATTTAAAAATATTAAAATGAAGAAAATTTCAATAAAGTTAAAAATCATTTGAAGTTTTTGCAAAAAATGAAAAGAGACATAAAAGCTTAGAGATTGAAGAAGTTAATCAAGATGGGAAGATAAAGATCTTGTTGCTGCCATTTTTATTGTCATTTTTCTGTGTAGGTAAAATAGTGACTTTTCATTTTTTCTGGAAATTTGGATATTTTCTCATTTACAATTGTGTACTGCATATCAAGTTCAATGTAGGAGTTGATAGATTCACCTATCACTGGTTCACACTCCACCTCAGTCATTTGAATAGGAGTAGTGGTTTATCTCTTGTTTCTTGTTTAGGATTGGGTTTCCAGTTCTTTCTCAAATCTTTTCATACTCTTTCACTCCCAGTAGACCCCCTTGCATCTTAATGGCATTTTTGCCTTGTTAGGGGTGATTTTGATTAAAAAAAAATTAAAAATCCATATTGTTTACAGTAGAAAATGATTTGATAAATAGGTTCATTCTAAAATCAAATAGAACAAATCCAGTTTAAACAAACAAAATTGATAATTCTGCAAATATAAGAGTCAAGATTTTGGGTTGGATTTCTTCCAAAATTTTACATTCATAACAAATTAACACACATTATTAATGATATCTTAGTGAATAAAATAGAGTAGTTAATCCATATTTTATAATTAATGTATTTTTTCAAGTTTTGTATTATTTGAGAAAGTTTGGGATATTTGATAACATAGTGCTGGGGTAATTTTGACACAGGGAATTGAACTTGTGACCCCTCAGCCTCCATAAAATTGAATAATCTTTTTTTCTATTATTTTACATATTGCCAAATTTAAAACATTTTGAGATTAAAAATTCACTAATAAAAAATATTTTTAATTGAAAATAGTGGGAGATGCCCATTTAATTTGTCATTCCAAAGTAAAATGGCAACTCTGTACTAGAAAAAACGATAAGTCCAAATTGACAATTTTATTTTGATTGACTCTTCTTTTCTTTTGGCTCCTGTTTCTGAGCAATTAAAATAGTAAGAGAAAAATGAATTTTGCCAAATGTTTTTTATCCATTCTCAGACTCAGTAATCAAAGATTTTATAAAGGTATTTAGCATTGAGATGATGTGCAAGAAGAAATGGATTCATACCTTTCACAATAGTTAAGTCAACATAAGCAGCTTCAGCCCAAATTTAAATTTGGTTTTGTTCTATTTCCTGTATTGTTAAACCTTAATGGATCTGCCTCTCTACAACTGATAATATATAAAATCTACACATTATAAATCCACAGATATGCAAAAACATTAAATTTATATTCAATAAACTGAAACTATGTCAGATTTAATTATGCCAGTCAATATTTTCCTAATGAAATCATTATTCCCCAATTGATGTTTATACTTATATATTACTATATATTGTACCCCTTTTGCTTTCAATTATCTATCCTCAAAAATATTCATGAGTTGTTTTGGAAGTGGTTATATTTTATTACACAAACTAAATGGCATATAAACTTTTATTTATGAATAAACCCCAAAGATATAGGCCATAGTGATATATTAGGTTGGTGCAAAAATAATGACGTAATAATGTCGTTTTTTGACGTATTTTTTAACGTCAAAAAACGACATTATTACGTCATTATTTTTGCACCAACCTAATATATTTGGTTAACACTGTATCCCATTTATCATAATAAATTATTTTACTGTTTTGTATGTTACTATGGCATCTTTGGCATTTTATAAGCTTCTTCATTTTTCTACTGTTTTGACATTTTTATATATTGTTTTCCATTTCATATACATCTCTTAAATATGAATCACAGATTTCTATTGGATTCATTTCTGGAGAGGGTGGTGTCTATTCCCTTCCTTTGGTGTCCTTGAAACCTTCTTTTGGTAAGGTGTGCAACCATCAGCTTTACAGAATGTGAAAGATCATTGCCTTAAATGAATATATCTTCAGCTTAAAGTTTTTTTTATTGTAGTCTGTAGCACTTAAAAATGTTTTGTCAAAGAACTTACAATAATTAATCTTTATATTTTCGTCAATTTTGAAGTTACATACAATTTTAAATACTAAATATGCCAACAATACTAAATACAGACATTACTAAGACATGTTGGTTGACTATTTTGTTATAGACAAGTGTATGGTTGCAAGAAAGAAATATGACAACAGCAGAAATAGATTTACATGATTTATTTCAATAGGAACGTGTGGGTTTTGTGGTATAGTTCATAAGCCGGCTGCCGATCTGGGTTGATCTCTCATAGTAGTTCTCACTGGTTGGCATGGCGCTCATCCTGCTGACTGCTGCTGACTGCCCAGACTGACCATGACAGATCTCTTCCCTGGTCTCCTGTTGACTGCTAGTACTTCCCCGTGTGACACTTTTTATGGTGTTTTTTATGGCTTAACAGGCTTGAAAAATGACGCGAGTATAATTAGGAGGGAAGCATTTTTATTGGTCGAAAAATAGAAACACTTTAAAATATTTTATTTTTCGACCGGAACTCGTGCGTCGGGCCTATGCGCAAACGACGATAATGGCTCTCGGCTCTCGCTCTTGAGTATGTTTATTTGCCTGCAAATCAGCCAAGATATGTCTTATTTTATTTTATAACAAGGTTCCCCAGATCTTGGTCTGATTTACAGTGAGCGTTATTCGTGTATATTTGGGTGATTAATTCATGATAAAGTCTCTGAAGAGTGTGGGAAGTTGTCCCCGTGTTCTTCTTATTGGCATTTGTTTTGGTATGGAGTTATTTGCTGAATTATGTGTCCCAGAGGGATGTGGAGGAGAATGATCCTGGTGAGTTTTACATGGTGGAGGCAGAGGGATTTTATTAGATAGATGTGTTGGACGTGGAGCCAGTCGTCGGATATGTGCACGTTGAATCCAGATTGTATCACCATTATCGTTTTGCACCTGACACATCGTATTGTTCGTTTTTATAATGGTGTAATTTCCTATCCAGGGCAGATGAGAGGATTGGGCAACAGTTGAATGTGGCCGGTGAAGTAAAACTTTGTCGTCTGCTTGTATTGGGTCCTTGTATGTGAGGCGATTTAAGTTAGTCTCAAGTTTGTGGTCAGCTTCATCGTTGGCCAGGGTGACGTGGTGGTGAACCTGCTTTAACAGGGCATTAATTTGCATTCCATATGCTTCAGGATCGTCACTTACGATTTCTTTTCTGTGTAGTGTAGGTAGGCCGATGTTGGGATGACGGCCAGTAATAGCATAATGCGGGAAGACACCGGTGGCGCTGTTGGTCGTAGCATTCATGGACGAAACAACAGATTCTAGAACGTCTGTCCATTCACAGTTCCTGTCTTCGCATAACATATAAAGTGCGTTCTTCATCGTGCGATGTTGTCTCTCGATATTTCTTGAGCTTTGCCGTCGCCAAGGACAGTTAAGTTCTTGCGTGATTGACATCTGGTTACAGAATTGTCGATAGACTTCTCCAGTGAAGTATGTGCCTCGATCAGAGGATACTATGCGTGGAATCTCTCTGGTACAATTCGCGGGCGGCGTCGATAGCACGGTCTCTCGCGCATGGTATGGCTGTAAAGTGTCGGCTGAATCTATCCAAGATGGTTAGGATGTAGCGTTTTCCCTTTGAGTTGGGCATTGTGACAAAGTCTATAAAGACGTGATCGAATGGTCTCTTTCCTCGTTTGCAGTGGTCAATGGGCCAGTGGGTACGTCTACCGTAGTTGCCCTTGCACTTAGCACACGTGTCGCAAGAATCGACATAGGTTTTGATGTCGCGGTTTTTGAATTCCCACCAGTAGCTGGAAAGGAGTTCTCGCATACGGGTAACACCTGAGTGGTTGTTGCCCTCGTGTGCCTGGTAGAGGTATCTGGATCGTAGTTTGTATGGTACAACCAATCTCGGAGTGTTTACTGTCTCTTATCATCAAAACGGAGGTGCCTGGTTCTAGAAAAAAATGGTGCAAATGTTTTTTGAAAAGCGTAGCTCGGTGGTCGTCAGGATTGATATGGGGTTCGCTTGAAGTGGGTCCTTCTGTTGTTCATTTGCGATGCCGAGGTGGTTGCGGATTCTCTCAGTGGGGATGGTGGTGGTAGAGTGATAAGCGAAGAATGCGTTGGTGACGCGTTTGTGGGTGCGGGCGTTTTGTGGTGTGTGAGTTTTGGGAATGAGCTGTAAACCGTTAAACTCGCCGAGGCACCAAGATGGGATGTATACACGGAGGTCTGGACCACTTACCTCGAATGTCCTGCCTGCCGGTGTAGGGTCGTTCGAGGCTTTCGTTTTCTTATGTCCGCAACCTCTGCTGAGCATGTCAGCCCATACATTTGATTCGCCTTCGACATATTCTAAGACGAATTTATAACATGAAATTTCTTCTTACCATAGTCGTATTTTGGCATTATTGAACTCTCGTGGTCCAGATATGTCAGCGATCTGTGGTCGGCGAAGATGACGAAGGGGCGGTTACAAAGGAAATAATCAAATTTCAATATTGCCCACTTTACTGCATATACCTCTCGTTCCGTCGTGGACCAGTTCTGTTCCGTGGAGTTGAATGTATGGGAAGCAACCGCTATGATATCTTTATTCCCGTTGTCGGCTTCTTGCATTAAGATTGCTCCACATGCGACGTCACTGGCGTCGGTGGTGAGTGTGAAAAGTTTGGCGAAATCCGGAAACGAGATGACAGGTGGCGAAGAGAGACGGTCCTTGATTTTTTTGAAGGCTCTGTCGGAATTTTGCGTCCAGATAAACTGTTTATTAACCTTGTTGAGTTCTTGTATGGGACCCATAAGATTTGAAAACATATCTGACCTGATTTGTTCGTGAAGAGGTGTCTCTAGGAATTGTCTGTTCCACACTAAACGGCCGATAAGGCTTTGTAATTCCTTTTTTGATGTTGGAGGTTTCATTTCCCTGATGGCACGAACGTATTCTGGATCAGCCTTGAATCCTTCGCTGTTTACTATACATCCGAGGAATTTTGCCTCTGATGCGAGGAAGTAACATTTATCTGGATTCAGCTTGAGTCCGAATTTTCGGAGGGCAGTAAAAAATTGTTCGAGGGAGAGTATGTACTCCCTAAATGTCCTAGCGTGGACCAGGTTGTCGTCGATATAGGAAGAAATGTTGTCACGGGATGTGACCGTGGCTAGGGCTTCTGCTATGCAACGGGAGAAGGCGCGTGTATTGATAGCATTGGTCCTTCTATGTAAATGCTGTTTTGTATCGGTCTCGCTTGTCGATCTCAATTTGCTAGTAGCCGCTGCGTAGATCGAGGGAAGTGAAATATCTATTGCCTTTGCCGATTTTGTTGAACAAGTGGTCGATCCTTGGTAAGGGTCAAGATCGACTAAGACCTTGTTGAGAGTTCTTTTAAAGTTAGCGACGACGCGAATCGATCCGTTTTTCTTGCGTACGGCAAATACAGGGCTATTGAAGCCTTTAGGGTCGCTGCAGTTTTCAATGATACCTTCATCGGCCATGCGCTTAATTTCGGTATCTACGTCTGCTTCTAAAGCCTGGGCGATCGGGTGTTGTTTCTGGCTGCGAGACTTGTTGGTTGGTATGCGGATGGGTCGGATGGGTGTGCCTTTGCTGCTGCTTTCGGTGCCGATAATGTCAGCGTAGCGAATGAGTAAGTTTGCAGTGGCCTCTAGTTCGTCTCGGTTCGGGTGGTTTGGTAGCGATAGCCCCGTGCTATGCTTTAGCCAGGTTAGCTTTTGACCCAGTGTCTGGATGTTGGGCTGTAGTTCCATAGTAGGCTGGTTTTGGATGACGTCAGCTTGGGCGCCATATGCTGGATCGTTGGTTGATGATGACGGTGATATGATTGCGGCTGTGTGTGTTGTGTATCATGAGGAAAGTGTGCGTCTGAATTCTATAGTCGCATTTTGGTTGTCGATTAGATAGGAATCGAGCGTGTTGTGACATAGGATATTTTGGCCGATCAGGATCGGTGTGGTTTGGGTAGTTACCAGCACGTTAACCTTTTTGAATGTGGGTGAGTCTCGATTGCCGATGGTGATGTCGCAAGTCAGTTCGCCAAGGGCGGTGGTGCTGCCGTTGATTTCTTTTACTACGACGTCAGAGCGGGTCATGTGTTTCTTGGCTTCTCTAGGTAACTGAGATATTGGTAAGATGCAGGTGGAGCATCCAGAGTCTAGCATTGCGATGCCAGAAAAGGTGATGTCCCTGATGTTGAAGGTGGACTGGACGAGCGGTGAATGGTGAGCGAGTCCTTGAAGGTTGAAGGTGTGATGGCTGATGTAGGGGCAATGCGAACGATGCATCACATCTCGTCCTGCCCGAAGCGAAAATCCTGTTCCACATCATTTATGGCTTGTATATTATCATTCGTTGCGGCGATATGGGCCTGTGCCCGAGTGCGAGGTGGGTGGCGATATAGGCAGTTGCGTCCATGAAGGCAGGGGTGACCTCTTGCACACGCTGATTCGTGGTGTGTGCTGATGGTTTCTGCGTGTCGGATGGTGGCCATGTTCGGGAGGGTTGATGAGGCCCACCTGCTGTGGATCTGGTTGCCTGCTGGTTCGGAGTGACGCGTTTCTTTGGTTTGACCGCTGTGGTTTCTGTGTGAAGTACACAGTGTCGTGCGAAGTCGTGTCGTTGGATTTTACACCGCGATCAAGGTATCTTTGAGCTTCGGAGGCTATGCCAATGGCTGAATAGTGGTTGTCCATTGTCTTGACAAGATGTGGGTAAAGATTTGAGTTCCAAATTTTCACCTTTTCGCTCATTAGCATAGCGCCGATGATGGAAATATGTCCGTCGACTGTTAAGTCTGTATTTTTGTCTTTTTTGTATTTGTTTTTTTATGTGGACGTCTGCCTTTCTAAGGGTAATTTCGAGTCGACCCGCGAAGTCTGTTAATTTTTCGCCGTCTCGCCGTTCCAGATCCCAGGCTTGACTGAGGTGTTGGAAGTTAGTCATCTGGCTTCCCTGGGCTGCTAATAAGTATTCCTTCAGTTGTTCGAAGGTGGATATGTCTTTTTTTGAGTCAACCATCTGCTGAGAGATGCTTTGGTCCAGTAAATCTTTAGCAGACTTGACGAATTCGCATTCCAGGCTGGGATGGGTGCTGAGTTCTGGCGTGACGTGGATTGTGTATGCTTTGTTTAGAGCTGTGATGAATCGGTTCACGTCGTGTCCAGGGTGAAAAGTTCTCTCTAGCTTCAATATGTCGCGTATAGTTTGTTGGCGCATCATTAAGCTGTAATCGCGGTGGGAGGTGTTAAAGTAGTTGATTTTAGGGCAGTCAGCATGTCGTTTATGTCGGCTTGAATTTCTTGTATCGCGGCTTCGGAAGGCTGTGTTGGTCCCGTTTTCAAGTTGAATAGTATTGTTTTCTGTTCCTTGATGAGAGTAAATAGTTCGGCTCGGGTGAAGCTCGTGCAGTCGTCCATATTTCTCTTGTTGTACGCTTCTGACACCAGTGTTATAGACAAGCGTATGGTTACAAGAAAAAAAATACGACAACAGCAGAAATAGATTTACATGATTTATTTCAATAGGAACGTGTGGGTTTGGGACAGCTACCTTGTGGTATTGTACATAAGCCGGCTGTCGATCTGGGTTGATCTCTCATAGTAGTTCTCACTGGTTGGCATGGCGCTCCTCTAGCTAACTGCTGCTGACTGCTGCTGGCTGCCCAGACTGATCGTGACAGATTTCTTCCCTAGCTTCCTGTTGACTGCTAGTACTTCCCCGTGTGACCCCTTTTATGGCGTTTTTTATGGCTTAACAGGCTCGAAAAACGACGCGAGTATAATTAGGAGGGAAGCATTTTTATTGGTCGAAAAATAGAAACACTTTAAAATATTATTTTATTTTTCGACCGGAACTCGTGCGTCGGGCCTATGTGCAAACGACGATAATAGTCATTTTGTGACGGGGCCTTGTCCCGTTCACATCCGGCTCTCGTTTTTGAGTATGTTAGTTTATTTGCCTGAAAATCAGCCGAGATATATCTTATTTTATTTTATAACAATTTCAATGAAGGAGCCAACATCTAGTTCAGCTATCAGGTCCACCCAATGTAGCATTATGTTCATCATTAAAAATTACTGATGAGAAATCAGTTTTTATGCACTTCTCCCAATTTAAACTTATATTTTTTTGTGATATTTACTTAAAGCAAACTAGAAGGTGATAGTTTGGTTGCTTTCATGTTTTTGCCAATATTCCTAATATTCAGAATCTTTTCTGTTTCCATTCAAAAACCAGATTCTTCAAATATTTTCTTTTTAGTCAATCCACACTCCTCTTGTTTTTTACTCTTTTCATTTTACTCAAATCTCTTTTATCTTTGATATTTTTAAAGCAAGATTCTTTATTTTCTTATCTTACTAATGTTTTCAATTTCATTTTTGGTTGTTTTATGATTTTCTATAACTTTTTGCACTTAAAATATTTTGTTTCTCTTTCTCTGTCTTTCTTACAATCCATGCTGAAGGTAATAACTATATATATATATATATATATATATATATATATATATATATATATATATATATATATATGTGTGTGTGTGTGTGTGTAAGCAAATATATGGATATAGATTCGACAGTATGAAGAAAAATATACGGAAAAAAACAAACAAAAAGATATAAAATATAAGGATTTTTGTTTGTTTTTCCGTATATTTTTCTTCATATATATATATATATATATATATATATATATAGCATTAAACTCACAACTCTTGGGTCAAGACACTTTTGAACCGCTCAACCAACGTTTTTATCCACAGGGCCTTGTGTCCTTGGAGACACTCTACCTCTCTATATAAATAAAATTTTCAGTTTTAAATTTCAACTAATACCACCTGAAGAAGTCCAGAGTGCACAAGAGACAAAGCATTGTGAATATGAGGATGACAGTTCGAACAATGTAAATAGTGTAAACCATAAAAGTAGTATAGCAATATTTCACTTCATCAAATAATATAAATATTTTTTAATAAAAATAGATATTATAATTTGAAATTCACATGGTATATATCATAAAAGTATATCCTAAAATCTTTACCAATATTGATTAGTTAATATTAATTTTGTGAGGGCATAGACTTGGCAGTGTAGGATTATTTCTGAATAATAATAATAAAAAAGATTTTCTTCTTAATTGCATAGATTCATTCAGATAACTAAGAAAGAAATCTGGTTAGAGGAATAATTACAGTTAGATAAAAAATCTTTAATAGTCGACGGTTTTGATTTTAGCAAAATATTTCTTTGAGCTGGAAGTGATATGAAATGGTTAATGACATGAAAAATTGAATTGTGCAAATTGTAATTTGTGTCCATTCATTTGCATTAATATCCTTGGAAAATCACTAATCCACTTCTCTCCCACCAACTAAATAAATGGAACAGACATGATGCTCTAACATTGATTGATAATCATTCTAAGAGAAGGACAAACCTGAATACAAAATCATAGGGAATGTGACAGGAAACCACTCCAGCAGCTTTGTATTTTTATATTGATACTTAGAAAAGTATTTAAGAGTATTTCTATGTTGAAAGCTTTTCAACACACTTTGAAAAAATAGTTTGTCAGTGTCTATTATAATCTTTTATTCTGTAATGATTTAAATTCCATTTGAAGCATAAAATTAGATTAAAAATTGTTCACTTAATTATTAGTTATTTTGACTTTTGTGCATGTGATCTCAATTGTTTTAATTGCACATGATCTCAAAGGAATAATGTGATAATAAAAAAAATGTCCAGTGTGCATAAAGAACAAAATGTTCATTATTATTATCAATTGAATCAAAAAGGACAGAAAAAAAACGACACAGAACAGAATTTCTATGCAAAACAAAATTATATTCTATCTTCTTTTCTGAGACCATAATTATCTTTTATTTTCATATGATCTAAACTCGAGTAGGGATGGGATTTTACAAGACTGGTATTTTGAAAATAATAACTCTTATTGAAGAGGAACTTTTCTATCATGAGATGTTAATAATAATTGGCTGTTGTTGTATTAATGTGGAGAATGTCTGATTATTTTCTATGTAATGAAGAGTTGTTTCTCTATTTATATTATTTACAGTCAAATTACTGTCCTTATCTTTGTTACTGTTATCACAACATTTCGGTGCTGTGCCCGCCATTCTTCAGGGAATTTCAAAATGGAACCTTTATATAATCTACAAGTCTACATTATCTAGACATGGTCAGTGGAATGATATCATCACAACAAAGATGAGGACAGTAGTCCGAATGTAAATAAATGATAAATCCTCACGCCAGAAATTCACACAAAAGTTCTTTCTTTCTTTCATAAGTGATCTTTATTATTATAAGACTTTTTTTTCTGAATGACATGAGTTTTAATAGTAATTATCAAATTTTAGGTAGATTTTTAAGATAATTATTTACACATTCTTAGGAGTTTTTCATTTTGTTTAAATTAAAGGTAACTACTTGGTAAGTTAGTTTTCAATTTTTAATATTACATAACTTTTAGTTATTATTTACATTACTCAGACTGTTATCCTCATCTTCATTGCCATATTCACAATGTTTCAGCAATTGTATGCTCCGACCTTCTTCAGGTGATTGGAATTTCGAACTAAACCCTTTATTTCTAGTTCCCCATGCCATGCCTCTTCTGTAGGATACTACTTATACTGACCATTTCTTTTTTTGTATGTCTCTGGGTCACCACTTATGACTTTTGCTTGATGTTGTAAGCAGCAGACAATCCCTTTCTTTACACTGTATGGATGGTGGTAGTTGAAGTTGAGGCATCGTCCAGAGAATGTTGGCTTGTAGTATATGGATGTCTTGAACTGCTGCTCTGTTCGAGATATTAGTACATGCAGGAGGGCAAGTTTGTTGTTGTTTTCTCACTCCATTGTGAACTGTATCAATGATTTTATACAGTTCACATGGTCCAGTAGTAGCTGGACATCTTCCTGGTGTGGCCAGAGTATAGGGTGGTTTTAGTGGTGTACATTCTAATGCCATTTCCTCAAAGTATTCCATATATATGTTTGCCATTTCTGGTGATAATGGTGAACCCATTTCTAAGCCTTCATCCTGTCAATATATGCATAATCCCATTCCAAAGTATGTTGATTGCATACAGAAAGTCAGCATCTCCATAAGTTTATCTATTGGTATGCTGGTCTGTTCTCCTAAGGAGGATTCCAAGGCTAGTCTGTCCCTATGTGGGTACCTTGGTGAACAAATTCACCATGTCCAGGCTCACCATCTGGTTGGATTGGATGGGAGCATCTTTGGTAATTTCAATGAAGTGAAAATCTCCTGAGCTGATCAAGCATAGAAATGAATACAATATTGGAATGAGTAATAAGGAGTGCTAAAGAAAAGAAATGAATAACATAAAAAATTTCAATATTAACTCTGGTAAAAAAATGAAATAATTATAACAGAAAAAATGCAATATGAGCACTGTTAAAAAATGATTGCTGAGACATTAGGTTTATAAGTCCGAAAAATTCATACACAGATTTTATCGAGGACACATCACCCAGTGGATAAAGACATTGGTTAGATCCAGTGAATATAGATAAACTGATGGAGATGTTGACTTTCCAAATAGTTGCAAATTCAATTCCAGGCCACAGCAGTGGTGAACCAAAAACTTGGAGAGTTAAAGGAAAATAACTGAGACATCTGGAAGAGTCATGGTGCATGGAACTAGAACAATCTATCCTGGTGGATTTGGTTTGAAATTCCAAAATGCTGAAATGTTGGGAATATGACAATGAGGATAACAGTCCAAGTAAAGCAAGTAATCATAATACCTAATCTCAAATATATAAACTGGTATATAGAAATTCTCTATCATTGTTCCAAATTTCCTATTTTCAAAAAACACTGCTGAAGTTTGCCTTGTCTTTCTCTCAAATAATCATGCTATCATTTTTTTATCTCAACAATTTGAATGTTTCTCTTATTATTTATAAATTAGGATAATATCTTTAGCTTTGTATTGGCTAAAATTTCCATCATAATTTATTCAAAATCAAATTTCAATGTCTTTAAAATCATTGACATTTAAGAGTGCCATGTAAAATGGTTTCACTAACATTTTTTTTAAAAATTCCAAATATATTTCCTATTTGTATATTTTCCTATAATTTATAAAAAATGAAATCCTATCTATTTTGGTATGTTCTTGACTACAGAATTTTAATTAAATGTTTTAAAATTTAGATGAAAAACAATGAATTAATTTTAATTCCTGGGGTTTTGATTTTTATTATTTCAATAAAACAGAACATGTTAACATTTTTATTCCAAAGAAAATGTACACTTGCTTGCTTGCTTACTTAAATGCTTTTTAATTATTTCATTCCTTTTATGGATATTGTATGCTACAACTACACTTATTAACATGAGTGTAGTTTTAAATTGAATACTTCAGTTTATTTCTTTTTTTTTTAACATTAAAGCAAAATTCCAATTATGGCATACAAATAAATACATCCCACAACATACACACACAATGATATTTTATATGTTTTCTCTAAACTCTACAATAAATGTCTTGCATCTTGATTTCATGCTTGTTGGAAATCATTTTCTGTAGTTCCAGTCTTTAAGAACACAGGCTAATTATTGGCTTATTAGTCTCTTATCTCTTTTTGGCAAAGTCCTAGAGGCTCTAGTCATCTCTGAATTGTTTAAGCATCTTACTTCACAGGGTCTTCTTTCAGACAAGCAATACTTCTGGAGGTCAAGTGCTGATGTTTTATTGCTGAAATAGTCCATCAAACTTTAGATAAGAATGGTGAAGCCAGGGCTGTTGCTTTGGATATTTGGTATGCTGGTCTTCTTCACAAGTTGAAAGGTTATGGAAGATTTTTTTATCCAATTCAGTCTTTCTTATCAAATCACAAAATGAAAGATGTCTTGAATGGCCACTCTTCTAGATCTTTTTGTATTAATGAAGGTCTACTCCAGGACTCTATCCTTGGATCTATGTTGTTCCTAATTTTCATCAGTGACCTTCCTGATGTCATTAGTTCTCAATTCAGTATCTATGCTGATGACACAACTATTGTACTTTTCATATTTATTCCTGTCTTATCCATTTGATAAAATCAAATTGGTAGATGATCTCAAAAATGATGTACAATATGTTGTTAATTGGGGCAAGAAATGGCTTGTTAATTTCAGTGCCTCTAAAATGCAATCAGAGAACCTTTTTTGCCCTCCATCAACATGACTGATGCTAACCTCCTTGCACCTTCTCTGGCTAGTGTTTTCTGTTGATATGAAGTGAAAAGATTGTCTTGAATTAAGTGTTATGTCTGCTGCTAGGAAAATTGGTTCATTGTCTCATGCCAGACAGTTTTTCTCACTAGTATCTATCTTACACATTTATAAGTTTACTATTTGTGCATGTATTGAATATCATGTTAAAATTCAAAGATGAAATTTGCAATGTCATCAGTCCTGACTTGGTATTTTGGCTTCAGTATCTTTCCGACTACTGCAATATAGCTTCCATATGCTTTTTCTATAAATATTTTCATGGCAATTGTTCTAATTAGCAGTTCTCCTCCTTGATACCTTGACTTTATGAATTTAAGTGTAGTACTAGATTGGCAGGTAGGCCTCATCATTTTGCAGTTAAGCTGGCCATAAGTTCTATGCTAACAATTTCTTCTCTTGTACTTCTTACTTGTGGAATTCTTATGGCTGCATGCTTTCCAGTAAACTTTGATCTTCAAAAATTTAAATAAAATGTCAGTTGTTAATTTCTGTCTTTTTAATTCCTATTCTTTTATTGGCCTTGATTTCTAATGTTTTTTCTTTTTGTAACATTCCTTCACACTCAGTAATCCCTTGCATCTTAGTTTTCTTAATAGATGCTAATAAATTTTTATTTTATTTTTTTATCATTTCACCCCAAGCAAGGCAATAAAGCCACTAAGTTGCAAGGAGTTACTGAGTGTGAGAGAATATGGGAGAAAAAAATATTACTAAAGAGAGAGAACAATGAAAAACAGAAATTAAGAAAACAGAAAATGACGATTAACATTGCATTTAAATTTTTGAGGATCAAAGTTAACCGGAAGAGATTTCCACAATCAAGAAGTGTGATTAGCTATTTCAATTGTAAAATTATGAAACCTTGCCACCAATCTAGTACTGCACTTAAACTCAAAGTCTAAGTACCAAATAGGAAAGTTAATCGTTCTGATTACAATGAAATTATTTATAAAAAAGGCACAAGGAATTTAGGTTATGGCAATGGGGAAGAAAGTGACTGAAGCCAAGATACCATGTCCTTGTAGATTCAATTTGGCAGAGTAGGGTGTCTGCATGTCATAAAGTCTTAATCTGTTTTCAGAAAGGGAAAAGACATCAGTAATTTTGTCTTTGTGTTATCTCTCCTAAACCTTGTTCCACCATCCATTTACTCAAATTTTCTAAATCTTTCTTCCTCATTACATGCCCAAGAAATTTCAACAGTTTCTTCCTAATATTAACTATGTGTCCGTTTGTTTCTATTTTCTCTAAAACTTCCTCATTGCTCACATATTCAGTCTATGGTATTCTCAGTATCCTTCTGTACAACCATATTTCTGGTGCTTCAAGTCTTTTACAAGAACTGTTATAACCCAATTATCAAGCTTGAGTAAATAAATTTAATTCATTATCCATAAACTTTTAATCAAATTATTGTGATATAATAATTGCATATTTTCTGTAAGGTCTAAATTCTTACATTTCATTTTTTATTCTGTTATAACATTAACACATCCTATTCACATATGGAATCTTTTCTATATGAAAGAAATTTAGAAATATTTCTCACTTAAATTAGTAAACTAGTTTGTAAACTAGTAGGTGCTAGTTTGGTTGCTTTCATGTTTCATGATCATTTGAACTTTATGTTTTTATATTTGCTAATTACAATCAAATTGTTGTTCATGGTCACATTTTAGCAATGGCAGTTCCATTATATGAAAGTGCTTCTTTATTTGTTTAAATCTCTAAAATATTGATTTTAAATATTTAAATATAAAAATGAAGAATCTTTTATACATTTTATTTGTATCATTCTATTTATTCTATATGAAAAATGCAATCAGGATCTGTATAAAAAAATCTGCCTGAAGAGATAAGATATTGCTTATGTAGCAAAATGCACATAGAATAGTGATATGTGGACACTCTTTTTACTATTTACCAAATTCCAAAGCAGTAACTATATTAGATATTATATTTCAAATTAATGCAGAAAATTAATTTGAACTCTTCAAAATTTTACTTCTAAGATAAAAATAATGTGATTTCATTTCAAAATAATATCATTATCCATTAATTTTACACTGTGCAATATTTTGCAACACAAACTTTGTGTATTGTTCATTTTTTTTAACACTTTATTCTGAAACTGAATTTGTTAAAAATAGGCAATGATTAATTCAATAAATTTCTCCTATAAAAATAAATATTTTCATTGCAAGTAGCTATAATTTTGAAGCTAGTAACACAAAATTACTAATACTCTAAAGATCATTATCCAGGGATTCTATTATAGGAAGAAAGTTGTTTTCTTTCAAGTAAAAGAATTAATTAATGGGATAGTTTGTTAAAAGTGATCAAACTAATTCAAATTATAGTAATTGTTTTTAATAACTTATAAGAAATAAATCTTACACTGTTGAAAAGATGGTTGTTTTTCTTATCCAACAATTGCAAAATACAGTATATCATGAATGCTATCTATAATTTAGTTTATTAATTTCTGCCTTGTGGACATAATAACTTAGAAGTATAAAATTGCTAGAATGCTCTGGAAACTTAATAAATTATTTTCTAATGTAAATATAAATTATAACTATCACACAATTACTTTTTAAAAAGATCATTAAGTTTCTTGGGATTACTTTTGGTCCCTTTTCATATTACAGTCTTTCATATATAAATTTTATATATTTGAAAGAATGTATAGGTTATTTAATATGTCCTAGGTTGATGAGGTTTGTCTTGATTTGTTTTTTTTTTCTTCTGTTAGCCCAGAAACTTAAGGGTCGTAAATACTTTATTATACAAGAAAACTAAAACATATAATAAAAATTGAAAATTGTCTTGGTTTGAAGAACAGAAATTATGGTAAGCTTATTTAATATCTGCAGTATTAATGGTTGTAAAATGTAAAACAACCTGAATTTTGTGATTAAAACAAAAATAAAAATAGAAATTCAAACAAGTTAAATAGCTTATCAGTTTTATAGAAATAAAATAAATAAAATAATGCCTCTAGATATATGAGAGTAGCAGTTGTAATTCTGCGGCTCTGTTGCATTGTAATATTGTATTTTATTTTACAATTGATATAAATTGACTAAAATTTATTTTAGTTTAAATGTAATGTACAATTATAGATTTTTACCTCCTAGTATTGTGTAAAATAGAATAAATCATTATATTTTAAAATTATCAAAACATTAATGCAAATTACTTCCAAAGTTTCAAAAGTTAAATATTTTAAAACTTCATTTGTCAGATAACTATATCTCTTTTTCAAAAAACAAGCATTAGTTTCCTTAAATTTCTCAGAAATTATGGCTTGAAATTTTATACAACTATAAATAGCCTTGAATATAAATGGAAAAATATTGTCCGAAAGGCAATGAAAATTGTTAAGATGTATTACTGATAATTAATAGTTGTGTCTCAAGTAATGCAAATAAATTTGGTTGATTCAACAGTGGAAAAAGTAAAAATACTTTGCAATATTCATATATGAATTTCTTAAAGATATTCACTAAACTAAATTAAAATCTTTCTAAAACTGTAAGCTTTTATGTCTAACAAATCATCACTATAAAATGTGCAACTAGCATAATACAGGAATTTAAATAAAATTATAAAATTCTTGCCAATTTCAGGTAAAAATAATTTTATGAAAACTATTAAATTTTTTTTCTAATCAATTCACCCCAAGCAAGGCATCACTAATACACAAGAGTCTAATGAAGTGAAAGAAAAGCAAAAGATTAGAAAGAACCAGAAAGCCAATCCTAAACAGGAAACAAAGGATAAACCTCTACTCCTGTTCAAAATACAAAGGAAGAGTGTGAATTGGATGATAAGAAAACATATCTACTCTTATTAAATTTATTAAATTAAATCTGAAAAAAAAATTCAAATTTCAATTATTTAATATGAAAATATATGTATATCTACAAACACAGAACAACAAATTGGAGGCCATATGTAACATTTGTTAATATATTTTTTTTGTATCTCCAAAGAAATATTCAGAAAATTAAACTTTAAAGAATGAAAGATTTTGATAAAGCAGCAGTTAAAATTTAACATGAGAACAAAATACAAAATCTTATGAGAATATTGTGCTATAGAGAATGAATAAATGACAACAATAAATTGGAAAAACCAGAACTTTAATCAATATGTATCAATGATTAACTGATTGAATTTTAAAAGATTATAAGAAAATTTTTTACTATTTTAAGTTTCAAAATAAAGTAAAATGTTTAAACAATCAGAAAAGTGAGATAAATTAAATAGAAATACAATATATAAGTCAAATATATTCCCTGACTCCATATTCTATTATTTTTCAAAATACTATAATTTTATTAAGCTACTAAGAAATCAAATTTGTTGAAAGGATTAAAAAAAAACGTAATATTTATACATTATAACTAAACACTTTTTCTTCAATAAAGCAGTAATAAATTAAGGCAATAAAATTCATGATAATTTCTCAATCACATTATTTGAAATGATTTTCTTAATCTATAAATATAATGAAACCAACATTTAATAGTGAACAAGACAAAAATGTTTTGATTCATGAATCTACTTTTATTTTCATCAATATTGACATTTTAGTTTGTTCCCAAATAAACTGCTTAATATATATATATATATATATATATATATATATATATATGATAAAATCCTTAAAGTTTGTAAGTTCAAAAGAAAGTAAATTAAAAAAAAACAAAGCTATCAATAATGCCAGTGATGTCTTAGGTGAATTAATGAAGCAATTTTCATTATGTTTAGAAGAGAAAATTTAGTTCAGCTGTTAAAAAAATAAATGAAAAAGCTAATTAAAATCATCACAGTATCCATAGGGTTAATCAGGTTCATGATTTTAAGCTTCTGGCTATGTTAGAAATTAAAAGTAAATTTCCATTTTTAGCATTTATTCTCTAAAAGTAACATGCAAATTTTAAAGTGTGTGTACTAATTTAGTTGTATATGTACTCATTGACTGAAGTCTAAATTAAATCTGTGTGTGTGTGTAACTGAGAGAAAGAGAATATGATGGAATAGTCAATATATAAGATAATCTGGAAAACTTTTATTTTGATCATTGAAACATGTCAAAATAGAAGTTTTATAAATTGTCTTATATATGTATATATATATATATATATATATATATATATATATATATATACAAAATGAAAAACTGCTGAAAAGTGATGGTTTTCATGTCACTTTTCATGTGGTGTGTCTATGTAAGAGTAACAAGGAAGTTTTAAGGAAAATAGAAAGAAAAAGGATGCTGATATGTAGAATCAGAAAGAGACAGCTGAAATTTCTAGAATACAATGTGGAAGGAGGGCTTAGAGAATTTGATACTCACAGGGTGAAACCACAAGTAACCTACCCAACAAATTTGCATAAAGGGATGGCAAAACAGAGAGTGGGTGGGATGGTGGAAAAAATAATACAAATTAAGAGCTTCATCCTAACGATATATGTTACATAGAAAAAAGATGTTTAAAATTGGCTCAGTCCAACAAATTTTTCCTCATCAATATTAAGTAAAGATAATTTTGTATACAAGCTTACATTTTCTAAAGCTTACATTTTCTAAAAATTTAATTCTCCTTACAAATCTTACACTTTAACCCCTTTTATGACCTGAACTTTACTTATATAATATTTATATAACAATTTATTAGATTTAACTTGAAAAAAAACAAAAAACAAAAAACAAAACACTGAACAGTGAGTGAAACAAAAGAACTTTGAGGAAAAGAGAGTAAATGCAAAAAAATGGCCATTGGGATGAGTGTAAAGTTATTTATATCAAGTCAGAGATATGCAAGGAGCAGTTACTTGAATCTTGAATTTGACTTGGTTTTCGATATATGTTGTGAAGAATTCAATTGCCTTTCTCCTCTTAAATTTTGATAAAGAACAAAATAATATGAATGAAGCATTTTAAGTTTAAAAAGAAAATCTTTTTAATCAAGTGGAAAATTAAAAACTATAATAAATATAGAAGTTAGTAATCAGTTTACACAGCAAGATTTAAATTATTTCTTTTTCAGAATGTCTATTATCCAAGAAATAAAATAAATTTGATTTAAAAATCAATGAGTTTCCATGATAATAGACCTGAACATTTGTCACCTTTTTTTTCTAAGAGGAAAAGAGTATATTTTTTAATGTATTAACTGGTTAAACAGGATATAAATAAATTTGAATAAGTTCAAGTAAAAGAAGAAATTTAGAATATTTCTATAATGGAATAAATGAACTATAAAATTATTTTATTTTTATCAAACTTTTCTTACAGTGTTTATTTGACTAAAGCTAAAACATTTCCATTTTCTTTAAGGAATATAAAGAATGATCCTTACTTTTGTATTCAGAAAATGTATAAGGGAATAAAGAAATCCATACAAAAAGCAAACATCATAATGGGGAGTGATCATCAAAAATGATGCTTTAGTTCAAAAAATATTTAACAATTTTCTTCAAAAGAAACTTATTTAAAAAAGAAAACAAAAATGATTGTAAAGTTTTTTCTCTTTTTTTTTTAAAGGAATTTTTAATCTTCATTTAAATATACTGAAAATAGAATCTGGTTGAAATTTTTCAAGTTAAGTGATAAATATCAGAAAGTTGATGTAATTTTTATTGAATTTAGAAACACTGAACTTTTACAAAATTTAAAATACAATTAATATCGAAGTCTGAATTGGAATTGAAAGTATCACAAAATAATTTTTATGTAACTTAATCTGAATTAATATTAATAATAAAAAATAGTGAATCAGTATTAAACTTTAGGAAGTTTTTTGAATTGTTTGCCAAAACAAAGAAATTCTATATGTAATACAAAGCCTTATTTTAGTAAATTTGTATGTAAAAATATGAAAACCAAGAAAGAAATTGAACTGATACTTTATTCCTGAGAGTCTACAAGAATTCATACTCAAACTAGAATCCTAATAATTGGCTGAAAGTAAAAAACCTCAATAAATAAAGTTTATACTAAAAAGTTTATCTTTCTTACCGTTTTTTTCTTCGTATATTTAGTCCATTTAAAATTGCTGCATATTGTGATTGCTTCATTTCATATTGAGATTTTTTCCATTTCAGGTAGAGTTGCTTCCAAAGAACACTCATACTGATCTTATATTCCTCTCAATGGCAACTTTTAGGCTCAGATTGGCAATTTATATCACCACTCTAATCCAAGAGCTTGATTTTATTGTGGGCAGTTGTTGCAAACAGTTATTTACAAAGAGAGTGGAAACAGGAGTTCATGCAAGCAGACAGAACAAGAGAAAAAGATGATTTGATAGAGAGAGGAGGGAAAAAAATCTTCCAGTGCATGAGTTCATATGAATGATCTGCTTGTTGAAAAGTTCTACAAGCATTATTAGAATGTCTAATTCTTGTTGAATAACTGGCTCTCCCATCCCCCGCTTAATAGCAGTAGTGCATGCTGGATAAGGGATGATAGTAGCAGTAAGAGTAATGACAGTAGAATCAGTAGTTGTTTCTAGTGCAATCCACAAATGTTTGCAGATCAATTTTTAAAGATAATACAGTGAGTATACTGTTACATTGGAGAACCCAGTCTGTTTCATTACAGACAATACTAACACTAGTAGTAGTAGTAGTAGCAGTGAAAGTATCAGTATTGTCATTGGGAAAAGGAGCATTGGTACTCAGTGATTATACCAGTCATGTCACCCTTCTTTGCCCACTTATCAGGCATCAACTTGCAGCTTGCTGATCAAATAACTGATACATAATCAAATACAGAGACAGAGAGAATGAGTAAGGACGAAAAAAATTCCATAAAAGAATGATGTTGTGGAATGCTGAAGCAACAATGACACAAGAATCCTTTTCTTTATACAAATCTCTTGGGAACATGTTGAGTTGACAAAATAATTAGATTGGATTGATTGAAACTTTCCTGATCATAATTTATTCTCATTCTAACACTTGCTCAATTATGCATTTTTTTTTTCTCTATGCACAAAAATCTCTGACTTTTTCATAAAAGAATATTTTTAAAAGTTGCACAATTCATGAATAAAAAGCATTTGTGTTTAGAAGACAAAGAATTTGAGAAATATGTGCAGATGCTAAAATTCCATAATTTTATGATTTCTTCAATTCTAAAACTGGTAACTCACCTTTTTAACAATTCAACTTTCATAATTATATTTAAAAAAAATGATTCAAATACAAAATACCATATTTTCACTATTTTTCTTTCTTTTTTGATATGTTACCAAATAAATGTAATGCCATACATTAGTAGCATTGGATATAAAATGACTTAAAAGTGTCTTAAGTACATTAGTAATAAAACTACAATTGAAATAGCAGAAAAAAGAATTATATTATTATAAAAGATTTTCTCATAATTATTTAAAATTGTTCATAATAGTATAGAATACCATGAAAGTGTTTCTTATATAAGTAAATCTTTTGCCACAAATAAAAACAACAAAAATAATTAGTTCAGTAATATGACTGGAATGAATTTAATATAAAGCCATAGATAAACAGGCCTTGAAGTTGTCTCTTGAGGGCTCACATTGGAGGCATGCACGTACTGGTTTAAATACTAAACTACAATTATTAGAATATTTTTTATAAGGGAATTGTTAGTGATTTTCAATAATTAGTTAATTAGTAACTCTACCAAATAATATGAATCAATTATTATTTTTTATTGATCAGAAAGTAGAGAAAATATAACTGGAAATCAAGCAGAAAATGTTTTCAACTTTTAAAAAGAATAGCGCTTATGACAGAAGCATAAAAATAAGTATTTCAAATGCTAAGAAAGTTTGTTCACTGTGTTGTGTGAGACAATTTTTCTCTCTGTAATCTATCTTACATATCTATAAGTCTACTATTTATCCATGCTTAGAATATTGCCACCATATATGGTTTGGTTCCCCTGCTATTTATCTTGAGCTCCTTGATAAAATCTAAAGAAGAATCAGCAATATTATTGGTCCTGATCTGACAGCTCAGGTTCAGTCACTTTCCCACCACTGTAAGGTTGCCTCTATCTTTTCTATAAATACTTTCATGGTAATTGTTCAGATGAGCTATTCGCTATTATGCCTAGTCTCTTTGAATTTAAGTGCAGTTTGAGACTAGTGAAACAGTCTCACCAATTTACAGTTGAGCTGGCAAAATATAGCCATAAATTCTATGTCAACAGTTTCTTTTCTTGCTTGTGGAACTCTTTTCCAGCTCCATGCTTTCTAGCCAACTTTAATCAGCAAAAATTTAAATGCAATGTCAATCACTATCTGCTGTCCTCCATTTTACTCTTTTCTCTACCTGCTCACTATTAATGTTTCTGTTCTTAATTCTTCCATACCCTGTAACACCTTGTGTCTTAGTGGCATTACTGCCTTGCATGGGGTGATACTGATTAAAAAATAAATAAATAAAAAATAATGAACAAGAGACTTAGAGAAACAATAATTTTGTCAATATTCAAAAGATTTATTCCAAAAAGTGTTATCATATTTAAAAACTTTCACACACATTATTTACCATTATTTCATTGAATATGGAAAAAAGAAAGACAGCTTTGAGACTTTCAGTGCTGGTTCTTTAGCTGTCTTAGAAGATTTAAATTAAATATTTCTGAACTTAAATTTAAATATTTCTTGAAAAATATATTTGATAATACAATTGCATCCTCTTCTTCCATATTGAAATGATGAATTTCAGAAATTAAGTTAGAGCTAAAAAATTTATACAAACATTTCTTAATTTCACATTAAATATTATGAAACAGAAAAGCATACACTGAATTGTACAAATCCTGAGGAATTTAACATTTTTTGTGATTGATTTTTTTTAAAAATCCCCATAATAAAAATAATAAATCTTCTTCTTTGGGACAATCTTTATGTGAAACATAATCATGAATATAAACAAGTGACAATTTCATATTATTGAGGATCTTAGTTATAAGATCTTCAGAACTATGTCAGAACTTACCAAATTGTTTTGTCTTTTCAAATAATATGTGTCAAATTCCCATAGTAAAACAAAATTAAAGTCACCATTGAGTAAATATGTGCAAATATCAATAAAACTATTTCATATATGCTCAATGCTGTATAAATGATTTAAATCTTTTCCCTAGCTTTCGTCTCATTTTTTCAAAATTAGCTAAAAATGCTAAATTTTCATAATTTATATGTGATACAAATTTTTACAGAGGATCATTTATCCTAACATCTCCATGCATTTCTTTCATCCTGATCATTTTACAAAATTTCAAAACTTCCTCAGTAAAACCATGGTTTCTCCTGTATCATCAATATTTAATAATTGGTAAGTTTTAATTACAACTAGTCTTATCACAAAATGCTTTTAAAAAGTGGAAAACTTTTTATCTCTCAATTGGGTTTGAACAAATTGATACTTCTTTGGTCTGGTTTGAGAGTTTAACAAATTGATTTTTTTCAAGTTCAAAAAGTCTTTCCATAATTTTGCATCTTCTAGCTATTTCCTTACCTTCAAAATAAAGCCATAATTTTGAACAAGCTTCAGTTATCCAATTATTATGAATACTTATAACTCTATGCCCCTATCAAAAAATAAGTATATACAATTTTTATTTATCCAAGGTTTATTTTAAAGTGTCACATTTATTGGAAAAAGCTTGATTTATATGATTATTGTCACATATAATTGCAATTGCATGTCCATTTAAAAGATTGATTAAATTAATATTTGTCAGTTTTTTTTACATAAAATTTCTAAACTCAGAATCATCTTAATCAGTTGGTTGACCATATAAACATCATGACAAACAGAACTGCTTTTGCTAATTTCTCAGAATTTTCATCAAAACCAAATGTATCACCTCCTTTGTATTGTAAACTTACTTTGATCTACTAAAATTACACATTTTCCCCTTCACAAGTTTTCTAGGTAGCTCTCCAAGAAAATTCAAATAATTTAATTTGGATATATCTTATATCAAAGCTCTTAGTGTTTATGGACTGGGTAGCTTGCAATCAGTTTAGAGTTTGTTATACAAAGATCTAGACATTAAAAATATTCAAATGGACAAAAGTTTCTGACTCAACTGACATAACTGCAATATGTTCTTTAAAAACTTTTTCTTTTGGTTAGTTGCAAAAAGTACACAAAATTTTGAGATAGATTAAGAACTGCAATAAAATTAACAAAATTTATTTTGCAAAAGTTACAGTTTTTTTTCTCAATAAACATAAAGTGATGTACATTATATTGTTAAATGAAAAAAAAGAAAGAAAATAAGTAGATATATTTTTTTCAATGTCCAAATAAATTTAAAATAATCCAACATAAGTCTAAAAGATGAAAACTATAGAAATAAAAGAAAATAATATCAAAACTTTTCAAATTAAGCATACAAATCCTACTTTACCCTGGTTGTACAACTTCCAGGCCTTGTTATATAAATAAATAATCTTAATTTAATGTAATCACAAGTTGTGAAAATTGGACAATTTCTATCCTTTTAATAAAAAGAAAATCTTAAATATCTGGTTGGCCACTGTGTAGCTACAAAAATAGGTTTGATGAATTTCAGGATGAATAAGAGATTCTTATCAAGAGGAAAGTAAGAGCTTCTCTTTCAATCTTGGAAAAATTTCTTCTTGAAAATCTTCACTCTGAAGATATGTTGAAGAATAAAACTGGCTTTTTGAAGATGTACTGAAAAAATCTTTCATTCTAAGAGTTGTTTTTGGATTATTGATTTCATTATTTTTGCAACATTTCCGCTGATCCATTCTTCAGCTTTCACAATCCATATAAATTGGTGTGTTCTTTTTATGTAGTGTTTACCAGTCATTTTGTCAGTGAATGACATTAGTAATTTGAACAAATCTTGGAATAATTATTCTCAAAATTACAGAGGGTATCTTTTGTCTTGTATAATAAACATAGATGTTTATACAAATAAATCCATTACTCTTTTGTTATAAAATTTTGTGAAATTTAATTGGAAATTTTTTTCTGTAAATGTTTTGAATCAAAGTCAATCAAATATGTTGCAAAGTCAGAGAATTAGAGAATTCTTGAAGTGAAAAAGTTTGGAAATTTCCAAATATTTCCAGTTCAAGAAGAGAGAAATTTCATATTTTCATTCTTGCTTACAGTAGAGCAAAGGAAAGAAAAAAGAAAAGAATAAGCATAAAATTTAACAAGTATTTCAAAGATAATTTTTCTTGCCATATTTTTTCATTTATTTTCTATTTTTATTTACTTGATAAGCCATTTTATAATGAATAATTTTTCTTTTGTGTAAGTTTATTCTGATAAAAGACTATTTGAAAATTTATTTAGTTTTCATTAAATTACACAACTTCTTTCTAATCTATTTTCTCCACTATCATTTGTCCATTCAGAACAGAAATTATCAGCATTTATTATAAATTTAGTCACAAATAAACATCTGAAGAATCCTAGTTTAGATGGCCAACCAATTTTTTAAATAATTCAAAATATTTATATATAATAGATTCAGAATAGCTAAATACAAATGTACAAGGTGGTGCTGAAAACTCTCACTTAACAAAATTAGTATTCTGATGTTTGGTTAATGAAATACTAAAGTAGGTTAGGGATCAATAAATAAGTGTGTGTGTGTGTGTGTGATATAAAAATATAAATTAAAAGGGTGTTGAAAAGTTCTTGACTTGATCCAATTTCCATACCCCAAAAATAAACAGAAATTTTTGGGATCCTATCTTAGTCAGGATGAGAACTTTTCACCACTCCCTGAAATGTAGTAATTTTTACATATACTTTTTATAAACTACACTTGAAGAATAAATAGATAGAAATTAGGGGAAATTAGTTTTTTAAATATTATTTCTGACAAAAATATAGCATTTTGGACATTGAGAAACTTTAAAATACCTTTGTATGTTCTACAGGTTATCATTCTACTTTCATTGCTAGATGCTAGTCTTGAAGGAAATTAAACCAAGTTATAAATGGCATTTTGATTCACATACCTTGGATCCAATACTGACTATTCAACACAAAGTATCTCCAATACAATGCCTAATTCATCAAGATATTTATTTTAAACTAATATATATATATATATATATATATATATATATATATATATATATATATATATATATATATATATATATAATGTGTGTGTGTGTGTGTGTGTGTGTGTGTGTGTGTGTGATATGATATGATATGATATAATCAACCAATGAGTTTTTACTGATAATTTATGGAATAACAGAGGAACAAAATAAATGCAAAATCACAAGTCTTGCTTGAACCGGAAGAGGGAGACATAGATCAGTGAAAGAGACATTTTATTTACATTACTATACATACACAATATATCTCCTTTAATATTAACTCTTCCACTCACTCTTGTATTCCAGTTGTATCAGGATACATATTTACATAGTAAGCATAAATTCCTGTAATTTTTCTAACATTGCCTTTATTGTAGGTTTTATAACATCTGCTACCTTATCTACTGTATGATAATAAACAATGTTAATTTCACCATAGATGATATCTAATATCAATAGATCAGCATCTTTAATTGGTCTTTTATAAAGAGAAATTGCTTCTTGGTTATCCTGAACAGTGCATATTGACACTCATTTTTTAATAACTGTACAAGTTACAAACTTTCCAGTTTGAATACAACACCAATTCTGCTTTATATGTTGACAATAAATGGATTTTTTGGGAAACAAGACCATTTTTAGTTAAACTAAAATATCTAATGGTTCTTCATTTGTTATCAATATGCACCTCAAATTTCAGGTTTTTCTTCTCTTATAACAAAACATGATTGTTTATACCTTTAAAATGCAGCATAATATGCTTAGTTGTAGTCCAATGTTGGTCATTTGACTTGCATCAATATTGTTATAACTTACTAACAGTAGAAATAAATGACTGTCTTGCTGAAATCATCATATAAATCAGACTACTAAGTACTTCATTATATTTTGTGGAATCAATTGAATTGGCATCACTGTTGGATAGCTATTTTCTATTCACAAGGTGTCACCTTTTGTTTACAGTTTGACTTACCAAATTTCTTCAATACTTTTGATGTGTACTTCTTATTTTCACAGTTCTTTCCTTTGTTCTGAACTATTGCATAGGAAATACCTAAGTTTCCTAAGATTTTTAATTTTGGTTTTAATTGTCAGCATTTCCTTTACATTATTGAACAAGACTGTTCTTAGCAGCAATAATAATAATAATAATAATAATCAGGTTATCAATCCAAGATACTAGCATTTTTCTCCATTATTATTTTGCTTGGTGTAAATATAATGATAGGCTCTTTTTTTCCCTAAGTGATCATACAATACTTTATTCCATTTTGTATCTATTTCAATCCATACAACGATTTGTTCAATTTATAAACCTAAAGTCAAAACACATTTGTGTCCAACAATACCTCAAAATCTTACATTTATTAATTCCTTGTAGTAAAGCTGACAATCACTTATAGCATGTAAATAAGCTGTTTTGACATTCATCTTGTGAAAGATGACACAACACTGTACTGCTATTTGCATTAATGCAGATATTTGTGAAATATTTACAGTTGGAGAAATAATTTATTCCTATTATTTTTGCTTAACCTTCAACAAAATTTCTTATCTTCTATTTTTCTGACCTGTCTGCATTTTCTTTGTTTCTTATGAATCCATCTACTCTCTTCACTGCATTTTTGCACTTTGCTTAATTGGTCAGGTCTCCATTAGAGTTTCTATTATCTCTTTGAGCTTCTCTATAGGCTTGTAGTACATTACTTTCAACTCAAAGTATAATTTCTTTCCAAATTTCTGGGGATGTGGAGTTACCATTATTTATATTATTTACATTCAGTCTAATATTGTCATTGTTGTTACCGCAACATTTTGGCTGATGTGCTCTCTGGCCTTCTATAAGAGCAATCAGTGATGAATAGTGACTAGTGACTGCATTCAACATGTGTTACATAATTGTTTGACTACTCAAGGAGCATTTCTGTTCCTTTTGCTTGTATTGAGTTTACCTGACATCAATGCTGAACACCTGTTACAAATTAGTTCAACTTTCCCACCAGTTTTCCACCAGTTACTCTTTGCATTTTGGTGAAGTGAGCAAAGTGATAAAGTTTCATGCTTGACATTTTATCCTTACTGAGTAAAAGAATTGAAATTTCTTTGCTGTGAATCCTATATTTTTATTAGTCTTTCAAATCTTTATAGTCCCATAAGGAGTTGAGTTCTCCTTCTATATTCAATTTATTTTATATTGTGTAATTTGGAAATATTATCATAATTACAGTGACTAAATATTTTGTGCCAAGTTTAAATATCATAACACCCTGACAACTATTATCTTCATTCTTTAAAGTGTTCAGATAGTAAGGTTTCATCTGTCAAATTTTGTAATGTTCTTGTGAGTAAATTCATTGTAACCATCTTTAAAAATGACCATTGCTATTTTAATGGAGATGTTCTGTGGATATGAATGAATGTACAGCACTTTTCTCAAGTTTCCATCTCTGTTCAGTAGGTACATATAGCAATTTATCCATCTCTCCAGAATAAAAGAGTCACCTCAAAAGAGGGCTTAGTTATCAAGGATGAACCCCTTGTGCAAGGCAGAAGGCAGCTTCAAGTGATATCAGTCTGCCAAATAATCTTTCTATTTGTCCCTTTCAGTTGTGGTTAACACAAAATCTAATCTCACATTACTTTCTCTCACCTCTGTTCTTGAAGTTAAGCTTATCATTTGCTGCTGGATGTAGTTTATTGTCATACCCAGGTATGATGATAAACTACATCCGGGCAGCAAGGCCTCTGATCAGGAGGTTTTGTGGAGTGTGGAACCACCTCTTAATTGCTGTTCCAGGTCTACACTGACCCGGGGTGGTAGCACCTGTTAGGGTCCCAGCTATGGCAAATAGGGAATTCCAAAACAAAACACTATAAAAGTATAAAAAATACATTTTTATAGTAAAAATGTCAGCAATACATTTTTTATATAAAAAAAATTACCAACAATACACACATACTAACAAATTGTAGCAACTTCCCCCAAACTGTTTAAATTACTACCAAATAACCAACACAAGCTCTTTCATGACATTAAGCCATATAATATCCAACAATTTCTTAAACTGTATTCCAAAACATAACTTCAACAAAATTACAACATAAGAACACATCACTGCTTCCAGTAATTATGTCCACACAAACATGTATATGCACAAAAGCTGAGTATCATCTACCATGTATTCAACTGTGAAAGCAGAATAACATTTTTATTACTTCCAAGCTCTCAAGAAAATTAAATTTTGGCATTAAATCACCCATAAAGGAGTTGATATGCCATTAACAGACAAATCAAATCATTATCATTAAAGAATGTCATGTTTTTATTTTTTAAAATCTAAGCCATGTTTGGGAATCCATAAACGTTATGTTCCTCATATTTTGTGTTATATAGACAGCAAGTCCATAAGTAATGACTATTCAGTCACACTGTTTTGAAATTATCTTATTTCAGTTTATACTATATAATGATGTGTAATGTTCCTTCAAAGGCATAATGGTCTTGTAATATTTGAAAAACCCTTCCAATGTTTGTGGCTTCTTCCATAATGAGAAAAATGTCATCCAGAAATTGGATTAATTCAACATAAAATTCTTCATTCTCTTGTGTCCACATCATCCTCATTAGGGCTGGACAATTGAAGAATCAGTCATTCATGACACAAGTCACAGAAAATGGATGAGAGAGGAGAAAAATATTCTAGTACCTATACAAAAACACAATCATGTATATCCACTAAAATATTACTAGAGCAAGAAATTTTTGTTATAGACAGAATTTGTAGTAAGTTCTATTTACATCCATCTATTACTAGATTTTGATTCTATAAAATATAAAATTATTTATGTTTATATGTTAACTAAAAATTGCAAAATTCTTTGGTTCGATAAATGGATTTTGATGTTTTTATTTACTGATTTTTTAAAATGATTTTGCAGTTAACATGGAGTTTTAACAACAAAGAATGTTGAAAATATTTTTTTTTCTTGAAGAATTTAAAGATTTATGCTTTTAGTGTAGCAGTTTAGATATATTTATTTTCTTATGCACTGATAAATTCAGTTTTTGCCATTTTATTTTAACAAAGAAATGGAGACTTATTTAAAAAAAGAAAATGTGAAAAGAGTTTGTTCACAACTGTTAAGATGTTTTTCAGTTATTGATTAAGAAGACTATTTGATAACGCTTTAGAAAAATGATATCTATTAAATATAGTTTATTTTAATTTAATTATGCAACATGAACTTCAAGCAGATTTTGCAAGGACATAAATATTGTTCATACATATAAAACTGCAGTTGTACAGTGCAAGGATTATTATGGATGAAAACTGCATTTTAATGAATTACTTTTATTAATTGCTTTTTCTCTCAATATATATCATATACTTCAATTATTATTGAACTTTTAGAGAAATGTTATTTATGGATAATTTATTAAATAACACTGGTTTATTGTTTGGGTTTGTAACAGGAAAATCTTTCCTCTTGTCAAAGCCAATAAATTCAACTGCTATTCTGAAATTTGGACGATTTCATGCCTTAGCATCTCATCTTGGTTGGATCAAAATACAAGCAAGCCTAGCATTGATTTGGAACATTGATTTGGAACATTGATTTCTCTATTGTGGAGTTGAGAATTAGAATTTGTTTTGGAAACCCTACTAGAACAGTGTATTTATGATTGTATCATTTTCTTTTCTATAAATATATAAAACTTGTTCAAGATTCTAGCAATTCTTAGATTCATTAAGATTTTGAAAATTAAATTTGTATTATGTCAATGAAAAATAAATGGTGCAAAATTCAAATTGATAATAAGTTTTTCTTTTTTTCTTTTATCTTATACAATAATTCATTGACTTTATCTTCTGTTCACTATTCTAGTATCATAAAACATAATCATTTATCTAACACAAAACACAAAAAACACAAAAATACTTAAAACAATAATTTTCCTGAAGTCTTTTCTTGTCTTTGTGTTAACTTTAAGAGTAAAAACAACAGATTGGTTTGTGGGAAGAAAACTGAATAATATTAGACAAATAGATGACAAGAAAAAAAAAAGATAAAATTTTAATCTCTAGGAAGAGATACTGTGTATAAAAAATATAAAATAATTATGTCTGGCTATAAGCAATTTATAATAATTTGCTGGTAAACTGTTTCACTTACAGTTCAGCAATGATTAGATAGCAATGCTTTACAGTTCAGTTGGGTGATGAGAAAGTTGTTTTTAAATTTTTCTGTTTTTTAATAATTCATTCAAAAAGCTCATTTATTTATGTCTGGTTATTAATTTATGCTTTATTCCTATAGAAAATTCAAAAACTGAATATTATTTATTATCTGTTCAAAATATTTCATCCCTTTTGCATTTTATTCCTGAAAATAAAAATTCTTTCTAAATGAGCTCTTTTTTTTTCTCTTAAACACTTAACATTGAGACAATAATAACTGAGAAGGTTGATAAAATCCAGAAAAGAATCTGCAATGTTATAGGTCCTGACCTGGCATCTTGGTTTCATTCACTTTTCCACTACCTCAGTGTAGCTTCCCTGTGCCTTTTCTATAAATACTTTCATTGTAATTATGAATTTAAGCACAGTACTTGATTGGCAGCAAGGTCTCATCATTTTACAGTTGAATTGGCTGCTAGATGTAACCTTATAAGTTCTATGCTAACAGTTTCTTCTATTGCAGTTCTCATTTGTGAAACTCTCTTCCAGTTTCTTGCTTCTCAGTCAATTTTCATTTTCAAAAATTTAAATGCAATGCTAATCATTATTTTCTATCTTCTTAAATCTTGTTCTTTTATTATCCTCTGTCCTTTAATAGTATATTTTCTTATACTCTCTAACACTCAGTAACCACCTTGCATCGTTAGTGGCTTGGGGTAAAATGATTAAAAAAATAAAACATCTTGTTCTAAAACTACAGTAAATTAACAAAATTATGTTATTTTAAATATCTAAAACAATTATTTTAAATTTACTGTTTTTAGACTTCTTAAATTCTTAAAGACTATCACCTAATGAATTTAATAAAGTTATAAAATGCATAATTTCAAGGCAGAAAACATGTAAATAAGATTGATTGCAAACCAAAGTAACAAAAAAAATTATCTAAACTTTTATAGAAAATTATATTTTTTTAGCTATAATTATTTAAGCTATATTAGAATTAACATATGACTGGCTGTCAAAAGTAGAACAAAGAAATTCAACAAATTCTTCTGGGCATTATCATCTTTTAAATAATAGAGGCTTTTTGGAATGAGTTGTCTGGATGCTTTGTTTGAGCAATCACATGTGTCACCAAATGTGGCAGGGAAAGTGTAATATATAAAGAGAAGAGTGAATATCAAGGCAGTGGTTTATAGTATCATTAGTTCTTCTGCTTCTATTTATAGCTCACTCTCTTTTCCCCATTATGCTGATAATCTTTAGAGCAGCCTATTAAAAACAAGTGTGTCAGATCAATGTATTTATTACAATTATGTTTATTAACGACACGTGTGTCATTCAATTACACAATGTGTCAATTCAATCATTCACAGGAGGAATTTTTGTTAACTTTGTCAGATTAAAAACATGCATTATTACCCCCACCTTCCAACCGTGTTTGAAACTGCTTTAATAAGATCTATAATAAATAGTAGCATCAAGTAATTATTAGGATGCAATAAACATTCATATGAAGATAGTTGAATTAATAAATATTTAAAATTACCATTATTTGTGATAATTCTTTTCAATAAAACATTTTAACTTCCCCATTTTGATTAAATAGTTCTATGAAAAAAATGGTAATTATTTACAAAAATTAAAAGTGTAAAAAGAAAACTGAATATTATAAAATATAACAAGAAATTTCCTAAGGCAAGGCAAGAAATAATATACAACACAGGGGGCAGTTTGAGGACCAAAGAATTCAGAGCATTTCAGAGAAACCTATATTGATTTTTATGGTGTTACAAAGCAAACCTCAGAGAAAGAAAGTGGGAAGACATTTGTAAGTGATGAAAAAAAAAACAACAAAACAAAAAACAGAATTATTTTATTTAAAAAGTCCACAGCCTGAATTTTGATTTGAAATTCTGTACATTTCACAAGTAAATTATGCTCTCAAGTAATTTCCCTCTGCAAAAAAAAGCTACCATTAAAGATAAAATGAGCAAAATTTCATTCTTAAAAAAAGGAAATTTATTTTCCTAAAACACATTTAAATTCAAAGCCTATTATAACTATTTATAATGATAAAAACCAAGTAACCTTTAATTCTCAATTAAACATTAATTATTGGATTAAGTGGGTGGAAGTAACTTCAGTTCTATTTCAATGTAAAGCACAACATGCAAAATTGAGCATTTATTCAATTATCCGACTATTATGTATTTATTGTCAACAGAACAGATTGACTTCATTCATCAAAGAAAGAATATTAAGATGGCTGAAAAAAATTATGTTAACTGCTTTTAAATTTTTATTTACATTACTTATTTTCAATTTAAGAAGTTTTTCCATTTTCTTTGGAATAAAGATTTTGACTTCCAATGACCTGTTTCGCTATGTTGAAAAATCATCTTATTTAACAATATATTTAATTTTTTGAATATGAAAAAGAAAAATGGCAAAGCAATATACAATCTATTATCTTTACAAAAAGAGTTGAAAGAACACATTTTAAAGCAAAATACAATTAAAGATATTCAAGTAATTATTTATAAAAGTAATTGGATACAAAATTCATATGAATCCAAAAATTTACACAGCAATTGTTTTCACTCTGTAAATATCACAAAACAAATTACAAATTTTGTGGATTATTTCCTGGAAATGACATAAAATTATTCATTTTTGTACCCTGTTTTTAAATTTACATCATCTTAAATAAGTACATCTTTAAGAAATTTCTGTTGACAATAAATACATAATAGTCGGATAATTGAATAACTGCTCAATTTTGCATGTTGTGCTTTACATTAAAATAGAACTGAAGTTAATTCCACCCACTTAATCCAATAATTAATGTTTAATTGAGAATTAAAGGTTACTTGGTTTGAATGAGGGAACTTCCCTACACCCACCTTTTTTCGGACATTGTGCTTGCTGCTAATTCAAAAACCTCACTGAATAATTTTGGAGGGAGGGACTCCTTTTTTTTCCAAGAAATCTCAAATTCTCATTAATTGCTGATTTGTTAATTCACAGTTCAATGAAAAGTCACCACCACACCCTTTTTTTCTGAAACTTGAGATCATCAACTGACCCTATCAAATATATCATAGTTCAGAAATAGGATACATTTTCAACAAACTGTGTTTTTTTTTTTGTATTCTTTTAGTTAGATCTTTATTTCTAATCCCTAACTTATTCTCTTTTATGCACAATGTTCTAAGGATATCTCACTTTCTTTTTTTTTTTTTGTACTGCTCAGTTATCACTCACACTGTTTCTGCTCAGTTTAACACAAAAACAATAATCAAGCTGTACTAAATAAGAACAAGTTAAGATATCTCTAGAAATGGACAGTAGAATAAGAACAATCAAATCCCACAGATTAAATAAAGTGTTCAGTTTGAAATTACCTGAAGGCTACTAAGAACAACAGATACTTGAAGTAGGCTGGATAGCACAATAACTGAAATGTTGTGATAGTAAAAAGAAGAAAGAAGAAAAGGACAATAGTCTGAATGTGATAAAGAATAATTTGTTATTCCAGAAATTCAGAGAGAAATAAATTATATCAGGAAAATACATTTTTAACAAAAAAAGTTAAAATTTCGAAGTAATAAATATTTTCTTATTTCTCTTTTATAGAAATATATTTTGATGTGAAACAATGAAAAATTTGTGCCACTAGCACCTAAAATATAATTGATAATAGAATTTTTCCAAATATTCAAATTTTTTTAATTTGTCAACAGCCAAATTCAAATACTTTGAGAGATTAACTTATGATTTACTCTAAGGTAAAGTAATTGCAATTTTGACAATTGAAAATAACAAAATCATCTCTTTTCTTTGTTAATTTCGGTTTTGATAGACATTTGAATTTTCAGATATTAGCAAACCTATGACTAATTAAGTTTTTTTATAAGAAATTAATAAAGATCAATAAATTAATAAAGATTAAACTTTTAGTTAACTGAATAAAGAATTAAGTTAACTGAATAAAGAATTAATAAAGATTAAACTTTTAGTTAACTGAAATTGTTTTTATCAGGAGAAAAAATATTATTAAAAAAAGAATATTGTTTATATCTGAGAAATTCTTTTTTTTTCTGATTAATCACCATTTGTAACTTTCCAAATATAGTTTATTACAAACATTGTTGGAAATGGAGAATTGTGCTGCTCTGATTTAGACTTCAGCTCAGGGTTGTAAAAAGAGTGCAATATGGCAAATGTCTTATAAAGTAAACAATGTCGTTCCAATTTTTTTTTCTTATTTTGAGCTAGGATAATAACAGGTATTAAAAATTTAATAAAATAATGAAAAATATTTTGGTTTTTCCTCTTAATAATAAACATTTTGAGGATAAAACTGATTTTATCAAGTTTAGGGCCTTTTTTGAACATGGTATGCTCTATCTGTGAGTTTGGTATAAAAATTATAACATTTAACTTCTGAAAAAGAAAAAAATTTCGTAAGCTCAGTATAGAAACTATCTCACTTGTTGGCTATTGTGGCATGTAGGGGCTTCCTTACTTTGCTTGATTCAGCAGTAGCAGCAACAGAAATAACCAGCAGAGTACAACTAAAAGTCTCAAAAGTCATAAAAATGCTGACCAAGCCCTATTTGACCTCTTTTCCATTTTCTATTTCAGTGGCCCCTACCTTCAAACCCAGCTCAAAGAGTTACTCAACCCTTGCCACAGAAGATGAGGCCTGTCCTGGCAGCTTGACTTCAGATTTATTATTCCTCCCATGGGAATTGGCAGAGAAATCTCCCTTTGAGACACCTACTAAAAAAAAAAACTACACACAACCCTTGCTGCAGAAGATGAGGCCTGTTTTAGCAGTTTCACACTCAGATTTTTCGCTCCTTTCATGCAAACTAGTGGAGAAATCTCTCTACAAAACATCTACTCAAGAACTTTGTTAACTGGGAAACCTCACTTTTTTCCAATAAAATACTACTATATTGCACTCTTTCAACCAGAAATAAAAGCTGTTGAACAGTTATTTTGAGCCTTGGGTTTTATTCATTCCACTCTCACTGCCAAGAATTTATATATATACACACGCATGCAACCAGTAAAAATTCCTAACATCAATGTAAAAGGAGAGGACAAAAATTCCCCCCACCAAAATATTTTAAGCAATTTCACTACTGGTGTCAGTACTGGTGTCAGTCAACAAGAAAAAACAGAAAACTTGGGAAGATTGAGGGGGTGAAAATTTGGTCTTGTCAAATTATTCAACATGTCCACAAAGAAAAAGCAAAAGAAAAGCAGATAAGTGCACATGCACAATTTTATAATCAACAATTGTTGTAATGTTTTTCAAAGAATGCTATGAGTCAAGTTCCTCTTTTAAAGACAAAGTTTTTGTGTGATCAGAAATACATTAGACAACAGAAGATTTTTATAACTATTGGACTGACCATTTGATAAGATATTACCTATTTCTAAACACATACACAGATCAAGGTGTTGGCACCTGTTTTTGCATGAATATTTAACAAATGCTACATTTTATTTGAAAGCCTTAATTGAAGGAAATACTATTTCTAACTATAAACTTGAAACTTGCAGACTTATGTGAGTTTTAAATGCTGCATAAGTTTTCTATCTCTACAAATTTTTTATAATTCAATTTTAAGTTGGTATCCATTCCGTAGAAATATCATGGCATATTTTATTAATTTTCAATAAAAACAGGATTACAATTATCTCTATGTAAAAGTGGCTTGCAGACATATGTTGAAATGCCAGTTCTTGTATGATAAGTTAAGCAATATCGAGCCTGGCCAGGTACTGTAAGCTTGGATGGGTGTGGTGTAATAGATAACAACTCACAATTGGAAACTGGAGTGCCAAGTTCCAATTCTAGTCAGATTTATTATATTCACTTATGCACTTTAGGACTTGTATCATTAAATGATTATTATTTCAATAAAAATTCTTAACATCTAAAAATGTTCTCCAGCTTTAAATAACCTGCAAAGGGTTGATAAACCGTAAAAAGTAAATCAATCATAAAAATCAATGTTAAAGAAAAGACTTTAATAACAGATGAGGTATCCAACTGGCATTTTCTTAATGTCTTCATTTGAGCCTGTTTTTGTGTTGCTATAAAATTTGAATGTTCTAGAAAAAAAAAAGGATTGAGACAGAAAATTCTCCCCCACAACATTAAATGGTATCTGAATGATTCTGGGGACACAAATATAAATAAGGTAATTGGAAGATAAAGATCACTGTTAATCACATGTTGTACGGATGATTGTCAGTTACACAGGCTAGATTACAGTTTAAAAAACAAAAGTTTTTGCATCTGAAACAACCAAAAACTACCAATTGTTCTGAAACCAACTTAAGAGATGCAGAACAAACTTTCATCATATTGTTGCCCATTGCTACAAAAACCTCTTTCTCTTTGGTAGGGAGAGGTCTTCCTCAAACACCACATTCTTCATGACTACTATGTTTGACCTCAACTGCTGAAAGTTCTAAATTTGACAAGTTATCAAATCATAAGACCTAATTTCATATGAAATATACTCTTCTCCTGTTCCCAATTAAAATGAAATAATTTCTTTCTGTTCAATTTCCCACCAAGTAAGAGTTCTTTTCTTGTGTACTTAATAACCCCATTAATTTTTGTTTTATTTATTTTTCTATATTAGAATAAAATTTCAATATTTAAATGAATGTTATTATTAGAACATATAGTGTCCACTATAATTTGAACCTATATTTGTTCATTTAGACAAATTTTTAAAATCTTTCTTCACAAACACTAGAAATGAAAAAATTACTGAACTCATTCACAAAGAAAAAGGAAAAGAAAAGAAACCAGATAAAGTGTAAAATCCATCCTCCATGATAAAATCTCAAATTCTTGTATCCCACAAATAGTTAAAGTGATTTACAATTTTTTTTTTTAGTCCAGTTTCTTCTTATAAAGACTGGTTTTATACAACAGGAAATAGACTTGATGCAGGAAGAATTCTTGATGATTCCTCTTACTACTTTGATTCAGACTGGTACTTGGACTGACTACTTGGTATGTCGACATTTTATTTATATTTAGCATGCAGACATAGCAGTGAACACAATACATGTGGATAGTTAACAAAAAGTACTTGGATCTTATTTGATATGTCTAAAATTTTTAATAACTATAATGCTTAAAAGCTGAAATTTTGTAGACTAATAATTTGATAAATGTTTTATATGTGTAAATTATAATTAAATTTTAAGTTGTTATCCAGTCAGTAGGGATATTGCATCTTATTACAAATTTTCAATAAAAAGATTTTTATTTTGTCCTAAACAAATTAATAAAATATATTCTAATAAAATGTCCACTATAATTTGAATTTATCTAATTTTTTCATTTTACTACATTTTCATTTATAGAGATTTTTAAGTTTTTCTTCAAACACTATAAAACCAAGCATAAGTACTTATTCTTCTGCAAAAATTATGCAACTTGAGTATTAATTCTTACAGAAAAATTAAGCAACTCAATTGCTGATCAAAATCCTAAGTTGTATATAAAAAGTGTGTACATGTATCATTTTATGTTAGGATTAATAAAGCTTAGTGATAGAATTTTATTTTGAGTTAATTGCATTGTTTACAGTCATTAAGCTTTATTCTATTACTCAAAAATTGAAAATATGTTATAAATCAGTTTCCATTTAGAAATTTAAAATATTTTATCAATCACAAGATACTCTTTAGCCAGTTTTTGTCAAATTATATCAGATACAACAAAAATATCAAATTAAAGAAAATTTCTTGAAACCCAAAAAGAACAATAGTGAATATGAGAAGGTATATAAAGGAAGTTCATCTGTCAGTATCATAGTTTATCTTAAAATTACAAAGAATATTCAGGACAAAACAATTAAGTCATCTGTAAGTCAACACATGAGAATTGAATTCTTACAACAATCATGTTTCTAGCATCATACTAATGAACAATAAAGAGCCTGTCAGCCAACAAAAGTCTGTATTTTATTGATTAGCTAAAATATAACTTTCCACACAACAATCAATATTAAAAACCAAAACCCTCTAGGACCACATTCTTCTTGTTAAAAGTTGAATGAAAGAAAAGTAAAAGAATTTACTACTACTACTAATAATAAAAAAATCAATATTTAACTGTTTTTTGTCCAGGATTTTAAACATGTAATGGATAAATATTTATTATAAGTATTATAAATATACAACTTACTTAGAAGGCCAAATATTTTGATGTTTGTAGCAGGTATTCCCTGACATAATTAACTTTAGGATGTCCATTTGTGATGTGATATTTTGCATCCATAAAAGGTCATTCATTTCAACAAGAGATTCTCTATCAGAACCCATCACTTTTACAGAAGGAATGAAGTCTTCAAATGAATAGAGTTCTGGTTCCCCTCCATTTCTAAAATAAAAAAAAAAAGAATTAACTTGAAATATATTTTTTTCTTGTTTACAGGCAAATAAGAGGGAAAATAATTATTTTGCTACTAGTTTTTATGTCTCAGTTATGTTAGATAAAATGCATATAAAATTCATTTATATGACCAATTCTTATTACTTCTTTGAATAAGGAAAATGTAGATCGGTGCAGTTCAATAATGAATATTGGGAAATTAAATTTACAAGAATATGTTAAATATGGTTCAGTGGGTAAACAATTGCATTTCATTCAGGATAAGTCATTTTCTCTCATAGAACGCACTGACTGCAAATTGTCAACTTGTGTATATAATGAAAACAAATGATTAAACAACCATTAATTAAACAAATGAGAAATATCCCTAGTAAGTCATAAATAATATTTATCAATTACTTTGTAATTAATTTTGTGCAATATATATAAACTATAAATATTAAAAAAAAGATTCATAGAGTGGGAGGGTATTAAAATGTGAAAGAAATGGAAATGTAGCAGCATCACTGCACAATCAAAATTCTCATTCATAAGGACTTAGCAAATTAGGAGGGTGTGCAACCCAGATTTACTAGCAGCTGACATGATTGAGTTCTAGAGAGACATTATTTGAAAGAATATTCATAGAAGAAAATGGCTAGTTAATCAGTAGGGGTTTGAAGAATTCCATGTTTGAGGTAAAAAGCAAGTCATACTGATGGAGCTGTCCTAAGATTTTTTCCTCACATAGCATAAGCAAAGAAATGTTTGTTAGGCAAATGTGCAAGAAAGAAAGCAAGCTGTTATCTGGATATTAAAGACATCAAGAGAAACAAAAAAGCTGAAAGTTTAAGCTAAGTGAAATGAAAAGATTAAGAACTAAGAAACAGCTTAACATGAAAAATATTTCTGGGATATTCTGTCCAATGTTCCAGAAAGAATTAAAGCAATTAAACATTTGAGTTTAGTACAGCAGAGACATACAGTTGGAAATGCTCCCACACTTGTGTTAAAGTTTTTAATGTTGTTTTTTTCTCAATTTTCTTTTCTTATATAAAAATTTGTATGAAAATTGATGCTGACATAATGACATTGTGTTTTCTATCCAATTTCTCCTTGATTTCACCTTGCCATGCATATATTTTTTCTCATTGCTTTGTTTCTGCAAAGTTTTGCATTGGCTGTGGATTGTGGATGCTATTGTTTATGAAGTAAGGCAGCACAAATTCATAGTGCTGGTAGGTTAGAACAATTTTAAGCTTACAGTTGAAAACAAAGTTATTGGCCTCTCTTATGAAAATTTAATACTCTTCAAAAAAATTTTTCTAAGTGATTCTTAAAAAAAGCAGAAATTTCCAACATATAACAGAACAGGGATAAACAAGTGTAATGACATTTGGATGAAAATTTCAAAATAAATGAATTCAACATATGCATGGATTATTTTTTGTAATCATTTCACCCAAAGCATGATAATAAAGTTACTAAGGCCCAAGTGTGAAAGAATTAGAAAAAGAAAAACATGAAGGAACAAGAATGATAAAAGATGTGGACTCAAGAAAATAGTAGATAAAAATTGACAATTCATTTAAATTTTGGAAGATCAATATTTGGGTGGAAGAGAAACCAGAAGAGAGTTCCACAGGTGAGCGGTGCAAGAAAAACTATTAGCAAAGAACTTATGGTTATTTCTAGCTAGTTCAAAAGTAAAATGGTGAGACTTTGTTGCCAATCTAGTACTGCTTAAATTTATAAAGTCTAGGCACCATAGAGCAAAGTTCATCAGAACAATTACCATGTAAGTATTCATAGAAAAGGCATAGGGAAGATATGTTATGGCGGTGGCATGGTGACTAAAGTCGAGATGCCAGATCAGGAACATTGCAGATCATTTTGATTTTAACAAGAATCTCTAAATATATAGCAGGAGCACCAGACTACACGCGAGAGAGAAAGAACGAGAGAGCGAAAGACGAGAAAGAGAGAGAAGAGAAAGAACGAGAGTGAGAGAAAGAGAGAGAGAGAAAGAACGAGAGGAAGAGAGAGAGAGAAAGAGAGAGAATGAGAGAGAAAAAGAACGAGAGAAAGAGAAGTTAATCCACTCCTTTTATATTGCTTTATAAAACTCCTCAGCAGGTGTTAAAAAGTCTCCTGGCAGGCAAAGTGGGATAATCCCATAACAGAAGTGTTAAACATACTATTTTCCTTAGTAAGAGTTAATTTCTTTTTATTTGCAATCACAGAATTATTTCAAATAAACCAAAACCTAACAGAGTAAATGTAATTAGAATTTTCCCTTATGAACGGTTTTCTTTTGTTGTGTATTGAGGTGCTTCAACTTAATACTCGAAGCTAAAATTAACAGGAAGTTAACGCTGAGGTTTATCTTGCAATATATGCACATTATAATACTTAAGGGTTTCAGCTGCCATTTGTGAAAGCATGTAAAAAAAATAAAAGAAGTCAATTTAAATTAAATAATGTTTAATGTACAAGAGAAGGATATGCAAAATTATCAAAATGATTTCAAGAGTGAGAAGGTTTATCACGCTCAAAGAATTCATATTATAGTAGATGCAGGAAGCAAAAATATAAAATCTCTTGAAATAAAATTAGTGCCTAGCACAATTGCCAAGACATTAGTGAATGATATTTTTAAGTTTGGAATTATAAAATTGAAAGCATACATTACTTTCAGAGAACAACAACTCCCAGAAGGCCAAAGTGAAAGCTGTTGACTGGCTTGACAAATCCCTGACGTAAACTCCAAAGAAAATATGTCGTGGTGAATTGAAAATTGGAATTTATGTCAGAAGACCATCAAATCGCGGTGGGTGGTGATCTTGAAAATATTCCAAAGAATATTGGGCTGGGATTACTCATGAGGCATAGCAAAATGTTGTAGAAAACTATAATAAATGAATGTAGACTGTCATTCAGCAAAAAGGATACACAACTGATTATTATCATTGGGTGGGGGGAATTAAATTTATTTCCGTAAAGAAAAATAATATAAGCTTCCGAAATATCATATATATATATATATATATATATATATATATATATATATATATATATGATGGACTCTCCCTTCGTTTTCGACGTATGAGTGTCTTTCAGTTCAGTTTTTATGTTTCATATGAGACAACAATCCTGCACGAGATTTGCAAGCAAATCCACATGAAGGGCATATTGAAAAGATTCTTTTCAAAGTTAGTTATACCTTGGTAGCAGGCGTTTCTCCATTTTGCTCGGTTTTCAACAGCAAGTTCGAGCTCACCTAGAGGGATGTTTGCAGCATTTAAATTGAATTTGAATTTGTCCTTAAAGCATAAGCAAGGGCGGCCTACATTACTCTTACCATGAAAAAGTTGGCTATACATGAAGATTTTCCGCATCCGATCATCACTCATTCTGATGATATGACCTCTGACATCTGAACTGTTATTCCATCAGAAAGGATTCAATACCACCGATGCCACATTTGATGAAAAGATCAGGCTTAGAGATTTTGTCCTGCCGTTTATAACTGCATATTGAGTGAAGACAGCGTTTATGAAAAACATCAAGTTGATTGAGGTGTATCCTGTCCAGAACCAGCCACACGTTTACACACACACACACACACACACACACACACACACACATATATATATATATATATATATATATATATATATATATATATATATATATATATATATATATATAACAACACAACTTAAAAAAGAGAAAGAAAATTATATTTACATTCATACAGAGAGACAGACATATACACCGTACTTAGGTGTAGTATATACATTTGTTTTATGTCCATGTGGTTTGTTCAAACTAGCCGGATTGCTGAAGAAAGAAATCTTCGCTGGGAGAGATAAATACAGTGTGTTATGGCGACTCCATCTAAACTCAGAAAGAGAGCAAGAATGTTTATGTGATTTTCTTATATAGTCCGGAATAGATTGCCATCTAGTGGACATCCTGGAAAACAAGGTGGTGGTAATCTTCAATTATTTTTCGGTCTAAAGCCTATGTCAAAAAACTGGTGTCTTAAAATAAATTATTATTGACTGACAGTGTCTTTATCGAATTCTTAAATCGTTTAAACTTTTAATTCAGTTACTATTTATCATTAATAGTAATGCAGTCAAATCAGTTTTATCCAAGGCAAATCCTGACAGGGGACTGGAAAATGTGCAAGCTTTCTTCTGGAATTGGGTTTGAGAGGTGACTTGATAGAAAGTTCGTTGTTGGAATAACTTAAGCATGTTCAAAGCGCTTCAAACCTTAAACGGCAGTAAAGGGAAAAAGGACTTAATGAGAAAACTCAACTCAAGACACTACTGCATAGACGTTGTTGCCATTTTTCATATATACTGACCAATCAGTAATAGTATTTACAAAAACCCAATTTGGATCCACTTCGTGTTTAGGATGAACAAAATTTGTTATCAGCAAGAGTAAATATACAGTAAATCTACTCAAATATATTATCCAATGAAATTAACTAAGTCAGAATGATATGATAATTAGATACTGGAAATTGGTTTATAGTGGTTAAACTTATAGCGATCATCATTATCGCACGCACACACACACACACACACACACACACACATACACCCTTACAAATTCAAACTTTTAACAGTATTCATTCATTGGACAGAAAGCAACGCTGCTATTTGAAGCGACAATTTTAAAATCGCTAAATTTTCATATAGTAAATTTTGTGTACTCTTAGGAGAATTGGCTCCCAGAAGTCTCCCCAAAACTCAGGCACTGATTGGTCAGTATCAACCAATCATATTCTCTGCATGTGGAGAATGATTTTTCCCTCGTAGATTCCTAATTCGATGACTACCCATATAAACAGAACAAAAGAGGACCAACACCAGTGAAACTTCGACTGCTACTGGAATCTACGTCAGTCGAAGACATACGCCCATATTCTCACTCACTCTCAAATTACATATTCTATCACACTTACATAATTTTCCTCTTGTACGGTAGAACCGTCTAAAACATTTATAACAGACTAATAGCTCTTTCATTTCCTTTTCAGAGAACATTGATAAACTTTTATAGTCAAAGAGAATGTTCTCTCTCTCGTCTGACTCATTGCATGCTTCTTTTTCGTAAATATTCTTTATTGTACGCTTTGTTGAATACAATTTATATATATATTGATACCTTTGCCGTATCCTTTGTTCTTATATCAGTTTGGGTTCCTAAGCAAAAATTAAATAAATGTGGTGAGAGGCCTAGACACGCTACATCTCATTGATAACTTCGACATTCGTTTGGAATTCCGCCACAAACTCTATAATGCCATTTATGAGGAAGTTTTCGACCGACTATAGAGAGTCAAATTTTCTATCATTTAAATTGTTCTGTAAAAAACAGGAACAAATGAAAATTCGAAGGAGCTAAGTCAGTAGAATATGGTGGGTGCTGGAGAGTTCCCATTTCAACACTAAGCTCCTGTAAGATCTGTTTTACAACATGCGGTCTTGCATTTTCGTGGCAAATGATTTTCCCAAAACGGCTTTTTTTTCTTAAACCCAAGTCTCTTAAATGGCGAAAGGCAGATGAGGTATCGATTTTCAAACTCTTTATATCAATCTCTTACATCTGAAAGACCGTCCGAAGAGTTGGAGCACGATCCAAATAAACCTTCTGAATGTTTTTTGTCGCTTACCCCTTTCCAAAATTAATAATAATAGGTCGAAAGTGCTACTTTTCTTTCCAATTTCATTCATCTTTTATTTGTGGACCAAACGTCTACGGCTGAACGATGCAGGTTTTCAATCTAGAACACACCAGAAATCGACTCAAAAAACAAAAAACAAAACAAAAAAACAAAACAAAAAAACAAAAAAAAAAACACACCAGTATCGAGTTGCAACCATCTTATTTTATATTAACAATGAAAATCGGGCACGAACTTTTGCAACGATCTGTTAAAAAGTGAAAAATGCGTAAAGAAAAATCAAGTAATATTTATTTGCATACAAAATACAAAATATGAGCAAAAAAAGAAAAAAGAAAGATTTTGCTTTATTGCTATCCTAAGTAACTTAGTAGCATTCACTGACCCAATCAAACTTCCATGTTCCCAACAGTTCATTAATATACGAACACTTTCATGCAGCGATAGCCAAAACAACGCATGTTTTCAATGAAATTCTAAATCTAATACGCCATTTTACAAAAACGTGCATAACAGAATAATGCAATGGTTTATATTTCGAAAAGATCAAGACCGAAATAACAGGTTTTTATAACAAATGACACCTGATTGGTTAATAAGCGCATGAAGTGGCTATAAATTTCAAATTTAACCCTCCTTCCATATCTCTCATTTCAGCCCTTCTTTCATCTTTTGGCAAGTTAAATAAATCATTTCTAATTTTCCAAGAAAAACTCAAATAGATTGTAGAATTAGATTCCTACATTTTTTTAAAAAATCTCAAATTTTGTGCAAGTTAAACACATAGAGGCTCCCAACCAAATATAACAACTGATGCATTCTGATTGGTTGAAAAATATTAATTAGGTGTTGTCAACTACGTCCGAAGGTACCGACCCAAATTTTGACCTCTAGTTGACGCCACAAAATGTAAACATGTTCACGATCCACCCACGTGACCAAGAGAACTAATAAAAGCGAAACTTCGACGCGACTTGGTCAGTGGGCCCTTAAAATATTCAACTTGTTCACTTGACTTCATTGGAGATCGACTCAACAACAAAGTTGACGAACCAAATTCTTCAACACGAAAACGAACCTTGTCAACCAATTCCAGGCTTAACTTTAATTACTAAAATTAACATAAATCCAGCTTGCGCAAGAACGCTCACTCCCACAAAATATTTGTCGCGGCCGCCATTAGCCGCTCCTTCGAAAAACGACCTTGACCTCCACAACCCCTGATCACGCAGATTTAAGTCAAGCAACATGCGAGAAACTGGACGACTGGCCTAAATATGGTTGAGTTCAAACCATACCTTGTGAGCATTGGATTGGGCAGTGTTTTCCCAAACATTGAACATCGTGTGAAGTAATTTTTTATTTACGTTTTCTACTCCCTCCAGTCAGGGAGTACTTGAACAAACTGTTCTACATATTATTAGCCCCTTTTTCGCCCCAAAACCGGGCTCCTCGACCCGGAGGCTGGCATCAAAGTGTAGTACGCTACCGGTGCCCCGTCGTGAGAATACTCTTGAGTGTGATCCGGTTTCCGCGGTCGATCCGCCCTGAAAGACGTATCGCCTCTCTGACCCAGCTTCGTCTCTAGTGTTACCCTTCGGTGCGATCCGCGGTTGATCCGCCCTGGAAGGCGTAACACTACTCTGACTCGGCCCTGTTTAGGGACTCGCTTAACCGATCCGACGAATCTTCATGCGTCATCTGTCAACCTGTCGCTGTTGCCGGCAGTTGACCAGCTACCGCCGCCGATCAACCCTAAATTCGTTTCGCCGACACAACCGAATCAACTTCCCCTGAAGGGAGCCAGTCAGTTATACCGGACCCGACACCGATACAAACATATTCCTCCAGAGTACACTCTTGTACACTTTGGATAAATAAATTCGACGTTTATTGTTTCTTAAACCGCTGCCTTTGTCCCCTCATTGTCTTAGCTGTTCACATCTTTCTTTGTAAAGATTGCGGGGTCGACATTCTCATCGGCCCCGTAACATATTCTATTCCGCAACAAGCATCTCCGATAGAAGAGCGACAACTCTTTAAAAATCAGTGAGTCAAGAACAAGATTCTTTTTTCTATTTAATACAAAAAGAAAAAACAACTGTTTAATTTTCCTATAACAACTACACCTTCTCATTTTCACACATACAGTACAGCAATCTAAATGCTTTCAGTATCACTAGCCAAGGACTCTAAAGTGTTTTAACAACTTTTTAGCACAATATTATCATGTATTTGTTGTGTTTATAAAAAAAATATTTATTGTTGAACAATTTCTTCTACTTGATTTATTTCTCTTGTTGTCTTTGTTACATTTGAATTTGATAAAAGTAGAGGGTCAGTTTTATTTGTATATAACGAACCAATACAGATTGGCTAACGACCCACTATAAGATTACTATGTGTCTCAAGTAATAAATAATTTTGGTGGAAATGTTTAAGATATTTAAACATAAAATATTCAGCGTGAAAAAACTTTTTAGAAGCGAACTTTTTTCAAAATCGAAAAAAATCTTATAAGCAAGTGAAGATATTGGAGCAATAATCAGAAAACGACCTAAGCAATAAACTTCAGTTCCCCACCATCTCGTTAAACAATTGAAAATCAAATTAAAATCTGCAATAGCAAAAAAAAAAAAAAATGTTCTCTAACATTTTAAGAGATTGCATTAAAAAGTAATACAAAAGTTAAGTATTACTGATCCTAATGCCAATGTCAAAAATCCAATAATTAGATGAATTTTGGAAGATTTTCTTCCAAAATTCATCTAATTATTGGATTTTTAAAAATCCATGCGTTTTTATTATAAAAACAACGCATAGATTTTTAAAATCTTTCAAAAAAAAAACTTTTTATTTTATACTTTGTTTTGTAGGTACCTCCTCGGACTTTCTATCTAAAGGCATTTTAAATAATCTAAATTTAAATATTTTCTTTGAAGATAAATTTTGATTTTATTTGAAAGTTTTCTTTTTAAATAAAGATTTTAGACATTTTAAAAACAAAACTAAAAAGTAACAAACAAAAAACACCCCTTTCCGCCCAATTCGATTAGCTAATTTGACGGATGCCAATATAAAGAGATATTAAAACAATTTTCCCCTTAAAACTTCAATACCAGCTGCCAGACATTATTTGCAAATAGTAAATTTAAGGATTAATTAGCGAGATTTTATAAAAAGTTTAGCTTAAAAACGAAAATGAAAATACTGCCAAAAAGATAAAAAAATGAATGCGTTTTTCCGAAATGAAAGCAAAAAATCGCCACCCGCCCTCGGTTTTAAAATATTTGCCAAAAATCAGAATCAGATTCAAACGAAATTTTTAGTACTTATTCATTAAATAATTTTATACTGAATAATAATAGGTTATTTCATTAGAAGACTTTTTAGAAATATTTTTGATCTGTTTCAACCACCATTTTTCGATATCCACTGTGTACTTTTTAATTTGCTGGGGTGTTTTTTTCTTTATTACAGATATATAAAAAAATATCCAGAAGATATTTAAAAACTTTATGCAATATTAAGTAAATATACGTAAAATTCGTCCCGAACATTACTAAAAATAATTTTAAAAAACTCAATTTTTTCTGAGAGTTGGTGCTTGAATAATTTAATGAATTTTTTTTTCCAGATTGGAGAGAAAAAAATATTTAAAAAGAATATCACTTGTAATTCTTCAGTGTGATTTTGAAATTCATCCCGTTGCTGCTTGTAAGATTATTATTATTATTATTATTATTATTATTATTATTAAATAAAGACATGTTTGAAGAATCGAAAAATGTAAAGTTAATGCTACTTTCGAATGTGAACCTTTCTAAAAAAGAATTTTATTTTCCTTTTATCGACTTTTTTCTTTGGATGGATGTTCAAAAAATAATTAATTTTGAATTACCATCTTTGACTACTTTTCCCTATCTGAAGAGTAATATGATAATTTAATAAATCTTAAATTTATAATAATTTAAAAAACAAATACTGGGTGCAATTAATTAGATATTTTATGATGACATCAAACAGATAAGAAAAAGAAGCAAAACGCAAAAGTTCGTGCCTGATTTTCATTATAATGACCTCAACTTGACACTTGCATTTGCTTGGGTGCCGATTTATTTCTGGTGTGTTCTAAATTGAAACATTGCATCATTCAGTTGCGTGTTAGACTTTGTTGAAGGATGACATTTTGTTCACAAAAAGGTGGAGGATAAGTTGAACTTTCGCACTATGAATTTTGGAAAGGAGTAAGCGCCAAAATTGCGTCAAAATCATTTAGAAGGTTTATTTGGATCGTGCTCCAGTTCTCCGGACGGTCAAAAAGTGGTTTGGCAGATTTCGTCAGAGTGATTTTAACCTAAACGATCAAGCGCGCTTCGATGAAGACGATCAGCTTGCCACCATGGAAAATAAACTGAAAAATTCCACTGAAGAGATTGCTAATAGTTTGAAAATCGATATCTCAACTGTTGAGATATGAAGAGATTCGTTTCCAGACTCGAAACGTGGGTGTCACATTTTCTGACTGAAGCTCAATCGAGTTTCTGCGGCAATTTCTTTGCTGTTACGCCACGAAAAGGAGTAGTTCTTGGACAGAATAGTCACAGGCGATGAAAAATGGATCGTTTATGATAACACTCGACGCATATGGAACTAGAAACAAGCTTGTGAGTGTGCTAAACGGTAAACCTATGGTAAAAGCATGCTTGCATCCAATGAAGGTGTTTTTCTGCCCGTTTAGTGGGATTTCAGAGGAATAATTCACTTTGAACTTCTCTCAGCCAGTCAAACAATAACTGCAGAGAATTATTGCGACCAACTCGGTAATCTTAATGAGGCTATTCAAGAAAATGGCCGATTTTGGCTGCTACGAATTTTCATTTGTTCTGGTCTCTACAGAACAATTTAAATAAAACAACCAGAGTTAGTACAGTCAGTCTAAAATTATCCAACAACTTTCTCCCAACAGAAATCACGAAGTTTCTATGAAAATGGCATCAACAAGCTTGTAGAACGATGGAAGACAGTTGTTAAAAACAATGGAGACTTTACATGACTAATAAATGTATTTTTGTGATTATGTAGAATTTTGTTTTTAATTTTTCAATCGGACGCGAACTTTTGCAATGATCTAATATTAAGTTTCATAAAATCGTATAAGATAAAAATAGATTTTTAAGCTATTGGTTATCTAAGGTTTAAGAAATTAATTTTTAAAAAAAAAATACCAATTTCTTGATTACAACACTACTGTTTTTCCGTATTAAAAAATATTATAACGTTATTGCGCCCCTTTTAAAAAGGGATTGAAAGATGTTGATATCTGACCTCACAGGCTATCGTGCGAAAATAGACGTTACTTTCATGTTTTAAACAAAAAGTAAGCGTAAGAAATAAACCCTATTACCAACAAAATTACATACCCACATACATGCCATATTAAAACATACTCAACTTTTTCTACCCAATAATAGATAATATTACAAACATACCAAAATGATTCCTCGATATAATACATACCGTTTAAATCAAAGTGTCTATTGGTTAGAAATTAACATCTGTATGTGAAATATTTGACCAATCAAAGAATAAAATCCTATTTTTTCGAGCCTACTTTCGGGAAAAATTTCTTATAGAAACCTACAGATTTCGATTTTCAAAGAGCAGAAATTCCCCAATGCATGTTAAAAGACAACTTATGTCAGTGACTTCAAGCGAATGGTTTCCAACAACAACAAAGACGGTCAGTGAATCTTGGCTGGCGATAAATCTTTTCTAAACTTAGCTTCTTCTGTGAACCAAAGATTTTGAGTCAACTAAAGGCTATTTTTAATACTTTTTAACTCTTCTGAATTCATGTACAAATGTTTGTAAATACAAATTATTTATTTAACAGACATAACTCCGTTTTCTTTATTTTTATTTTATTGTTAGGAATTCGGATGTACGAATTTTTAGAATAACAAAACCTGGATGATTGAATTTCCTACAAGCACTACGTTTAGAAAATTCAATTAATTAAGCCCTACAATTACTAAATGACTTTTAAAATCATCTATGTGACATATATTTCGATATATCGTGAGTACTTTAAATTTGGGTGGAAGTTTTCGAGAAATCTTTTTACGATTATATGAAAAATCCCTGAATCCATTTAATTAAAAAGATATCAACCATTGGATCCAAAATTTATTTTGGTGCCTCTCTTATATATGTAATTCAAAATATAAACAATAATAAACCATAAAATAAAATTTATCGAAATTAAACAAAACTTTCAGTAAGATGGAAAATAATCTTTATTTTTGTATACTTCCCCTTTATTTATATTTGAAAAGTTTTTTCCTACTTCTATACTTAATAAAAATAAGGCATCCAGCCTGCCTTGTTGCATAAATATTTTGATGGGATTCTTAATATACTTCAACTGAGAAAATGAACGCTCAGCTGAGCAATTTGTGACCATTAATGTTAAAAATATACAAAATCCAATGTTTGCCTTTGGAAGGCACACTCAATATTTTCTCCTAAAATTATTTTATAAAGTTCAGCATCACTGAACCTTGTTTTACATTTTTTGTTGCACTGAACTTAAGGCGCACATATGAATGAAACTGCTGAGGCTCATCTGAGACATTACTGTTGAAATCCTCTGGGTAAGCATCAGTCAGCGTTTGACTGCCCTGAAAATACCTTTCAATATTAGTAGATGAAGTGACATTATGTGGCACATCTCTTAGAAAAGAAAATCTCTCTGCCATTTCTTTGTATATCTCTCCTCTTCTTTTCCCTCCAGTTTCAAGTTTGTCAACAATTGTGTAAAAGGTGTTGATACGAAATTTATCTCTCGTATTCAGATATACTTCTAGTGTAGCTCCGTACCTTCTTCTTACTGATACGTTTGCAATTTGCAGTTGCCTTGTAATCAACATCTGGTAGCATTTCTTTTGTAGCTGCTTCATATCTTTCAAATTCATCTCTTGAAGTGCACAGTTGGTCAGCTAATGATACATACGGATCTGCACGTGTTTTTAAGTTGACATCCTCATTTTGTAGAACTTGGATTATTCTGTGAAAATTCTGTAAATTCTCATTCCAAAAATTCAACATAAAAACGAATTCGAGTTCTTGCATCTTATCTGCAATATAATTTGCTTCTCTTCTAGCATCACACTTTTGTGGCTGGTTTTCGGCTGCATATTCTAATGATTATAAAATTTTAAGGAAAGATTTTAAAATTGTTGCTGTGGCCATAGCATGTGCCTCCCATCTGGTATCAGAGATGGATTTTAAGACACATTCATTTCCATTACAGCCTTTAAGAATTTTCCACCAGCTGCATGAGACTGAAAAGATTAACTGCACTGTAGAGAAGAAATTAACTTCCTCTTGATAGCAGTCAACAGTACTTCGGCCTACCAGATTTAGTGAATGAGCTGCAAAGGGCACATATATTAGCAAACTGGTTTGCTTCTAAAATTTTTGGCTGCATCTCTTTATAACGCCCAGACATGTTAGCAACGTTGTCATAAGACTGACCCCTACATTTTGAAAAGTTTAGCCTACAAGCTTCACGTAAGTATTGCAACATTGATTTGCCATTTCCTCACTTGTATGGCTTTCCTTTTCCAGGAAGGTTAAATAGCATTCAATAGGCTGTCCATCTTTTAAGTACCTAAGTACCACACTTAACTGATCGATGCATGATAAATCTGAATCAACTGGCAAACTAAAATAAGCAAAAGATTTTACTTCGTCAACAATGATCGCATTGACCTTTTGTGGCATTGGGTGAATGAGTTCCTCACAGGTTGTTTTGGACAGGTAAGAATTTTTTTGCCAGAATTTTCCTATTTCGAAATGTGGCCTGCTAAAGGTGGATCAAACTGGATCATGAGTTTAAGCAGCCTTAACAAATTTCCATTTTGCAATGATCCAAACCTTTCTTCTGTGCCTCGAAAAGCCTAGCCTCGTTCAGCTAACGTACGAATAACAGCTATGATACACCCAAGACATTTTCCCAGTAAAATCAATCTCTTCCTAAATTTGTTTCTCCAATTATTGTCCCAACCCCTCATCTTATATGAGTTAAGTATGTTAGCATAGAATCTCGGTGAGTACTGCTTTTTTTCATGATTATCAATTACAATAGTATTTCACTAGTCACTGAACCCTTCTCTTATAACAAAATTCAAGAATTTTTTAGGGGCAAACAGTTTACGAAGAAATAATAAACTGATCTTGTTAATGGTGAATACAGGTAACCATTCTCTCTTGTATTTTTCACCATTGAGTTTTGTCCGAACCAAAACATTCTGCGAACAATACCTTACTGGTTTGCCACTACTGAAATGCCAGTAAGACTTGTCAAATGACCCATTGTGATCTTGACAGTCAGTAGGTCCACAAACAATCCAATATCTTATATCAGCAGCAGAGAAATCAAGTCACAACCCTGGATCCATTGTTACATTGTGATTTACTTCATCTTTTGCAGACAGATTAATTTTAGCGCCATCACCATGGTCCACTATATTTTCATTTTCAACAATTATTGCAGCCCCAGAATGTATTGTAAAGTAACTTGAATCAGCACTTGTAGTAGAGGTATCAAGAGAATTTACAGGCAAAGTGAGGTCAGTAATGAGAGATGTGCTAGATGAACTTGCTTGTAACATCTCGGTAATTCTGCCGTCACCATATTTTGATTCTGAAGTAATGGAAGTGGTATTTAGGGTATAATTTAACATATTTGTGTCCACTTGTGATCAAGGAGATTGGTTTTGACTTAGTTATCATCATCAGTCCATTAGCATGCAATAAATAGAAAATACATGCATAGTCAAAAGCAGCACAAAATAACATTTGGCCATTTTCATGAGTTTCAGGACGTTTCATAAAGCACTTCCACAAAATAATGAAACATTAATTACATTATTTGTTGTCAGTGTTATGAAAAAGGAACAACTGAATAGGACAGCCGATATGAACAAGACTTAGACGTTAGACAAGAACGATCACGTGAGCCTCCATGAAGGTTCATCTAATAATTTCTTTTCAATGGACAGCAATGTATATGATTCCAAATTCTCCTCAAAGAGCGAATTTCTTAACCTTGTTTTCATGTTCTTTAGCTTTGAAAATGTCCTAATTGAAATTAATAGTGTGCAGATGAGCTATTCTTTTTTATTGCTTAAACAGTTGTCTGTGTTTGTTTCTTTATTGCACTTTTATTTAATATAGGAGACCCACATCATCAAGGACTGAAGTGCTATCAGGCAAGCTCACACCCTATCTAGTCCGCCATTGTAGTGTGTGTGTAGTCGGGGGGAGGGAGGCATTAAGACGTCCGTGTTCATGGCTTCACTGGATATTTTTATTTAGCAGTTCTAACTACCTGGCTAACTGAACGTTTCTGGTCTATTTTTAACATCGAAGGTGCCGCTTTTCTCTGCCTGCTGTCCAAGTTCGCTTGTTGCATTGAGGTCATTCATCTGTATCTGGATCAATTCGTTGGGCATCATGAATGAAAAACAGCCTAACATTTTTAATCTTTATCCAACACTTATTTGTAATAACTAAGCCTCTATATTAATTTTACTGTTTCGAAAAATCGAACAAATATATTTAATTTTCAATATCCCCTTTCAAAATAATACCATTCTGTAACCCAATGGGTAAAACGTTGGGAAAGCAAAACAAAAACAAAAACAAAATCCAAATAACTCCTGTTATTAACAAAAGCCACAGTTCTCAAACCAGATGATCAACATGGAATCTATCAGCGAGTACAAGCTTGTCAATCAGATTAACTACACATTAATCCGACAAAGGATTAGCAGATTACTCCTATCTAGGCTTAGGTCATGCTGGGGGTTCTTATCACCTATTAAAACTTCTTGATTGAGAATCATTAAATGCCGAAAGAAGAACGACGCTATATGCATTCGCTTCACATATAAGCCGCAGTAATCTGAGAAGAGCCACTTTCCATAGCAACATTAGTATAGTCTACCCATCGCTCCGACGAGTGTAAAATTGATCTTCGCATGTAAACCTGTCCACGGCTGCTATAGCATAGTTTTTTCGTGACCAGACCTCCAACATTGATGTAGAATGTTAGTTTAAGAACCATACATAAGGAGGGATTAAATATATACAGCGACCATCTCTACACAAGCTATCATAGAGTCGGACCAGAGGTGATCAGTTGCCAGCAAATTTGGGAAAGTCTCTTATACAGCAAAAAACAAAAACAAAACGTGTCTCTAGTTGTGCAATATAACATCGCAGCGGTTTCAGAATTATTGCGAAGCAAAACACAAGTAATGATGATATTCAGAAGGAAATATTTTCAGGAAAATGTTTCTTAAGTCCAGTAGCTGTGAATGCGCCTTCTAGTATTGATTGGGTGGGGGACGGTTTCATTCCTACCATTTTGTTTGAAGTAGTGTGGAATGTCAACATCTTCATTATCTTATTTTCTCTTTGACGTACATCTGATATCCATTTTAGCTGTTGTTGCTATTGAAAGTCATGAAGTTATGTGGTTCCTGTTATTTGATACAGTTCTCCGTTTGTGATTCTGTAGCGCCAGTCCACAATATTTGAAGAAGGATCGTCTTCACCAAAACACAGGCTTCTTCATCTGCTCAAAGCCATTTCTAACCATTGATCTGAGAAAGCTATTGTATACAGACGACAGTTTAGATATTTCTGAACAGGTTTGTCACCATGCATGTCATTCATATGTAAGTCTCCATCATGCTTCAAGTTTTCAGTTTTTGTATCAATTTGCTGTGAAACTACCTCTAGCGCAGCCTATTCTATGTTCAATTTCCTTATCTTCTAATCTAAATTTATTATGACTGATCCTTACACCGAAGCATTTGAAATGCTTGTGTAATGATCATCATCATCACATACATACATACTTACGCAAATTCAAATTATACAACAACAAGCATTCATTGGATAATAAATCAACACTGCTTTGTAATAGACAATTTATAAATCGCAGCTATGCGACAATTTTATAATCGCTATATTTTCATGTAATCGATTTTGTGCCCTTTTGGGAGAATCGGACCCCAAAAGCCTTCTTAGCTTAGTAAATATTTTTTTAGGAAATATCAGCTTCTAATTGGTCAATAAACACACAAGTGGGCGTTGCAATCCACCCACGCACAATATATTTTCCAGCGCGTGACTAAGTCAAGTTTCTCGCCAAGGCGCTGTAATTCTGTCACGTGATTACATTATCTATAAAAAGCAAACTTGAGTTTGCCTCTTTCTTTCTTTCTTTCTTTCTTTCTTTCTTTCTTTCTTTCTTTCTTCTCTATTCTTGCTGCCAAATGTAGTCCCAGAGAATTATCGTCATGACCTTGCGGTCAGACGTTAAAGAACATTACCAACATACACGTACGTATGAACATTCACCACAATACGAACTCTTATAAACTGCTCCAAAATACGAATGTTCACACACACACACACACACACACACATGTTCACACACAAGCACAATGTTAACTGTCTATGTACTTTATAAATGTTTTGTTAAATACATATATTTGTTTATATATATATATATATATATATATATATATATATATATATATATATATATATATATATATCGGTCTTGTTTGTTTGTCTTCCTTATCTTCATTTGGACTTAATCCAAGTCCAACATTCTATTATAGCTGGACCTTCTAGCAGGAAATATAAACGCACGTGTTTTTTTTACATCTTCAACACACTCCGGTCTTCTACACTTGCTATTTACTAAATTCATATCCTGAATGTTTATGATGAATTCACTACTTTCATTTCAATTCCAGATCATAGTTGGAAAGGTTTATTTTGAGACCTACTTCATGGAACGCTCAGTAGATGTACATTGGCTTTGGGAGGGAAAGCGGGTTAGTTGTCTTCTATTAGTAGATTTGTTTGAGATGTGGTAGTGTTGTAAAATAGTAACAGGTAGAGAAGGGAAAGAAATGGGAGGAAACAAAACAAGACTGCCCCAGAAAGCGTGGCACACAACTTTAGTAACAAAATACCCAAAGGGACTGACTTCACAAGACAATGAGTCTCGCTGATTGCTGTCTTTTCCGTTGCTTTTATTGGCAGCTGTCTCAACAGCTGACAGACTTGGATCTGAACAAATTGCATAATGGTTCGAATTTAGACATGGCAAGCTGCCCCGCTGCCAACTGGGGAAACTCGGATGTAACTAGTTTTGACACGCGACTCGGAGCCTCTTTTGCGTCTGTACTGACGCGCGTTTGCCACGGGGTATCGAATAACTTAAACGATCAGTGCCCACCATTTCACATTTATTCTTGTAAAAATGCGCAGGGCATAGTCTAGGAAAAGGTTAACTAGACTGGGGCTTTCATTTCTTCCTTGTCATAACCCCTGATGAGGTTTAAAAAGTTTTCGTATTGGGGTCCTCGCTAGATATGCAAGATTTTGTGGATTGATAAAGTTTCTCTATTAGATCGATGCATTCAGTGAATTCATAGCTTGGAAGAAGGAAGTTTCTATTGATGTGGTCAAATGCTGTTGTCAACATAGCAGGTATACAATTTTCTATTGGAGAGTTATGCAATTTCCTGAATTTGTTTGATGCCATCATTACACCCCTTACCAGAATGAAAATCAAACTGGGTTGTGAGGAGTTGAGTTTTATAAAACGATGAGAGCCTAGTTAATATTAGGATTCATTAATACTTCTCGCCATAATGAATCCTGTTACGATAACCTCTATGTATGCGGATCTTGAGGTTTACCTTTTTGTTTCTATAGTGTGCATTAATGCGTGATAAACTCCGTTTTGAGATTCATTTCTAGTTCCAAACTTTAATAAATTCAGTTTAAATGTCAAGTGATGCTTTATTATTCCTTAATGTTTTTAATAGCTTTCTTAATTTCCTCATCAATAGGTTCATTATTGTTTATGTTTGGAGACGATCATTTTAATGATTGCATGATTTAATGATTTTAATGATTATACTATATGGTTCTATTTCCGTGGACATTTTTAGTTTAGTATAGTCAGAGCTGAAATGTAATTCAAAGTGTTTTTATTCTAATTTTGATTATGATGTTATTGTGATTTTCGTTTTTCTCCATTTTAACACACTAGAAGTTTTTGCAAGACGCTGATGCCTGTTGAAATCCTCACAGTATTTCGTATTGCTGAAGTTATCGATAACATTTTTTGTCGTGATTTACAAACTCTACGTTTCATTCAATTTCGAAAAACAATCATTTTTTAAAATTTTCATTAATTATTTTAAAAAAAAATTAATGAAAAGGTATTGTATATGCAGCCTAGTAAATCCTTGTACTCCCTTACCTGTTTGCGTTTCTCCCCAAAATTGGGTTTCGATCGGTCAATGTGTGGCTATTTTAGAGCGTGTGGCGGACGGACTGACAGAAGTCACAGAATTTTATATATAGTTTGTCTATGCTGCTTGATTTCATTAATTTCGTTTCCAATTTCCTGGAGATAAATAGCTTCTCAGAGTTAACTGGTTTGTTGTATTTTCTTTATTAATTGTTTAATATTTTCTCTTCCATTTTCCCCTTTTCTGCTTGTTTCTTTCTTGCATCAATCGAAAAAAAATGATTCTCGTCCCATGGGTGTATCTTTTTCCTTCTAGGTATTCTTGGAATTGTTTCACGCGCTTCAGTTAATGAAAATCTTTTAATGTTATTTGATGCCACTGTTATTTTGATGAAGATTTATTGACATCAATTTAGACTCTAGTTTATTACTAAATTCGAAATTGTATTATTATATGTTATGTGTTTTACTTTTATGCTGCGTCGATGGCCACTAGTATTGAAAGTTGCGCGTTTAGGTATTAAAATTTCCAGTGTTGATTTTAAAGCTTGTAAGAAGAAAATTGTATTTAATAATGCTTTTCAGCTTCTCTGAAAATGTATTTTTACCCAATACAAGGCCCAAGAACTACTCAAGGTTACTGAATTCGGTTATTTTATGGCGGTAAAAGGAGGTAAGTGCTGATTATGAGGATATGTAGGATAACGGTTGACTCTAGGCTTGAAGAAGTTAAGATTGTATCTTCCCTGAAGTCTGTTCCACAGAGCAGCGGGTCTAAGAAAGAAGTCCGAATTAAACTTCCTTCTTGCGAATGGAATATAAAGAGAGTGAGTATGATTCGACTCTGTATTCATGTCATAGAGATTTTAGCTGTGAAGGTCTGAATTGGTGGAACTAAGGAATGTAGATCTCCGGAAGATTACAATAGTGTAGCAAGAGGCTTGCCAGCTTTAATATATAGGAGGGAGAATTTCATCACCCACAAGGCCGCGTAGCTCTTTTGAATTCTGTTAACGCTAGAGAGACGGAGAGAGAGAGAGAGATAGCAGCAGTACTCTATTTTTGGTCTAATCTGACACTTGTATAGATAGGTCATGACATGATAATTTCTGGAAACTCTTAAGAATATACAACGTAGGTGTGTTAATGAAGGTTTGTGAGCAGTGATTATTGGACGTTACAGGCTTTCATATAACTTTCAGTCACCCCTCTTAAACATATGTATACATATATATATTCGCATATGCTCCAACTTACACACATATCTCGTAACTTGAGTAGAATGTATTGCCGGCTTTAATAGGAAAGTTATTATTTTTGAGCCCATCTTTCATTCATATATTATCACTTCTTTCCAGCAGTGGTGATCTGTACTAACAAGAGATGAGCAACGACCAAGACACATTTTGACAGATTCTCCCTGCATTTCCATCTCTTGAGAAATTCTGTACTGAAGAAAAAATATGATCCAAATCCACTTGATGGTTTTTCATATGATCTCTCCATTCTGAATTGATTAAAGCATTTATTAGACACAGGGAAGAATTAAGACTCATTGAGCTCATAAGAACAGCCCTACTTATGATAACTAAGCCTAGAGTTATTACTTTTAATTTAATAAAACGCTATATTCATAAAGTTAAAATAACTATCACTTCACATTGTAAATGTAAACTAATTTAATGAACGAGAAATTCAGAAACTTATCTGTAACTTCATACAATCCACATCACACCAAGCGTTAAAATGGAAATTTTCCATTGATTCATCAAGAGCCTGAATAAGGTAAGTAAAGTGTTTAGGGGTCAGGGAACGAATTTAGACGTATCTCAGAAGTATCTTAGAAGTATCTCAATAGAAAAGCCCAGAAAAAGATTTTCTATCAGTTGGTTTATGGTTGATGTCTTATATCAATGCATTGCTTCATGTTTGATACGATATTGGAAACCGGAGGAAATTCTAACTTCCTGAGTCGATATTATATTTCACATATTGCTCAGTATGAATTTGGTCATTTTCTGCCAAACTGTCAAGAAAAGCGTGACTTATAGTACAAACACACACGCGCGCGTGCGAGGGCGCGCGCGCAATTATGTTTGTCAGGAAGGAGACTTCTTGATGTTATCGGTCTAGACGATCCTAGCGTGCGGCACCTTTTCAAAGTGTATGAAAACCATATCACGGGCTTGTGAGGAAAATTGGGTAGAGGGAACACTGCTAGCACGAAGTCACAAGTCATCGTGACCAAGGGTTTGAGTGTGCTGGCCTTGTTCAGATTGTTGATCACGCTAGAAACTGTAATGTGTGTGCATATATATATATATATATATATATATATATATATATATATATATATATATATATATATATATATATATATGCACACTTTCACATAGAAGCTGGTTTTAGTTTCTTGACAAAATAAATATTTTTATTTAAGTGACATTTTATTAGGTTGGTGCAAAAATAATAACGGTTTTTGACGTATTTTTCAACGTTAAAAACCGTCATTATTTTTGCACCAACCTAATATTTTTTGCTGCAGTTCGGATCGAAATTTGTTGGTATTTTAAGTTTATTCTGATTACATTTTCTAAAGGCTTTTAAGGTATTTCCACGATTAAATGTTGTGACAACTGATTACAAAATTATGTAAGCATGAGTGTCAATTCTATGTCATACTTTTTCCTTTTTATAAAGGCTGGAGTGAAATCTGTTTTTCAGAAGAAGGTGTCAGTTCGCGGCTTCAGCCTGTTTTATTATCATCTGTAACCGTGTTAATTTTCGCTGTTAAATGAATGTATGATTTATGACAATTTCGTTCAGGCAATTAAGGTTTGAAATCCAATTTTCTGCTGTTGCAATAAAGACTGCTTTGATTGTCTGATTGTGAGTAGGCGTGCAAAGTTTAAAGATATTCTTATGACCATTACAAAACTCCCACGAAGCAAAACCTAAAGCAGAGATTTGTATACTCAGTTACATTTCAATTAAGGATTTTTGAAATATTATGGTCTTTTCAAAAATTGACTTAGAAATAATCATTCTAAGGATCACCTCCTCTTCACAAGAGTCGTACATATGTGGGTAGACCGAGTGGAATGAAAATATTTACATGCAGAAAATTATAAATTTATCATTTACCAATCAAACAGCAATTTTAAATGTATAGATAGACAAATGCTTGATTGGAGATTCGCGGAAGTTACTAAAAATATAATAACTCTTTAACTTTATTTGTTAACACGTAATTATTTTTGTAACATGACAATTATTCATAGGTTAAAGCATTTCAAAGGTGGCATCATATTATATGTATATTTTAGAAGCTGACAATGATTCAGTATACTGAAGAGATTTTTTCTGTTTTTTTAATGAAAATTGAAAAATGGCTTTGTAAATAAAAAATTATTCACACAAAATGACTTGAAAAGCAGGACAATGAAAGCAGAATCGGGTTATTAAAAGTAGACATTGAAGATATGGCGAAAACAAACCCACTAAAACATATTAACCGTTCTAATGACCTTAAGTTAGAGAAAAATAACAAGTTACGAGAAATAAATATCTGATACTGTTCGCTTTTCCCATTTTCTCAAATCTAGTTGCAGCGTTTCCCGTCTCGATGGAAGCACATGAATAAATCAGAATGACTAACTGTTTTTCGTAGTTTGTGATTTTTCGACATTGAGGTCAATTTTTGATCATGCCACAGTGATCACCCAACAACCAAGTATTGTGGTCCATGGCTCAACGAAACTTTTCTGAAAATCTCCATAAATAGGTGCGTAATGGCGGTAAAATCAGTTGAGGTTTTTAGCGGCCAAATTGTCAGAATTTGCGGTAGTTGGTTGCAATGGGTAGCGGTCAGGTTGCAGGGTTGGAAGCCAGTTGCTACGAAAAATGTTCCGAAATAGCCTAAGCAAATTGCTAAAGTTAGTTCTTGTGAGAAATCGCCTAAGTCGGATCCTGATGCTCGATACTGACAGAAATCGGCAGATCTGTCGTTGCTGAGAGAAAGTGCTTAAAGGAAGCCCAGTAATACACCCGCTGTTGGCTCACTTATTCCAAGGAGGAAAATGCTGTAAAAATTCACATCTTTGTCACTGAAGAACTCAAGATTCACATCATCAATAGACTTGCTTTTCATATGAAAATACTTAAGTATTTCTGAATTGAAGCGAATCGGTCATGATACCAACCCAAACTTTAATCTTGTGTGTCTGTGATCTTCCAGTTACTGTGGGACTGGATTTTACTAGAGACGTTTCAGTTGAGACTATGAGGTATCTTGTCATACATAAATAATCACAAAGAGGAGGGACATTGTCAGTTATGAATGGTAACCGTGACTAAGGATCGACTCGAGTAGTATCACAAAGGGGAAAAGTGAATATCCACCTTTCAAATATCCTTGAATTGAGCCAAATTAGAAGTTTCCCTACACCTATACTTCCAAACTCCTATAAAAATATCCTCCCAGACACTCGTATCTTTCTCTAATGTGATCTACTAAATCATATTCTAAAATTTTTACATAACTAGTACTGGTAGTGAAAATAAACCAACCAAATTAAAATCTGTAAAATTATTTTGTAAATGATTTAGCTTTTACCTATTTCGCGTGCATAAAATGCAGATAAAACTTTTATACTCAAAATAAAACTTTGTGACGAAGAAATGTAGAAATATTCGAGCGACAAGTATGGATTTTTGATTGGCTATGATTAGCTAAGACCAGAAATTGACGAGTGGTCCGAGTGGAGACACTTAGGTTCCCCACGTTAAAACAAACTGACCTTGTGTCACATCCTGACTCAGTAGGGAGTCAAAAATAAATACTAACGGGAAGAGATGATGATGATTGGATAGTTTCCGGACCAGCGATCATCAGCGACCACCAGCGATCGTCAGCAATCACCAGCGACCGCGTCTTCTACGAATCCACTCGGTGATTCAGGTTTAACTCCATGCTGCCCATCATCTCGCGGATTACCGTGCTTTCAACCGCCTATGCTTGGCTAAGATTGTCTTCTCAACACGCCATCTGTCTATCGATCTCCGCTGACTGCCTATCATCCTTCGATACCTCCCAAGCGGTTTCGTCTTCCTCTTCTGGTTACTAACAACCGTCTCCCTTGGGCCACGACTGCCAGCTAGTATCGTCCCAATACACCAACTGTCTGTTATCGACGAATCTAAGACTAACAGTCAGCTACCAGCACGACCACCCAGAGTATACAAAACATTTGGATTCTTCGATTGTATTTTTCTTTTTTCTGCTAATTGGCATATTTTATCTAAACTCCCGTTATCCTTGCCTTGGATCGTGTCACTTCTTCAATTGTTTGCGGGGTTCATCTAACATTCGGACCCTACAGCAAGTATTTTATAACAAAGGTTTGGACCAAATAATCGAATTAGGCTAGAGTTGTTTTATGACGGACATGTGGATTTTTATTATTAAACACGTATGGCTGCTACAGGTATTTGTGGATGGGAAACGACGACTGGGAACGTTTAATTAGGTTCGTGTTCGTTATTAATGTCCTTAGAAGACATGTTCCACACAAAGCTCCGATTAAACTAAGTAATTAAATTTAATAAGTTCAGTTTTTCATATGCAACACGCTCGATGGTGGAACAGTTTTTCTACGTTTCACTGAAGGTGATTTTTGTATAAGAATGGCACTACAGACGATATCGTTGGCTTCAGTGGTGAGTATAAAAAGTTGTGAGAAGTCGGGAAATTACATAATTGGTAGCGAAGAATGCACTCGATTTCTTTTCCAGGTCTTTAACATTTTTATTCCATATAAATGTTTTGTCGAATCGGAATCACCTAAGGGGAGGACTTCGGCGCGGATTTGTTGATGTAGGCGGCTATCTGTGAATTGACAGATTCAAACGAGATATCTGTTTGTTGTGGAAAGCTTCATTTCAATATTGGTGCCGGTGTGTTCTAGTTTGAATACTTCGTCATAATACAACCGAAAAATAGCTTCGTTGACGAAGAAGGTACAATTTACTGGGCTCAATTTCAATCCGGATTTACGAAGGCCTGTGAATATTTGGAGCTTCATCAATGCGCAAAAAAAAAAAAAAAAAAAAAAAGAAACTACAGTGAAACAAAAAGGAGAACTGTTTATTGGTAAGACTTTTTTTTCCCAAGTGAAGGTAGTTTTATGACGGTCAAGTGTGGCGAGATTCTTTGCCTTTTCCAGTGTTAATGAATATGGAATTAAGAGTCGACACTGGATACGAATCAAGATCCCTGAGTATCTTGTTGACACGAAGTTCGTGATTATTCGAGCCGTGCTATTTTTCTTGCGTAAAGCAGAGATTAGACTGTTGAACCCATATGGATGTTCACAGAGTTTGAGGATTCCTTTTGTGACAATATGTACAATTTCAGTGTTGGTATTAACTTCCAATGCCTGAACGATAGGATGTTATTTTTGGCTAAGGTACTGACCATTCGTACGCATGCAAATTCATCGCGACCAACTGATCACTGCCGACTACGTCTTCTACCAATCCACTCGCCGATTCAGGTCCAAATTCATCGCGATTGATGTGATTAGGTAGGGACTGCACTAATTTTTTCCCCAGTATCTGGTTGCTTGATAAAACGATTCTACAAGTGGTTAGGGCTTGGGCTTCATATGCTGTGTTGGAAAGTAAATATTTTTGCCAAAACGACTTTCGAGAAGAGTGGATTTGTGTGTGATATATCACTAGTCGTAATTATGTAACTGAATTTGATATGCGTTCCGGTGGTTGCCTAATTAAGTGATCAGTGTTTCGTGCCTGAAGATGTTTTGGTCATTGAGAATTTAAATAATCGAGTCTGTAAGAAATATCTGTTCTTTTGAGAATGAACGAGTTGTAGTCACCAACAGTGATATCACAACTTAATGAGCCAAGAATAGAGGCGTTGCCAGCGATACCATTAATGCAGGCGTTAGATATGACCATGGCCTATTGTGATTGTTCGACAAAAGTAACGACGTAAGTAGTACAGCTGGAATTCAATATATGAACATCGCTGAAGAAGTAATTGTCGGCGATAAAATTAATTCTGATGAATGTTGATAGGCTAATGGAAGATAAAAATGTGATGACAGTATGTATTGCGGACTATGAACGACGTTTTGTTCGGTCTTTACTGAAAATTCAGTCCATTGAATTGATTAATGACGGTATCACTGGGTGTTCCATCTTTCATTAATGTGATGTGGAGACTTGTTTAGTTGCCATATATGGCGTTGACGTGTGCCTGGTTACGGGGTGGGTGGTGATGTGAGCAATTTTGTCCCATGAAACCCAAGCGACCCTGTTTATAAGTCTGGTAAATAGCATGCTGCAGTTTTGTCCACCGTTTTATAATTTTTATTCTAATTTTGGTTAGAGATGTGGTTAGTGTGGCTTTATATGTTGCTGTTGGAAGGGCTCGATTTGTCGTAGTCGATTGAGCGAGCCAATTGCCTGTTTCTCTTGTGCAGCTGCTGGCTTAACTTGGACAATGTATAACTAGAACCGACTGGGGTGACAATTTGATTAGTTGCACAAGTATGATTTATGTGCACGGTGAAATCGGAAGCAGTTAGAACATTGGTTTTGATTCCTCATTTTAGGTATCATTGGGTCTCCGTTTTTTCACTTTTTTGTGGGGGGGGGGTAGCGTCTGTCATTGTTTTTACTAGGTGTGGATAAATAGGCCATAACCTTTTCAGTTACTGTGCTTTACATGAAAATGGAAAAAAAGTGTTTGCTATTATTTCTGCGTTTCTGTTGTTCGCCTTACACTTGGCTTTGAATAACGATTTTTTTAAATCAGCCTGCAAAATGCCTGTTTTTTTTTTCATCTTGTCGTTGGAATTTTTATGCACTTGTTGAGGTGGTGGAACTTCGACATTTAGCTGCCGTGGACGGAGATAATTTAAAACTGGTCGTTGGCGAAGGCGTCTTGTTGTGATTCCTCCATTTATTAGAATACGCCTTCATTTAATAATTGCTTGTCAGCCTTAATAAATCTGTTTTCCATTGAGTTCCGGCTTTGTAATGCGTTGGTTTTGTTCAAGTCGGTCATAAATCGATTGACATCATTGTCATTTCTTGATACCCCCCCTCTCGTTTCGTCAAGGAAACATTGTTGTTGTTGCATCCGTAAATTGTAATCTGCAGAATTGTAGGCTATGTTGGTGTTTTTATTTGTTAGTTTTCAGTGGGACCATTATTTCGGGGAGTTCATCGATTATTTTTCCCTTGAATTCATCAATCGGTTCAATGTTGATTTTGAGATCCAGAAACGAGCTTCTCTGTTGCTTGATGAGATCATGTATTTCTGAATGCTACATCTGGAAGAATCCCTTTTTTAGGCACTAAAGAAACGTTGCAACGTTCATTGTGATACTAAGCTTGTGTGAGTGGTTAAGCAGATAAGTGACGTGTTGTTTTTTTAATATCGTAGATAACGGTAAATATTGTTGATCAGTTTCCTATTTCCTTGACACCAGTTATTATATACACGTTTAAGGTAAGGCAAAGAAGTAAAAGTGAAAGAAAGAAGAAAGACTGACTTTACTGGGGCAAAAGTAGTATTATTTGTCCACCAGACAAAGGGTAGAAACTACAGTATATGGCAGTCGTGAACGTGGGGGAAACTATAGAGTATATGTTCTTGAATCGATCACAGAAACATTCAGTCTGTGGTGTGTTCTGATTGGCCAAAAATGTCGTCCTTGTTCACATGACATGTTCGCATAGCAAACAAGCAGCGCCCCTTATTAGGGTCTCCAGACTGTTTTATTTTTACTTGTGATGAATGGAAAGGGTCGTGGATGTTGACGAGATTAGAATTTTATTTCGTAACACGAATTTTTGTGACTGGTTATCTTATATATTGAATCTGGTAATCTTTCTATAAATATGATTTGAAGTGAAACTATTCGAATAGAATTACATACACACAATTCTTCAATACCTATATAATTCTTCAAAGAGTTTTCTAACCTGTATACTTATGTTTGTTGCTTCTATCAAAAAAATGAAAATGCTAGTTCATAAAATCTAATCACAAAAATAACAATAATTGATCTCGGTAATATTGATATAATTTATATAATTGATGCAACAGGTTTTTTAAAATGTCAAACAAAACCGATCATTTCTTTGATTTTTACAAGTTTCTTCATTTAAAAGAGGAAGTTGTTTTATAAATATGAAATCACATTCAACCAGTCATTTTTAACAAGAGTGTGTAGCATCGTTCCTAAAACAAAACAAACAAACACACCATGAGGATTCTAGAGATGCTAACATCGTCAGAACTGACTTTGGTGTCTGTTCTAGGGACACTTGTTTCACGACGAACACTCATGTGGAGCAATTCGACTAATGATAGTTCTGTTTCAATTCGAGTTCCATGAGAGACACATTCCCCATTTTAGCAGCGTGTGTGACCCACAACATTAACTGATAGAAACTTAAGAAGTCAAACTTGGCAAGCAATACTAACAAGCAAACTATATGAACATTTCTACATGAGCAGGACGACTACATACATTTATTTTTACTTTATTTGCTTTCGCTTTCACCAAATACATTCTCGTTTGTTTTCTTTTTTTTTTCGTTTATTTAAGCAAAAAACCAAGATCAACATTCATTTCGTTTTCTCTCACTATCCAGAAAGTTTTTTTTTAATAGCAGCATTCGCTTTCTCTCGTCGCTAAGAGGAAGGAGAGAAATCGTGGTCATGTTTCCATGTTAATGGTTATTGCCAGCCAGCCAGCCTTTGGCCCCAACAACGGCTTATATCTGCAATTGTACCGAATTAAATGCATTCTAATTTCATTTAAGGTTTGTATTTTTAAAATAAGAAGGTACGATAATCATATGAGCAGTTATGCAAAAATTTAAATTGTTCACTTATATTTTCGATCCGATTTATGTACTGACTTTCGATTTTAAAATTTGAGAATATTTAACGTAACAAATTGAACATGTAAAAGAAAATCAATATTTTTTAATAAAAATGTATATAAATTTTTCATCAGTTTTCTAAATTAAATGTTCAAGAATGCTTTTTTCGTCCCTAACCGTTGTAATTTATTTAAAATGTACGACAATTTTTATTAAATAATTAAATAAGTGAGAAAAGAGGCAGCACTTAAAAAAAAAAAAAATAAACATGTCTTTATTTCAGGTACATAATGTTAGTTTACAATGGAGGTAATTTTTATGGACATTTTTTCAACAACAGTAATTAAGAAAGGACACATAGCACAGTGGATAAAGCCGTTAGTTAGTGACAGTGTAAGTTCAATACCTAGAAGTATTTTTACCTAATACGAATAACACGGTGGAGAATTTGTAGAGAGGAATTAACAGGAGATAACTGACATCCATTAGACATGGCACGTGGAAGTAGAACAGTCTGCCCCAGCGAGCGAAATAAAGGGTTCAGTTCGACATTCCAACCACCTTAAGAAGGCCGGAGCGTACAACGGTCGAAACGTTGTGATAAATATGACAATGAGGATGATAGTACGAGCAATATAAATAGTATAAATTTTATTGTACGAATTATAATTTAGTGTATCTTCCATTAAGAAATTCAAGTTTGAATTAAAAATTAACCCCCTCCACATTTTGGAGGATACTTATAAAATATTTAAAATTTGAATTGTTTTTTTGCATATTTTGAAGTGTTCAGTTTGTGATGATCAAGATTCTAATTTATGATTTAAATATTCAAATGAATTTTTGTGTATACAAAGCAATCACATAAAACAAAGAATTGTTAATTCAACGTGATAGTTCGTGATAGTCATCATTATTTTCAGTAAACATTCAAAACGAATTTAAATTGATTGGAATGGGTTTTTTAATCATTAAAAATGGTTGATTTTATTTTTAGCCATATTTACAAATCTATCGGTACAATTCATCTTATTAAAATGTTTCAAAATAAAAAATACTTTTCTGAAACTTTTAGGAAGAATAGCTGATTTAAACTTTAATTAATCTGATTTGAAACGAATATTAGTTACTTTTAGTTTATCGCAGAAAAGCATTTTTTAGCACGAACGAGGATGTTTTATTGCAATAGTTGTAAAAAACGCCCCATAAAACTTTTATGAGGCGTTTTTTACAATTATTGCAATAGAAAATTTTCTACGGGGTCATATCTGTAAAAATTACTTGACAAATGTAACGTGAGCTCATTTTTATAATGTTTTTTAATTACCTAACCTTTAAAAAAAATGAAAATATTCTGAGTAATGTAATATTTTATTGAATTTTAAGTACTATTTATTATCTATTACTCTTATTTTGTGATAATGTCGTGTATGGACGTCCATATTTACAAAGGTCCATACGTTTCTATACAAAAAATTTCAAAATACTTTTTAAAATACTGAGGGTCGCTCATTTGTAGCAAATTTGTTAATTTATGATTAGAAAATATAGTTTTTACCTAATAGGAATAACACCTAACCGCTACAAATAATACAGAACTTTAAAAGATCCAAAAATTTATAAATTATTCGAATTAAAATTTTTAAAAATTAAAAACAATTCTTGTAAAAATTCATTATTTATTGAATTGTTTTTTTCTTAAGGCAAAAATAATATATCTTAAAAACAATTAAAGGTTTCTCTTATTAAATAATGTTTTATTTTTATTTTTATTTTACGATTCAGAGCAAATCTTCGGTAGGGATTGTTTTATAAACAAAAATTGATGCAATTCTCCAGGGTTTTTTGTGCTTCCCATCAAAAATGAATTTCTCGAAATTTCATAAAATTGAATAAGTGCGTGTGTATGTAGGGGTGGTGGTAACAATTTTTACCAAGATTTTCTGAAAAGGAAACGTTTCTAAAATATTTAATTTATTTGTGTTGTGAATAAATCCTCAAAATTTCTTTGTAATCCGGCAATTTTTGTAAGAATTTCAAATTCAGTGTGCTTCACTGCAAAAGACGCTAAAATTTTTAATGCTAATTTATGGTCGCTCGCTGACGCAAGAAAAAAAAGAATTTAACCAAAATTTTGAAGGTTTTAAAAAAGATTTTAAAAAATACAATTCAATAGTCAAAAAAATCCTTTGGTCTGTCCTCTTAATACAGCAAATATTTTGTTTGACGATATAACTTTGTTTTTATTAAGTTTGGACCATTTTTTCATCATATATGCTCAATTATCGAATCTTTGGAGGTACTTAAAACCTAAAAATAACAATTTACTCGTTTACTTTTAAAAATAATTCAAATCCGATAAGAGTTCTTAATTCATTTTTTTTCCATTTAGTGTCAGTAGAACAGTGGAGTATAAGAGTAAAATTATCTTAAGAAAAAAATTTTCTTGACTTACAAAGCCACTTCGTGTATTTTTTAATTGTTGTAATTCCAATTCTAAATGATATTTTTGTAAAAAATTACAGATTTTTTTTCTTTAAAATAAATTTTAATAGTGAATTTTTTTTGTTAAGATCAGGGCGAAACCTTGAGGTCAAAAAAAAAAAATTAAAAATAGAAAACTGTTTTAGGCAAGAAATTTGGGTGAATTCTTTGATTCGCATACCGTATATATACTCGCGTATCATGCGAATTTTGAAGAGCTAATTTTGAAGCTAATTTTAAGGGGGTTGCATCATACACGAGATATAAAATTAGCCTATGTACTGTTGGTCCTGGCTACGCCGTTGACCAAATTACATTTCCATTTACTGTAGTTAAATTAGCTTCAAAATTAGGTCTTCAAAGGTCGCATGATACGCGAGTATAGTATATTTTTTATTTAGCCATGTAGCATTTAATTATGAATGTACGTGAAAATGTTTTTCAAGATTTGACAAGCAGATCGTGTTCACCGAAAATATAAAATTTACTTTGAAGAATATGACTATATACACTGCAATTAAGATGTTATTTATAAGTGTAGCTTAGTTAGTAATATGTACTTCCACTATTTCGCATAAATTTTCGATACCTAAAGTTTACTTTAAAATGAATTTTTAAAAATGAAAAAACCTTCTTGAAGATTTCATTTTAGCTTTAATTGAAAGTTAAATGATTAAATTTATTATTTTCAGTAAGTAAAATATTCTGTCGTTTTTCAGATAGAAATTATATAGATTGGAATGTCAAATTTAATTTCAATTTTTTAAAATTTTCTTAAAAGCGGCCATTTTTTAATTTTAAGAAATTTGTAAACAAAAAATTATCGATTTTAAAATTCTTTCAAAAAAATATTTCTGACACGTTATTTGAGTAAAATTAGAAAATTTAAAGTTGAATTCATCTAATTTGAAATAAATATTACTTATAACATAAAAAAAATAATATACAACCATTTATTTAATGATTAGTCCTGCTAATCATAGCTTATCTGTGGCGATAATGGATGGCCGATGAGTGAGGAAGCCATGACAGCGAGTATGGCTGGCTAGAATTGATACAAAATTTAAGAAATCTAAGTGAACGCATTTTTTTAAAACTACAAATGAACATATTTTCCGCAATTATCTAATAATTTATTGACTTTTATTTACCTTTCAAAGATGTTTAAAAAAAAATTAAAATGCTATAAAATTTTCTTAAATTAAATTAATTTCTCTGTAAAGAGACGAAACTTTTAGATCACGTGATCGTTTCATAAAAATGTCACGTTTAGACTTTCATAGATGAAAATAGGGAAAAAATTAAGTAAGAAAATAAGAAATAAAAAATTATTTTAAAAATAGAAGAGTGTAACTACGTTTATTAATCTTTTCAGTTTTGGATTCGTAAATTTTGTTTCCACTTAATCACTATATGACATCCGGGAAATATCCCAATACAGAATTTTACACGATTTTAAACTATTATAAATTATTATAATTAAAATTTAAAAAAAAAAATGAAAAATTCTTGTAAAAATGAATCGGAAAATTTTTATTTCTTCAGACAATATTGTTCTTAATTTAACTTATTTACAAAAGCAATTAAAAGCTTTTCTAATTAAATAATGTCATAGTTTTATCGCATTCATTATTTTTCAATTCAGAGCAGATTTTCAGTTAGAAAAGCACAAAAATGCCAATGTTATTATTATGCCACCGTGATGGCGTAAAGAAAACAAGATTTTAACTAAAAATTTAAATTTCGATGGTTTTAGAAAAGATTAAAAAATTTCAAAAAATACTTTGGTCTTTCATCTTAATGATAACATAAACATTTTGACGATAATACTTTATTTTTTATTAAGTTTGTGGCCTTTTTCATTACGCTATGCTGATTTCCCGTGAAAAAAAATGGAGGTACCTAATTTGTTACAAAGCCACAAGTACAAGGTACCCAATGAGGCTCGAACTCACTACACAGTAGTAATAGTCAAGAAGACTATCGTTAACCATAATTCTGTTCCAAGGTAACAAATAGTGCTATTATGGTTAAACTGTAGCTATCGCTTTTGAAGATGTGCCCAACTATGCAATATTTGCATCAGAATATCGTCTAAAACAAGCGCGCATTCGTTGGTTGAGAATTCTGCCTTGATAGTCGGTGTATTAGTTAAGCTAAACGTCAAAAGATGTTCAATTCTTTCGTAGAAAATTAGTTCATGAAAAGTAATGAAAAACTTAACTTCACACCCATTTTAGAAAAGAAAATTCCTATTAAATCATTGCGATTTTGGTTAAATTTTTGAGAGGGCAATCGGCCATTTTGAAAATATGCAGGCAGCAGGTAAATATTCAGTCAAATTGTGATTAAATCAAAACACTTGCACAATGTTTTATAACTGAGAATACAAAACGAAAATATTTTCCAATAGATTTATCGTGATTTTTTAAATGACTTGAAAAAAAAAAGTTAGTCTTTATATTTCTGATGTCTTCATTTTCAGTTAAATTAAATGCCAAATAATGTTTAGATTTATTTTCTACTTCAGTCACAAAGAAATGGATAATAAAATACTTTAGAATGAAATTATAAATAAAAACAAAAATAATTAAAAATAAAAATGAAAATGTTACCCAATAATATCAGGGAATGTATCATCCAACTCCATATTTTCATTTGATTCCATCGATTTCTGCAATGCGATCAAAATGATGGCGATATGAGAATGGCTTGATCTTTTTTCTGCCAATACAAAAAAACAAAAAAAACACTAGATATTAAACCCTACAAATTGCAATCCCCACACAAGCTCGTCAATTCACCTGTCTGACGCAGAAATAAAAGAAATGAAAATTCACGTGACAATAAAATAATTCAAAAGAAAAACGAAAAAGATGTTAATTTGTTAAAACGGGAAATATTTTCCTGTTTGAAAAAGAATGGGGTATTGTTGGAATGATTGGTGGTCAGGAAGCAATGTGCAGTCCATAATGCCACTGAACCAGCGTATCAATTATTGACCCGACATTAGGCGGGTCCCGGGTGATTATAGTTTGATCATCTTATTGTTGAATATTTATTATTGCTAAAAAAGCATAGCTATAACCTAGTTTGTCATTAATTAGATATTAAGGGAAACAATGGATACTCTGTGTAGTATTCAAGAGAACAGGATGCGATCTTACAAAATACAAATAATGGATTTCTGCACAATTTCGCTGACACTTTCATGCTGTGTCTTAGAAACTAGTTAAATCAATTCTCTGGCTGACTGGACTTAGCTATCCTGTCGCTGGTTATTTCATTAAAAAATATTTAGTGTGTTAACAACACAAATCAGGCTTTCTTTTGCTTAACAATTGTTTCAACGCTGCTCTTAATTTCTATCAATAGGAGTAGAGATCAAATCATGACAAGAATAAACTGTTCTTGTTGACAAATTTTATTTCATCCCTTTTTAATGTTTTACTCTCAATGCCAAGCAAATCTGAAAGAAAATGAAGCAAAAATCAATCTAGACTGATTTTTGCTTCATTTTGCTTCAGTTTTGTTTTGCTTGATAGATTGGAAGCGTTTTCTTTCTTTCTTTTTTTTTTTTACACGAAATCATAACAAAATAAATGAATGACGGGTGATGGACAGAGAAACAACATTTCATGCAAATGAAAGTGAACATGAACGTAGAAAATATAAAAGTAAAAAATTACTTGCTGAATTGAGGATTTGCTTCTTGAAAAAGGAATAAGCAATGTGTCAACACATTAAAATGACGAATACATTTTCAATAACAGGAGTTCAAAAGATTTTTATCTATTAAGAACTATTGTTACTCTACTTTTTAATATTGAGAACTTTGCTTATAAAAGTCAGCTTGCCTTTAAATGCGTTACACTACATTGACTGGACTACGTGTTTTGTTAGGTAAGCGTTAACAACCTGAATGCATTTTATTGAGAATTTGAAGAAATTGGCCTCTTTTTATCGATGGAATATTTTGGTGAAATCATTTTCCAAAGAAGAAGTAGAGTTTTTTAATTGCAGTATTTTTCACTCAAAATCGCTAAGTTTCTCACCCTAAACAATTTTGAGAGAAAATTAACTCAACTTCCCAAATTAAATGTTTCCACTCAAATTTATTAAAAGTACAATGATTTTCTCAATAAAAATAAAAATATATATAAGCACTGAGAGAAAAATCATGTTTGTGTCACCTAGTTGCGATATTCTTCATGAAATTGAAATGCAACTATGCCATGAACAGCGTGAAAACATTAACTTTTAAACATACATTGTTTTTATTATTTTCAGAACACTTTTAACAAATATGATACTCAGTTATCGTTAGTTGGTTTTATCGCAGTAATTCAACAATGTTCACTGAATTTATAGCGAGGAAAGTGAGCGAAACAAAAAAAAAAAACATATTCTGAACAAAATACAATATAAAGCAAAAATATATTTTGAATAAAAGTTTTAAGTCTACATTCTGTTACGTAGGTAAAAAAGCATTAACAGTGACAGGCCAAAGGCGACATAAAAAAATATGAGCCTAGATGTGATTTAAAAGTAGAATCTACAAAGATACATTAATGTCCGTAACTTAATGATGAAAAAGAATGTATTTATTTTACAAAATAAATACTTATTTTTCAACTTAATCCAACGCTTTTTAATTAATCACATATCTGAAACAATATTCAGATAAAAATTCAGCTGTGTCGGGCTATGGATTTATTGATTCCTCTTTCGTAAATGAAAGAAACTTTGAATATTTACCGATAGTTTCCGAGAACAAATCCTGACTTATAATTTGTACAATGTCTCTTCAGATATTAAGCAAAAAATTAATATAAGAAGAGAAAAAAAAATCAGTTTATGGTTTAGGAAAGTGAAATGATGCTGGGGCAATATGAATAAAAAATAAAACAATATTAAAAAATAATAATCGATGTGACTGACAGAAACAAAAAAAGAAAAAAGAAAAAATCAACTAAGAAACAGTTTTTTTTCTATATTTATAAAACCAGGAAACCCTTACTTTCAGAAAACTTTTTTCATAGCTTATGTATACAAAAACTTATAGTGCCAAATCAGTTTAGCTGGTCTTAGATTTTTTTGTATATTTACAATTGTCTCAACTGTTTATAAATGAATTGATAATACCCAATTCCTCAAAGATTATTATTGTGAAATTCTTTATGGGATTTCAAAATGGACCTGTTGTGTGTTACTGATATATTTGGCCCATTCTTCATTTTTCAAAATTTATAGAATTAACTAAAAATGCCAAAAATAGAAATAAGCATCTCCAACGAAAAGCGATAAGTTTTAAAATGAATTTTCAAAAAGGAAAAATCTTTCTTGAAGCTTTTATTTTAGTTTTAATTTTAAGCAAATAAACTAAATTTAAAGTTTTCAATAAGCAAAATACTTTGTAGTAACCCGGATATAAGAGAGTTGTCGGGGCCGGAGAAGAAGTCTCTTATATCCGGATTTCTCTTATATCCGGGTTTGGTCTATTTTGTTTAGGTAAGTATGGCTCTAATTTGGGACCAGAGAAAATCACTCTTATATCCGGGTTTCTCTTATATCAGGGTCTCTTATATCCGGGTTACACTGTATTTCAAAACTAATTTAAATTGACTAGAAGAGTTTTTTAAATCGCTAAAATCGCTGATCTTAGCGCCATTTTTTAGAATTAATCAGGACAATGTAATTCTCTTTATTAAAAAATCTTTCAAAAATAAAATATTCTTTTCTGGAACTTTATTTCAGGAATATTAGCTGGTTTAAAGTTTAATTAATCTGATTCGTAACAAATATTACTTTTAGTTTAGAATATCACAGAAATATATTTTTAACACATAGTTAAGTGTTTATTTGACTGCTTGTCTGAGAGCCAGAAATTTATCTAATTTTTTTCCTACACGGGGCATATCTGTATAACTTACTTGAAGAATATAACGTGAGCTTCTTTTTATATAATTTTTAAATACACAGTAATAATTTAGGAAAATATTCTCTAATGTTTTGTTGAACTTTAGGTATTTTGGCCTTAAATTTACTGTAGTTATCGCTCTTATTTTTTATAATGTCGTGTAGGGACAGCTGTATTTACAAAAATCGGCACGTTTATGCATGCGCGCACGCGCACACACTCACACATGCACAAAAGAAATTCTTTTTAAAATATTGGGATTCACTGTAGCTTTTCCATTTATGATCAATAAAGTTTTTACTTAACATTTACTTAATATAACCTAAATTAATACATTAATTAATTTGGAATATTTAACATTTTAGAAATTATTCTAATTAAAATTTTCATAAAATTAAAAAAAATCTTGCAAAAATTCATTATTCACCGAAATTCTTTTTTCTTACACAATATTATCCATAATATATCATATTCATAAAAGCTATTAAAAAACTTTTCTAATTATTAAATAATATCTTAGCTTTATTGTATTTTTTATTTTAATATATAGAGCAGATTTTCTGTAATTGTGAGTTCCTGTCCTATGCACATACGCACGCACACACACAGAGAAAAAAAGGAGTTAAATTCTCAAGTGAAACTAATATAAACATTAAATAATTAATAAATTTAATACATTAAATTAAACAATAATAAATTTCTTGAAATTTAATAAATTTAAATAAGTGTGAGGCAACAGATATAAAAAGAGTTTCACCAAGATTTTCTAAAAAACAAAAAATTCTAAAATATTTCATTCATTTCTAAAAAAAAAAGTCCTGGAATTTCATTAAAATCTGACACTTATTTCGTTTTTACAAGAATTTCCAAATATATTTTTCACCTAAAGAATGACGCTAAAATTTCCTTTATAATTTGATCATGCACTCTCCGCTATTAGTCACTAAACTGATTAGGTGCAGCAGTTTAGAATTTTACGTGTGAGACCTCAGTCCATACAATCCTAGACGGCATCTCAACTTCTCTTTCATCAAGTATGATAACCATTTTATTTTTAAGATACCCCTTATTTTCCATTTCCAACCTTAATTTTGATAATAAAGCCGATAACTTGGGTTTCGTGATTTTCTCAATTTCACATAAATTGATTCATTTTTACACCGACACTTGATTCTTCTTTTGTGTATCATTAATTACTTTTCATTTATTGGAAATCTTTTTTTAATTTTAACCGTATTTTTAGTGACAACTAACAATAGCCATCCATTATGTAACCTCTTATAGAAATACTTGGATAGTACCTGTAAAAAATTAATTAGGATTTTTTACGTATGGCTCGTCATCTCTGTCTATATCACAAGAGTATTGAAAATAACTGGAGGTACGCGACATCGTGGTTTTCCGCAAAGAGTAGTTAGTAGTGCCGTGAGATGTGAAAATAAAGTAATAAAATTGATAAACAAAAGGCAAAGCTTATATTCTCGTAATCAGTAACTTCTACTGTGAACTGAACACTTTGCATGTGAATAGAGAACGAGTTTAGTGAATCAGAATAGACAATCATAGAAAAAGGAGTACTTTTATATATGTCGCGTTCCTTAAGGACATAGGCGATCATGGCTCTCCACAACTTTCTATCTCTTGTGGTTCTTAGCAGTTTTTCTCTCTTTGCTAAACCCCCTCGTCTCTGTTGTTTTCTTACCGAATCTATTCAATTTGTACAGCGAGGAGAAAGGTTTGAAGAATGTAGCACTCACAGGGCATATGGCAACCGTAACACTTTGTTGACTTGGTAACCACAGAAATATTTGAACAAATATTTCTATTTTAATTTGTTGTATGTTTTGCATGTATTCTGATGTTTTTCTCTCACTTAACAAACCCCACAAAATGCCGTATATTTTCTACACACTTTATCATACAAACTACATGATCTGATCATCACGTGTAAATTAACAAAGAAATCCTTGTTGTTTGTTTGCTGCCCAAAATATATTTACTGTCTATTTTCATTTGATGCATTCTTTTTTGACTGTTCCTTTTCCGCTATGATTTCTTACAACTGACGCTTTCTTTTACTCAACACACAAATTTTAATATATTGAAGGGTCGTATATCGAATCGTAATTTATGAACTCAAAGACGAAAACTACGAAATGTTTGCTCGTGACGATAATACGGAATTCTGTAAAATGTTACTTTTGTGCTCAAAATCGTTTTATTCTAAACCAGTTTTTGAACATACATAGAAAATATTTTGACATCCACTAAGATTCATGCTTTCAAAGAAAAAAGTTTTGGTTGAATGAAAATTTCAGCATGTTTCAAAAAACAAGCCCTCCATGAATTGTTGTGAAATCAAAGAATTATTTTTTTTTTAATAGGATTTGTTTTCTTATGTCGTCGAAACATGCCATTAAGTTTCGATTACAATGTGGCATACCTTCAACATTTGGGTGACGAGAAACCATTGTTACGGTTTTCAGTTTTTCACATTTCTACCGGTAAGAAACAGCAGAGAATAATTTTTCGCATAGAGACCAAAACAAAACTGTGCCCCGTTTTATCCTTGTGTTATTTCATGCGATCATCATTGTACAACCTCTCTTGATAGAGGGGCATGTTATGCCCCATTAAACTACACAGTCTAGTTCAAAAAATTGTTATAATGTATAAATAGTTTTACAAGTATTTTTGCTATTTGAAACCATGACTAACATGTACTCACACCATGGCGCTGTCTACGGATTTTTTATACTGCAATTATTATTATTCTAAAATATTTTCTAATTGAAATTCACAATATTTTCAAAATTTTAACGCAATCACTTGCAAAATAAAAAATGTATGAATTGTTTGTAGCCATGTTAGATTTTGTACGGTAACATTAAAGTGCCTGGAGATTAATTTCCAGCATCCTGGCAATGAGGGGTGTTAAAATTTAACATTCAAGTATACAGATATTCTAATTTTGATATTTGACCATGAAAATGTATTTTATTTCAACATTCTATTTCTTTACACATCAATTGCTACAACTTCATGGAAAAGATAGTAGAGTGGTTTCCTGTTGGCTTCTTAACGGTTTGGAATTCAAAATATTCCTTCCAAACTGGCTGCCACACATGGTTAGAGAACCTGGTCTACACTACTATTTAACCCTTAGCTGGTGGAGAAGAAATGTATTCATGTGGTTTCTTATTACATTTGTGCGAATGTGAACGCAACAAACTAGAAGGGAATTTAAACTCGACTTGCCGATTCCACTTTCCGTGCTGATAATTGTTACACAGACACAAATAGCAATACGTGACGAGAGAAACAAATTACAAAACGCCCCCAATTTGTATAAAAGTTAATTTTATTCTCGTAGTCTATTGGTAAGATTAGAAAATAAAAATGGTTTCAATTATATAGAATCAAAGATATTATTTAGGCTTTAAAAGTGGTTTAGACAGTATATGAAAATCTGTATATAATGTATAATATGTATATAATGGTGTAAAATTATTATATATGGGGAACTTTGGCACGATGTATACACAGATTTTAAACATTTCCATAAAAGAATTTAGCAATTATTTTTATAAATTAATTTATCCATGGAATAAGTACCATAATTCCTTAAAAATATTCTTTTCATGAATAAATTTTCATAAATTAATTTTAAATCAATAAAATCCATTTTTCAGAAAATCTCAACAAAACCATCTTAAAATTTTAAACAAGGTATTTGTATTACCGCAATATATTTTAAAATAAAATTAAAAAACAAAAGAAAACGTTGCTGTCAAAATTTGTATGGGCACAGGAAGATGAGATTCAAGTGAATGGACACTGGAACATTGGAATTTACCATATTTTAATCTACAGGCATGCCCAAACAGCTTTTAGAGCCACCCGATTTTTAAACCAATGATTAAAAAGTTATTTATCATTTTTCTTTCTTGTAATAAAAAGTCGTTCACCTCCTGCTGATACAACCACTTCGATATATATTGGTGGGAGGGTGTGTAGTTTGCTTCATGTACTTAATATGGATAAAAAAAAAATATATATATAAACTTTGTATAAAAGAAAATAATCATTATATGAATAGTAATCTACGTACTAGTAGTAATATTGTGAGTTCCCGCTTAAAATTTACACGATTTTCCAGAGTACCGATTAGGAAATATCTTTTTAAAATATGATGCTTAAGTATTTTTAATAAGATGTCAGTTTTCAAGATTCCATCATTGTTTACAATATTTTTTAAAAATTCTAGACTCTCAAAAATGAAATAATTGTGATATTTTCATAACTTTTGTATTGTAAATTAAAGTTGAATCATTTTAAAATTAAAGTTTGGATCATTTTAAAATTAAAGTTGGATCATTTTAAAATTAAAGTTTGGATCATTTTTTAAAATTAACAAGAAAATAATTGGTGGTGGGGGAATAGAAATTCGAAATCAATAAAATTAAACATAATTTGTAAAACGTTCATTTATCCAACTTGGAAATATAGTTTACTTTATAAAGACGAGAAATAATATAAAATTTTGCTTTTCTTAATATGCAAACCATAACCTTTTAAAAGATCTTTATGATTATGGAAACAATATGTTATAAATACGGCAATTTTGATCCAACTACTAATTTGTTTTATAGGCTCAAAAAACAATTATATTTTTTATTCTAATTTGTCTTTTTTTTTTAATGAAAATATTTTTTATTATTACAAGAAATTACTATTACGCACCAAATCTGGTCTGGAATGAGTCCTATACATGCGGTTTAAATCTGGTGAGGTCGGAATCCGATAGGCAACAGTCTTCCATGGGTCAATGGGTATGTTTTCTGGCCGAGGTGAAGCACAATAACACTACCTTGTGAATCGACGACTAAGAAACTCCGTAGAATTATGTATGCATTACAGTGCGTTTACTGTTCAATGGCAAACACGTTGTGATACAATGTCTCCTTTTGTTGGGCGGTTACCATACTTAACAGTTACAGTGGACCCGTTCTAACATTATAGTCCGGCGGATTCAATTTCATACTGCTCAGAATGTCTATCCGGAATTTAAAATTTTGGGGCTGTTGTTACTACTGTTATCCGGTAAAAACCAAGAACAGTTGCTATTTTGGAAATAAAATACACCATATTTCTGACGCCATAAATTATCGCACGGTAAAACTGTATTAATTTAAAATTTGCGTCTCATAGTTACTACTTCTCCCTATATTACTCCATACATAATTCGGTTGAGTTCACTTCTACAAGTGGGAAATGGCAAAACTGGCCAACGTTCCGTTGTTTGTAATTTTATGACGCTTCACTTACTTTTTTCAAAGCTACGACAAGGGTCTACTCAATGTTTTATTTCTAAAACTAATTCTATATAAGTTTCTATGCCTAAGATAATCGTTGCCTTTCCTTGAAATACTATTGTGCAAAATAAAAAATGTTTCACGATTAAATTTAATGAAATATTTTACCGGCTGAAAATTTGTCTTAACATGTAAAATATTTTAAATTTTCAAAAAAAACTTCGTATACTTGACACAATTTTATTGTATTTCCATTAGTTCCTCAGTTTCGTCTTCTTACCGACAGGTGTATATTTTTAAAAAGAAGTGATATCTTTCCTAAAAGCCAGTCAAGTTAGAGTATTAGAGTTGAAATGGTAATGATGAATGAGTTGTATTTTGAATGAAATAAGGTGGTAAGAAATGAATATCTATTACAAGGCTGGATATCCACTCAAGGTTGTGGATTACAGCAATAATGGTAAGTGATATGAAGGAAATAAGGTGGTAAGAAATGAATATCTATTACAAGGCTGGATATCCACTCAAGGTTGGGGATTACAGGAATAATGGTAAGTGACATGAATGAAAGGTGGTAAGAAATGAATATCTATTACAAGGATGGATATCCACTCAAGGTTGGGGATTACAGGAATAATGGTAAGTGATATGAATGAAAGGTGGTAAGAAATGAATATCTGTTACAAGGCTGGATATCCACTCAAGGTTGGGGATTACAGGAATAATGGTAAGTGATATGAATGAAATAAGGTGGTGAGAAATGAATATCTATTACAATGCTGGATATCTACTCAAGGTTGTGGATTACAGGAATAATGGTAAGTGATATGAATGAAAGGTGGTAAGAAATGAATATCTATTACAAGGATGGATATCCACTCAAGGTTGGGGATTACAGGAATAATGGTAAGTGATATGAATGAAAGGTGGTAATAAATGAATATCTGTTACAAGGATGGATATCCACTCAAGGTTGGGGATTACAGGAATAATGGTAAGTGACATGAATGAAAGGTGGTAATAAATGAATATCTGTTACAAGGATGGATATCCACTCAAGGTTGGGGATTACAGGAATAATGGTAAGTGACATGAATGAAAGGTGGTAAGAAATGAATATCTGTTACAAGGATGGATATCCACTCAAGGTTGGGGATTACAGGAATAATGGTAAGTGACATGAATGAAATAAGCTGGTAAGAAATGAATATCTACTACAAGGCTGGATATCCACTCAAGGTTGGGGATTACAGGAATAATGGTAAGTGATATGAATGAAATAAGGTAGTAAGAAATGAAAATCTATTCCAAGGCTGGATATCCACTTAAGGTTGGGGATTACAGGAATAATGGTAAGTGACATGAATGAAATAAGGTGGTAAAAAATGAAAATCTATTCCAAGGCTGGATATCCACTCAAAGTTGGGGATTACAGGAATAATGGTAAGTGATATGAATGAAACAAGGTGGTAAGAAATGAATATCTATTACAAGGCTGGATATCCACTCAAGGTTGGGGATTACAGGAATAATGGTAAGTGATATGAATGAAATAAGGTGGTAAGAAATGAATATCTACTACAAGGCTGGATATCCACTCAAGGTTGGGGATTACAGGAATAATGTTTAGCGATATGAATGAAATAAGGTGGTAAGAAATGGATATCTATTACAATGCTGGATATCCACTCAAGGTTGGGGATTACAGGAATAATGGTAAGTGATATGAATGAAATAAGGTAGTAAGAAATGAAAATCTATTCCAAGGCTGGATATCCACTTAAGGTTGGGGATTACAGGAATAATGGTAAGTGACATGAATGAAATAAGGTAGTAAGAAATGAAAATCTATTACAAGGCTGGATATCTACTCAAGGTTGGGGATTACAGGAATAATGCTAAGTGATATGAATGAAATAAGGTGGTAAGAAATGAATACCTATTACAAGGCTGGATATCCACTCAAAGTTGGGGATTACAGGAATAATGGTAAGTGATATGAATGAAACAAGGTGGTAAGAAATGAATATCTATTACAAGGCTGGATATCCACTCAAGGTTGGGGATTACAGGAATAATGGTAAGTGATATGCATGAAATAAGGTGGTAAGAAATGAATATCTACTACAAGGCTGGATATCCACTCAAGGTTGGGGATTACAGGAATAATGTTTAGCGATATGAATGAAATAAGGTGGTAAGAAATGAATATCTATTACAAGGCTGGATATCCACTCAAGGTTGGTGATTACAGGAATAATGGTAAGTGACATGAATGAAAGATGGTGTTAAGAATTCAATATCTATTACATTCATATTTTTCCAGCTTATATTCATGAGTCCAGTGGAAATTTCATCTGAAACAGAAACGTTAAATTAAACATCTGATCTGTTTCTGAATTAAACAACCACATTTCAAAGTGTTAACGACGATCAATAAAAATTATATTAGTAGCAAAACGATTGAACGCCCTAAATCTATTGCGACTTTGTTATGTCTGCAAAGATCTCACAATGTTAATTTGTACATTTTTCATACCTGAAAATACTTCCCGGGATCTTCCCTTCTACCATTTAATTTGTTTCCTACGATCGTGATCGTTGAAATTTTATCGTATATTTCAACAGTTGGTAACGCTTCAATTTGTCATTTTTATATAATGTCTGCAATTAGTAGCGATGTACTAGGAATGCATCAGTAAGTTCTTACCGATTTCCACAATATTCGTTAGCAGTTTCAGCTATGATACTAAATTTAAGGAAAATAAGTACTTGTAAATAATGTTTTTCAGATATTTACTGATCCATTTTTTAAACTTTCGTGATATCTCGCATCTCAGCAATAGCCATAATATTTTTGGAATTAAGCCAAAACAAACAGCATAATTTATCTTAGATAATGAGGTACCATTTAACAACGAATGTAATCATCTTTTGTTTCCTCGCATTTTTTTCAGCTCTGTTGAAGTAGAAACACCTGAAACTCTTAACGTTTTCGTCGAGGATTCGGATTTCATTTATTAAGAAACAGACTTTATTCTGAATAGATGGCATAGAATAGATGGATTGTCATGGCATTTAACAAGCTTAATACCCATCTTTCTTCAAATGATATCCGGATCACGAAAGATTTCGTGTGAGAATTATTATTTATTGTATTTAAAATACAATTGCGGCACAAGGGTAAAATGGGGAGGGGTTGAGACTTGTCATCACTGTCTTATACCTAGCTAATCTGATTCACGACCCATTCACACATTACAATTTCCACATTCACCATAAGAACACCCCCGTCACCATTCAATCCTCCATACACCATAATACCACATCCTTTCAAGGGGAACCTACAAAACGCCCTCCATGCCATAAAAATCAAATGATTATAAAATATATACTTAAAGATTTATGGATGAATAGAATGAGAGGGGAGGGAATGAAACCCCCAAACAAACTAAATATAAACACAAAGTAAACTAAACATAACTGATGTTAGTAGGGTCCGCTCAGCCCTCAAAAAAGAGAGGCCGCTGTATTCTGCTCTTGGACAAAATCAAGAGGCTCTCTCGCTAAGGGAGTGGGAAAAGGAAAAAAATATACGGAGATGGGAAATAAAAAGCTGACGCAGTCGAGATAAAAAGGGGCCGAAACAAACTGAGGAGGTTGGGGATCTCATCTTGGATCATAACCAAAGTGGCAGCCGGGAACAGGAAAGGAACAACTCTCACTCACATTAACTAGGTACACAAAAGCTTGTCTAACCTAACCAGGGTGAGGGCTTCACAGAAAACCACCCCGATGTGACGTAGGGTGACCTAGAAGAGAAAATCATGGCTAGCTCCGTTCAAACGAACTAAGTTCGCCTCTTTCACCCACCTTTCGCTGAAGACTGTCGAATGCAAACGTTTTCTATCAGTTCTATAATCTTCATCTTGAGGAAATCCGATTGATCCCGGGGTTTACGATGGCGCTCAACTCGCGAGATGTAGGGACTGATAGTAAGAAAAGGGAACGCATCCCTAACAATCCCTACCATAATCGAATCTCCTGTCAATGCGTGGTGTAGAAAAGCCAACCTTGAGGCAAGTTTGTGGCTCACCAAGTGTGGCATTCCCAGCCGCCCAGGTGCACAGACTCATCTGTCGACCTGATGCCCGCGTCTCCTCCATAAAATGGAGGATAGCGAGGGCTCGAGCGGCTTCCTATGGTCTTTACAGAGAAGAAGTACGGACAATCGATAAAGGACAATCGGGAAAACGTAAGTGGCACACGCCTCCGCCCTGCCCTGCCCTGCCCTGCCCTGCCCTTCACGGACAACCTCCGTCGACGCCAAGTCTGATCGGCCGCGTCGACCTTTGCTTGTACTTCAGACCACTTTTTCTCCAGCTCGAGGTCGGGTCCAAACCATACTCCATGAATGCGGACAGGACTGTCCGTCCACCCGAAGGGCCCGGAAGATCGACCCCCTTCCAGGTACATAATCGCAAGCCGGACTTGTCACGGTTAATCTTGGCCCTGTCACCTTTTCGTACCGATCAAGCGCCTTCAGTACTGCCTCAATGTCGCCGCGGGACGAACGAAAGCAGATACGTCACCGGCGTACGTGGAAACCCTGGCTCGAGCCCCTCCAGGAACGGCGATTCCACGTAGGGCCGGACTGCACGCCCTGTCCCTCAGTCGGCGAAGGAGAGGCTCCAACATCAAAGCATAAAACAGGGGCGACAGTGGACAACCCTGACGAACCGACCTAGACAGCACAAAGACGCCCGACAGCTTCCCGTTCACCTGTACCACAGCACTGGGGGAGTGATACAGGAGGCTACTCCAGCAGCAGAAGTCGGGTGTGAATCCGGCGGCCTGCAGGACAGCAGCAAGGTAGCGATGATCAACCCTATCAAATGACTTGGACTGATCTAAATTTACACCCTCTATGATTGTGCGGATCAGATGCAGGTCGCTCTGAATTGTTCGGCCCCTCACAGCACAAGTCAGCTCAGGACCCAACAGAGACTCGGCAACTGACTGCAAGCGCTCCTGCGTGATCTTGGCCAAATATTTAACTCTGTGTTATGGGCCTGTCCTCATCTAATTTCCCCCCAACACCATTGCCCTTTTTCAACAGCATGATCACACCCCTGGTGAGCTTGTTGGGGATGGACCCCTGCCGGAACCAGTTGTTGAACACTACAGTCAAAATCGGGACAAAGATGTACGACAACCTATACAACAATTTATAAGGGCAAACCATCTAGACCGGGCGACTTGCCTCTGCCGACCTTCTTCAATGCAGCGTAGACTTTACCCTCCGTAATCTCTCCCTCGCAGCTAGCCGCTTCAGTCGGCGAAAGCCGAAGAAAGTCAGCCAAACACATACGAAACTCATCACGGATATCAGGCTCCTTGGTAAACCGGCTCTCGAAATGCCCCCGAAACGCCTCGCACATATCGTCAGTGGCCTGAAGAGTATGCCTCTCCGGAGTTTTGATTTCACCAATATAACGATCGGAATCTCGACGGATCTCTTCCTTGCGCAAATCTGCGTCCATGTTCACAGCTTCGGAAGACATCTTGCTTAACCTATGTCTAATTACCTGGCCCATGTAGCGCTCGCTACTCAAACGCTCCAGGGCCTCCCTAGCTAAGGCTATCTCTAGGGGATATATTTATTATATTAATAAATTTTCATCAATTAATGTTTCCTTGGTGATTTCAAGAAGGTTCTCTCTAAATCATTTCTCTTCTTTCTACCTTTTATTAGCTGTTTTAGTGGGATATTCATTTGTCTTTGGCACAATGTGATCAATTACGTGTCAGAATTGTGATAGGGATTTCCAATGAATATAGAAAAAATGCAACTGTTTAAAGGTTTGTTTCAGTTTTCTTTTCCATTTTTACTGTTATGTATTTTAGGATCATAATGTATGGACTTTCCTTATCTCCGATTCTTGGAAGAGAATTTAAGAGTTATCTACATATATATGAGTTTACATATTTAAGAGTTATCTACATATATATGAATTTACATATTTAAGAGTTATCTACATATATATGAGTTTACATATTTAAGAGTTATCTACATATATATGAGTTTACATATTTTCTTGACATTGTGATACCGATAAAGAAAATAAGATAAATAAAAAGTAAAAGAAAAAAAGGATATCTCACGGTTTATAATTTAAATAAAAAAAATTAACAATTCCCCAAATCTCAAATATAAATGTAATTACAATAGAATCAATGCAAATAGTTAATAGATATTAACTTAATTTCACAAATTTATTGTGCCCAAAATTTTTACATTAATAACATTAATGATAGCTCAATTCTAAGATTTTACTGTAAAAATGTTTTTACATACCTAACAATTTCTCTTTGAAATATTTAGTACATATTGTACCAGAATCATCGCATACCTTGGCTCTGAAAAGTGCCAATAACACCCCCCCACACACACACACACACATTACAGACACTCTTAAATAAGGTTCTTAATAAACATATCATGTTTTCTTTGGACATAGAACAATTCCTCTTGTTGGTCTACGTAACATGAGGAGGAAGTGTAAAGTATTTATTTATTTCTTCCTCTTCTTTTCTTTTCTTCCCCGCCCCACGAAATTCTAAGTAGACATTATTATTTTTATAGCGAAATCATCAACAGATTAATTTTGCATTAATTTTTAAAGACAGTATTTTTATAACTAAATATTTCTAAATAAATATTTTCCTTTTATTTAACATAGGTACCTGAAAAAACAGCATGGTAAGATGAAAAAAGGCCTCAAACTTAATCGTCAAAATGTATCATGCTTTTATCATCAAAATGTATTACATATAGTTTTATCGTATATGTTATTGCATATAGTTTTATCGACAAAATGTATACCTTATTATTAAGAGGAAAGAGCAAAGTATTTTATATTATTTTATTAATTTTTGAATCCTTTCTAGCACGTTCAAAATCTTGGTTAAAAATCGTGTTTTTTTTATGTCAGCGGTCGACGTAATATTTACGATTAGTATTTTAACGCCTTTTTTCAGGTGAAAACACATTGATTTGGAAATTCTTGAAAAAATCAAATAATTGTCGTATTTTAATGAAACTTTCAGGGGTTATTCACAAATAAATTAAATTATTTTTTAATTCTTTTAGAAAATCTTAGTAAAAAAATTATAATTTTTTACATATATTACCCCTATCCTCACCCCACTTTAATTTCATGAAATTTCGAGAAATTAAATTGCAATCTCAAAATTTGGTTTATTAGTTAAAAGCAGGACTCTTTGGAGAATTTAAATCATCAGTCATTTTTTTGTAAAACAGAAACCCCAGTTACCGAAAATCTTCCCTGAATCGTAAAATAAAACTATTTAATTAGAAAAGCTTTTAATTGTTTTTATAAATAAGATTTATTAAGCACACTACTGTCTTAAGAAAAAAAAATTTCGATGAATAATGAATTTTTGCAAGAATTATTTTCATTTTTTTTTTAAAATTTTAATTATAATAATTTATATAAATCGTTTAAAATTTTGCATTATTAAATCAAAACTATATTTACGAACTAAAAATTCAAAAGCTCAATAAAATTGTTTGTTTAAAATATTTTTTAAGAGATTTTTAATTTTTTTTATGTCTATAAAATATTACGTAACTTACCCCTGCTTGAAAGTATGGTCGACTATAGACGACATAATCAGAAAATATGAGCGATGCCTATAGTAAATTTAAATTCAACATTCCTAAAATTAGATTACGGAAAATGTTTACTTAAAAATTATATATAAAAAAGGCGCTCTACCATCATTTTCTTAAATTATGTTTTAACAGATAAGGTAGCCATAGAACAACAGTAAAGGCGATGACAAATTTAATCATCACTTGTTAAGTGATCGATGAGTGACAAGCGACGGTGATAAACGCGTAATCACCGCTACCGTTTGTTTTAAAAGTTCATTTCTCTGTTATTTTAAACTTAAAGTAAATAATATTTGTTTTAAATCAGATGAATGATACTTTAAATCAGCTAAAGTTTCAGAAAAGTATATTTTATTTTTGGAAGATTTTAAAACCTAGAATTAACTTTTGTTTATTAATGTATCAAAATAGCCGATAGTTATTGATTTTTATCGATTTTCTGAAAGCAAGCAAAAAGTTGAGATTCCAGTCAAAATAATTTCTATTTGAAATTCACCAGAGTATTTTGCTTACTGGAAATAGTAAATTTAATCATTTAGCTAAAAGCTAAAATGAAAGCTTCATGAATGCTTTTTCATTTTTAAATAGTCATTTTAAACCTTATGCATCGAAACTGAGTAGAAGTACCTAATTTAATATGTATGGATAAGATTTTAGACACTAATTTTATTATGAAAAATTTCTGACTCAGGAGAGTAGGTTTAGAATTTTGACATGTTAACCGTTGCACTAGCGTAGGCGCTATGAATGTATGTACAAATTTGAATTTTTTAATGAATATTTGATGTTGTTCCCTGCGAGTAGACTGAAATAAGAACTTAAAAATACATTTATTTGTGGAACAGGAGATAAAATCATCACTTTAGTAAAGTTGTATATATGCACCAAAATTTTCTGCTTTGAATAGATTTTTATCAATTTCAGACAACAACAAAAAAAAATGAGTTATTTACAATGAAATTTGTTCCAATCTCAAGAAAACGTAATTTTGAAAAAATTCTATTTCTTACTGAAATACAAATTTAAAAAAAAGGCCAAGAAAGCTGAATAATATAGAAAATCAAATATCGAGGTTCATATGCACAAGTTAAAATATCATTTTCAGATTGCTACTTCAGTATTCCGAAATTTATAATTTTTACTCAGTTTCAGAGATTTAAATTAATGAATTCATAGGAATATTTGCACATAATATGTATAAATTATTTTAGACTACATGTTATTCTGCTGATGTGGTAACCGTTTTATGAATTTTATGCGATTTTTGAAGTTTCACCTTATTAACCATTTGTCTAAAACTTCAAGAAAAATTATGTTGTAATTAAAAATTATAAATGTAGAAAATCAAAGTTTACAAAAAAATATTAATAACTGAAACTAATGTCATTTTAATACATTTATAATACAGCAATAATATGAAAAATGTTCTAAAACCAGTTTTAGACGTCCTGGATCCATTGATTTTATGATTTGCATAACAATCGTTTTTCTAAAAAAAATTTGACTTCTTCATGAACCATGACTTCTCATGTGCATTCAAAAATAAGTGTCTAAGCTTCTATCTTATAAATAGAAGCTCAGACATCTGGTACTCAAATATGAACCCACCACCTCCTATAATCCCACTATTTTTACCTTGTTGATGTCTCAAACTTTGAAGGCATTTCCTTCCAGTGCTCAATCAGACTTTGCTCCATCCTTCTGACCTATCGAGGATAATACAGCATTCGTTGCTGAAAAGATCGGATCAAAAATCGGTCTTCGTGTATTCTGGTGTTCTTTTGACACGATTTCCATTGTGAATTTCTTTTAAAGAAGACTCGCGTGGGTGTTTTTTCCCCCTTGATTTAAGACCAGACAATTGCTTGCTCTTTCAACGACTAGAAATTTCATAGTTTGAGAAAAAATAAATCTCTCAATAAGGAACACACGAGTAATCAGCAAATAAACCCTTAGATTTCCATAAAAAACGATATCCGCGAGACGCAATATAGTTATCAAAGCCGTACATTTTTTATAAAAAAATTAATTTGGTGCTTGAGGAGATATCTAAAAAAATCAAAAGGAATATTATCATGAAAGGCAAAACCGATTCCTAATAAAAACTAATATTAATAATCCCCATAGATATTAATGAAAAGGTGACTTCAACGAACATTAATCTTAGTAACCAAAATCTAAAAAGATATTGTAATATTTTGAGATTTTTATTTCCCATCGTATATGTAGAAAATGTTCGTAAAAAAAGCCAATTAAAAAAAAAAACTTTAAAATATCTACAAAACCATTTTCATTTTAAAATAAAGACCAAAAGAAAATGGAATTTATAATGAATTCGTATAAAACATGGTTAGAATCTATTAGATTAACATTAAGGAATTAGGAAAGTTTGTATCTGCTTATACTCTAAGAAATAGGATCAGGTATGATTTTAAAGAGAGTCAAAAGAAACTGAAGTATTTCACACATATTACAGAATGCTAAAGGTGATGCTTTGAAAAACTAAGTCATCAAGTTTCTCTTTATTAGCAAAGAATCAGAATCTTTGATGGCAGAAGCAATTTTTAAACGCACGCATATGTGCAAAGATATTGATTGTTGAGAATTATTCTTAAATGTCTATTAACTTGTAGGCACATTCACTATACGTATTGAATGCTATTACATTGATGAATCATTAAAACCCTAGTGGTTGTCAATAGCAACATCTCTATTTGGAGAATAAATATTAATAATTGGTCACAAACATACACACGGACACGCATACATTTCGAAATCTCTGATAAAATGATTTAAATATGATTCTTTTGTCAAAGATATTTTATTTCTACTCCTGCCGATATAATCGGTTTGTTATATTTGCCCCAGGTCAGTTTATTTGAAGGAAATTGTTAGAATTCAGTTGATAGATTCTTCTATGGTTTTACATAATAATATAATTTCTTTAAATCCATTTCGCATTGCTAGACAAAATAAAATAAATTTCATTGCTATTTATTTTACTTTTTAGGATTTAAAAATCATGTGTCAAATTTATTCAGGCTTCTAAAATGGCTATACTAATTTATATGAAATTCTGTTGCATTAGCGATTTAGATAAATTTTAATTTATTCTGGTGAATTTATTTCAATTGTGCATTCAGTCTTAAGAATTTCATTAATTATAGTAAATATGACTGACTTCGTATGGTTCAGTTATAAATATAATTCGCCCTAAAGATTACAAAAAGCATTGTAAACATTGCATAAAATGCTAATAATTCCAGTAATTAATTGAAATTCTTAATAGCTTGGTCCCAACCTGACCATGAATTAACATTTGAACAACATTTAGCTTTGCATTTGTTCTTTTCTATGAAATGCTTTAATAATATAGCTACATTATAAAAAGTATGTAAATAATTCGATACAAGTTATATTGTCTATGTGCGCAACAATCATATTTTATATATGAGTGAAATCGTGTGTCAGTGTCGTGTGCGTGAGTATTTGGGAGTTTATAGTTTCGTGTGTATTATCTACCAACGAGTGTTTAAACCAATGCAAATAATTGAATATCCTTGCCAAACATTAGTGTGCAGTTAAAATGTCAGGCAGTGGACAACGACCAATGGCCATTTTTTGAAGAGTTTTTCTCTTTACAAATGTTCTATTTTAATTTGTCGACACAATGAAAACAATCTTTTATGTTCTTCGCATGAATCGATTAGCCGAGCGCTAATTTACAGCGCTAAGTTGTTCGTTGGGGCCATGAGCATCCGCTTCACTGCACTAATAAGTAGTTTTAATGAACAGCTTCCGAAAATTATGAATAGCCTTGTTGCTGCATATGTGAGATTGATTTGTTTCCTTCCTTTTCTTCTAATTCCTTTTGATCTCATTCTATTTTTTCTCCTTTGTTGTATACTTTCATTTCATAGGTTTTATTTCTTATGAATTATCTAAGCAAGCAGAATAAGAACTTTACTATAACGGATTTTGTTACATTAAAAGTGGTACATTAAGCTATTTGTATGTTCTTATTTACTGTTAAAGAAAACAAAAAAAACACGCACATACACGTATGTCCTGTAGATTCTCTGTGGAGTAAAGGGTCACAGCCTTTACTACACTAGGCGTTGCCAATGTGGCGTCTGTAGCAAGTTTCAACTGTGGAGTTGCTAGCCTCACGCCCAGCCGGATTTAAATTTAGAGTTTTCTTTTTTCTAGACTGGTTGCCTACCATTGCTAGAGAGTGCAGTCTGCCCTACTCTTAACTAATTGATTTAAAACTGACTCACAAAAGAGCGCTCAATGTTTATTTTCATTAAACATAGCAAATTTTCTTTACAGTTGGAATTAACATACCTTTAGTTAATAACTATTTTTACCTAAGAATTTTAGTTTTAAAATTCTCAGGATTTTTTAAACTAAAATTAAAATACGTAGGTGAAAATGGTTGTTAACTAAAAGTATCTTAATTTCAATTGTAAAAAAACGTGTGTATATATATATATATATATATATATATATATATATATATATATATAAAGAGAGAGAGGAGGCCCACTGGTGTAATGGATAGCATCTGGGATTGTGGGAATCTGAGAGTCGAGTTCATTACATTCACTTCTGTGAATGGGAAAGGTATGACTCTATAGGTAAATAGCAGGGCAGATTGATTGCCATCGAAGGCTATAAAATTCAGTCTAGGAAAAGGACAACTCTGCTGAGGTGTGTCGTTTGTGGCACGCTGTTCACCAGTTCTCCATATTCGGCTGTTCCAAAAGCTCCAGCCTTCACCATTATAATCAAATCATATGTGCGTGTAGTCTAGCTGTTTGGTTCTGTGAACTGAGCTGCTAGACCTTTTTATGTGGTTCTATTTGGCGAAGTCATTTCATTTTATATTAGTTGTGCAGGAAATTTTTCCTTTGTAAGAAATTCTCAATATTCTAATATATGAAAAATTCACATTCATGAAAACTATAATAAAAATAACTAGGTAATCATACACTGTAATTTTAGTATAAGCGCTTATATTAATATTAATCACTCAGTGTTTTCTTAATGACATGGCAATTCACTCAGAATTAACTTTGAAGATCTTAAAATATATATATCAAAAAAGAAAGAATCTTGAAGTGTAAATTTCAAGAATGTAGCACAAGAAAACTATAGTCCCATTTGTTTTTGGCTCCCTGAACTTTATTAGGAAAGGCTGAAGGAAATACAAAACCTGTTTTTACAAATACAACTTAACCACTATGATGGGCTTTATCTATGTAAAATGTGTATTTTTATGAAGTGGGGAAATTTCATTGTGCTATTTCTAATCTTATGTCTCTGGTTGAAATCCGAAAGGAAATGAGTATACAACAGAAATCAAATGAACGAATAATAATAATGTTGTTAAACAGTAATTAAATATGAAATGTATCAACACATTCATTATAATATCACTAATAGTATTCTCAACTATCCGTATGCAGGTCTCACATACAAAAAACAATTTGATAATAAAATTAAACCAGCGTTTTCATATAAATTTTTGATTTCTACTCGTCGCTTGTGTCAAATTAACGAAAATGTTTTCTATGAAAGTTGTATTTCAATGATTTCTTTGCAAATATTCTTAATGTTTAGCGATCAGAATAGAAACATTTTGTTAAAAGTATATATTAAGTAATGTCTGCTCAATATCAAAATGTTAATGGTGATATTAGCCGTTTCCTTATAAGGAAACATTCGGCATTCATTGACTGAGCAGTCAGTACTACTATTCATGTTATAAAATATAAAATCATTCATTGCAATTTTAACATATGGCATTCCAAACAAAAACAAATAAACAAGCAAAACGCAAAATAATAATTAAAAAAGATTACTGAAGATAATTATAGATATTTGAAATATCTATATCGCGGCTGCCTTTGGCCGCTCCCTAAACCGGAAGAGAACAGGTTATTTCGACCTTGACCCTTAAATCGTGTTCCCTACACGCTGCTAATTACGTGGTAGAGACTAGCTAATTACCTTTTTAGTTCAATTGTATTACGAACCTAGTCGTAATATACTTCTAAGCATTTTTAGGCCTTGGTTTTCGTGTAGCAAATCTCGACTCATTTTTTAGATAGATTTTACAGTATTGGCTATACTAATTCTGTTGCTAGTCTCCCTTACCATAATACAGTGACTTCTCGCCGAATTTAGGGGTCGGCGACTGAAACGGTCCGCTACATCTATAATTGATCTTAATTATAATTGTCTTCAGTGAAAGTATCGATCTTCCAGTAGACAAAGATAAAATTCTTATTTACTCGTTTAATTATCTACTTTGCCAGATGTAAAAGAACCATGCCATTTTGGCGGTAGCTCTTTAACGTTAAAAAGAAAAATTCTTTCTTCACCTAAGCCGATTGTTACAACATATGAATGCATCATGTTCTCCATGCTAGACTTCATATCATGACGACAAGATTGTTGTTTTTCCACTTAACTCATTCTAAAAGTAGGAACTTTGTTCACCCTTTCGAAAACTATTTCTCTTTATGCATCTGCAGTTACATTGTTTGGACAATTATTATGTAGTTAACTGGCTCCATATAAATAAATGTTTTTTTTTATTGTTATCGAATTGTCTCTGTTTTTCACACGAGGGATTCGCTTTATTATAAAGTGGTTACGTTTGCTTATAGGCATATTCTCTTCACATACCGTGGACAGAACCGATACCAGTTAATTTCTCTTCAGTGAATCACATTCTTGATAACTGATCTGAAGGTAACTATTAAAGTAGCTAAAACATACTGCGATTTCTGAGCGATAAAAAGTTATAAAAAATGATGATTTGAAACATAATTGCAATAAAATTCAAATCAAATATACAAAGAACAAAAAATAATTTACTTGAGTGAAATAGTGATTATAGAGGCAACAAAATCCCAGTGGCATGGAAAACAACTGAAAACAATACAGGATCTAAGAAAAATAGAAAAAAGGTGTAGTTATTATATGGAACAACTAAGTAGCTTAAGTATTTAATTGACAATAGTTGAAGTTAAGAGTAATATATTATCAAATTACAGGTAATTTTTGGTTAATTAAATATTATAATAAAATTCAATAATTGTTCTGTAGTCAACCTTTGAAATTGTAAATAAGAATATATAATCGGAGTATGATCAAACACATACATACACAGATATATGCCCCTGTACAATCACGTGTTAAATCAGATTTTGAATCATTTTAACATTAGAAAAGAGTAATAAATAAAAAGAAATTGACTAAATATTTTTATGCGTAAGCCCCGATCAAGTGTAATTTACATTTAAGGACAACGCAAGCTTAAATAAATTTAAAAAAATAAAAAAATATATAGTTTTTTCACTGGAGGAAGACAAAACATTTTTCCAGAATATATTGTGATAATTAGTCAAATATAAACTGAAACAATAACATAGCTTATTTGCTGAGTTACAGTTATCAGTTTAAACATTCCTAGTTCCACTGTATTGTGGTTGACATAATTACGGCCGGTTTGTGACTGTCGTACGTGTTGGTATTATTCATAATATATCTCAAAAACAACAATAATGTCACAGACTGATGCAACAATTCAATCATGGAGTTTTGGTTTCATGCCTACAAAGTTGGTCTTCAAAACCTGGTTTCCAAATATTCCACTTAATCATCAGTTTGAAAAAGTTGTTCAATTCTTTTAGGGTAGTATCTTGCAATGGTTGGCGATGATCATGTCCACTTACAGCGTCTCCACTAACAACTGGACCGTTACTATTTCAATGGCCAGAATCAGCATGCTTACACTGACGTATCCTAACGTAGCTGGGTTAATTTGATTTATCAGAAACCTCAAATTTATCATTTTCCAAGTTTCTCCAATTTTGGCTTGTTCAATCTTCATAAAGATTTCCATGCGCTTGTTGGTTGAAATTTTTTTTACCGCCACCCTTAGGGCGGGTTCATATTGATTACATCACTAACTAGATTCCTCTCAAACAATTAACTCTATCTGGTTAAATTTTTCCAAGCTTCATTTTCCCATCCGCCCATACAATTTCAAACCTACACCTATTTTCTCAAGAATTACTAACGAGTAAATTAATGATTGACAAACAGCGATCCATTATTTTGTCCCAAAAGAATTCTTGGTTCAGTTCCATTTGGGCTCTGTCTGATGGCCATTTCGTTTCTCCAATTCTCGTAATATGGAATCTTGTTCTCACCTTCAATATACAACCAAACATCGAGTTTTTATTTCTTCTCAACATCTTAAATGATGTTCAAATCTCACTTTATTCGGGCTTTTAGTTCAAAATGGCTAGTTCCACTTTAAGTCTGTTTCCTTTCTTTTTGAGACGAAATCCAAAACTTAGCTTTTTTTAACATCTAATGTTCAAATATATCACTCTCTACTAGCTTTTATTTCAAAATGGCTAGTTCCATTTTAAGTAGAAAAAAAATCCACAGTACGTTTAGTATGTTAGTAAATTACCTAGTTCACTAGTTATAGATTCACTTATAAAATCCAATCTAGTAAGTTTGTATATCTTATAAAACTTAAACCATGTTTTTTGTTTATTTTTGTTTTTGTTTATTTTTGTTTATTTTTGTTTTTGTTTATTTTTGTTTTTGTTTATTTTACATTTTAGATAATCACTTTGGATAAAATATAAAATCCTAATTACATAAACTGTACAATTGCAAATAAAACTATGTTTTATAAAAGCAAGCATCGAAAATTTATCACAATTTTTTTATGCCTCATCTTTCACCATTTACATATTTTATGCGTTTATTCAAGACCTCATAAAATACGACATATCAGGCAGGAATTGTTTAAAATAATTGGCGCAAAGCTTTATGGATGCACATATTTTCCCCCACTAAATCTCTTTCCAAAAGTTTTGAATGCGTCATCATTATCAAAACATACAAGTCAGTGCATGCAACCTCTTGGCCTGACATAATCCGTGAAAGTTTTTATTACCTGCCAATAGAAGAGCTGATATGTGTCAAACAAGGGAGAGTTGTTTCTATGTTCAAGATAAGAGTCCTATTTATGTAAGTGGTCCTATCAATGTCAAACGAACAGAAACAGCTTTAGGAAAAGAAGACATTAAATGAAAATAATTTCTAATGAGACAGAGTAAGAAGCTTATTTCTGGTTGCTAACATATAAATAGCAAAATATCATATAAATAAAAAGCAGTCAATGAAAATCTTAGGCTTCAAAAAATCTAATCATGTAACTTTATTGTAACTAGGTAACTAAATTTTCAATTAATTAACTTTGCCAACAGGAGGATTATTTCAACCCCTCACTCTTTGCTTGCAAATGTAAAAAATTTTTGTGGGTGTATAGTTCGGTGTTTCAGTAATATATATTCCTCCAAAAGACTCTGAAATATTAACTAAAGGCCAGAAAGATTGAAATTACCTACCAGTACAAGCATTTTATGCATTTGATTGTTAAGCCTCATCTTTATTTGTAATAAAAAGAATATGACAATTTTGTAACTTGATAACTGTACTTGCTGGTTAAAGATCCGTATAACATGTGAACATTCTTATCAGCTATCTAATAACAAATATTTAGAAGTGCTCACTTTATTGCTATGGTTTTTGATGAAATTCATATCAAAGAATCGTATTCAACTTCACTTTGCTCAATGAATATGAGGTCAAAATATCGAAACAAGCCCTTATATCTTTGATTTAGAATAAGTGATTATAACCAATAATATAAAAATTTTATTGATTTCTTTTTAGAATTTTATTACTCAGGTAATCTCAAAGAATTAAATATTTCACAAAAATAACCCAATATTTGAATAAAAGTAAAACATTCAAACGCAAATATTGGGGCTTATGTTACACACATTATAAAAATAATTTAATTTTTTCATCACTGCAATAAATTTTTATTTAATTCGATCATCTTGTGGTGCGTAACTTGATATTGACCCTTCAGTGATTAGTCCAATTATTCATTAAATCTACAACAGTTAACGTCTGCAACAATGAAAATACAGAACATTGCAAAAGGTGTCAACTCTCAGTATTTATCTAAATTACATTACAATAGTTTTTGATCGATGATGTAGAATGTAAAACATATCTGGAATTTTCAATTTATTTAAGAATTATTCATTTTTTAAAACGTTACAAAATGTGAAACGCATCCTATAATGCAACACCTGACTTGATTTCAATTTTAACGTCTTTTTAATACAACATTATAACTATGTCCCTTTTATTATATATGATCTCTATCTCTTGCTTATATATATATATATATATATATATATATATATATATATATATATATATATATATATATATATATATATATATATATATATTGGTCAGCAATCCCTCTTTTATACAGTTTCATTAAAGACGACTAAGGCACTGTGATTAAGCAGATTACAGAAAACCAATATTATTTATGAGTTCACATGCCTTATTAAGGAACGGTGTTCCTGATAAAACCAAACCCATAAATAATTATATTGGTCATACAACTGCATGCCTATCTAAACGACTCACGTTACACCTATCTGACCATTGCTTAATTAGAACTCCTTTAAATACACACGGAAACCTAACAAAGTCCATCTGCAAAGTACTAGTAGAAAATAAAAGTATAATAGCCTCATACACATATAAAAAAAGATTAACAATAATGAAAGCCCTAATAATAAAAAAAGAAAACGTCAAAACTCAATAACATTAACTATGAACACGGCCACAACGTGCTGAACGTGTTTGGAAAATAAAACATTCATATAACTTTAGACATATACATAAAAAACACACATTCTCTTAAAAAAATATATAAATCGCCCTTGATAATGACTAAAAGAATAGCTGAAACGCTCGGGGATGCAGAACTTTTGGATAGTTTTACATACTTTGTGTCCGGAAAAGAAAACATTTCTACGAACACAAGAAAAATTAAATAAAAAGCTTAATCACATTACCTTGCAAGTCGTCCTTGAACGGAACTTGTTTATCTGTGTGTGTGTGTATACATATATAATTTAAAGAAAAACAGATTTTCATTACTTATATATATATATATATATATATATATATATATATATATATATATATATATATATGCAATAATCCGTGGGAATATAATCCAAGTGAATCCTTATAATATAAAATCCTAAAACTGATCCACAAAAAGAGCTCAATGTATTTATTTTAACAGAGCATATGATTTTCATTTCCTCACATCTCTAGTTGACAAGGCCTACAAATAAAAATCCTGTGTGCTGAAATAGCTATTCCGAATGAGGAGAGTTTGGATTTCCATTATATATATATATATATATATATATATATATATATATATATATATATATATATATATATATATATATGCAATAATCCGTGGGAATATAATCCAAGTGAATCCTTATAATATAAAATCCTAAAACTGATCCACAAAAAGAGCTCAATGTATTTATTTTAACAGAGCATATGAATTTCATTTCCTCACATCTCTAGTTGACAAGGCCTACAAATAAAAATCCTGTGTGCTGAAATAGCTATTCCGAATGAGGTGAGTTTGGATTTCCTTTATATATATATATATATATATATATATATATATATATATATATATATATATATGCAATAATCCGTGGGAATATAATCCAAGTGAATCCTTATAATATAAAATCCTAAAACTGATCCACAAAAAGAGCTCAATGTATTTATTTTAACAGAGCATATGAATTTCATTTCCTCACATCTCTAGTTGACAAGGCCTACAAATAAAAATCCTGTGTGCTGAAATAGCTATTCCGAATGAGGTGAGTTTGGATTTCCATTATATATATATATATATATATATATATATATATATATATATATATATATAGAGAGAGAGAGAGAGAGAGAGAGAGAGAGAGAGTAATGTATAAGTGGAGTAATGGATTGAGGAATCGGTGAGCTGAGTTCAAATTCCACTCGAATCCATTACATTCACTTCCGTGCTAATACCCTTGGCAAAGGTATGAACCCTCTTCTTCTTCCCCCAGCTGTGAGTAAATAGCAGGACAGACTGGGTTCTATAGCCTTGGATGGCAACTGGTCTAGCAAAAGATAACGTTGAATTCAAAAATTGTGTAGGGTCCTTTGGGGACCTTGTGGCACTTAGTGCACCAGCCCTCTATATTCGGCCCTTCATAAGTGTGGATGATTCTGCACAAAACTTTCACCACAATAATCAAATCACATGTGCTGGTGTCGAGCTGTCGGTTCCTAGGAACTGAACTGCTTGACCCGCATACGTCGAATACGACGCGAGAGTCGAATATATATATATATATATATATATATATATATATATATATATATATATATATATATATATATATATATATATATATAAGCGAGAGAGAATCAAGAATAGATTATGAAGCTTGATTATAAATATAAAAAATGTTTTAAAAATATTGATAATGTAAATTTATAATTTATGATATAACAATAGATTTAGAGTGTTTTAACTTGAGACTTCAACTCTGATTTTATTTAATAGTTTTATAATCTGAATGTTTGATTTGGAAAAAATAAAAAAAGAAACAAATTAAATTTTGTTACAACTTGCAGTGAAATGCTGATTAAAATAATAATTGTCCAAACATTAGACAAGTTAGAGATATTCATCAAATCGGGAGATTAGGTTCATCGAATAGACTTTTTTTTATTCTTTTTTTTTTTTTGGTATATTCCGAGTGAAATCGGTTGAAAGTGAATAAGCCCCACGCGAATGAAGGAATCTGATTCAAACGCAACTGCAAAATTAACAATCGATAAAGATCCACGGTCATTTTGTTGAATCTAGAGTAACTAAACTAGATAGGTTTTAAAAACTTTTACTTTACTTTTGTCCAAAGTAAAATGCTTCTTAAAGATTGGCGCAATTTTATTTTTAGTTTATCTAGTTAATGCAGTTGTTGGAAACATGTTATTTTTGATTCAATTTCACCTCACTAACTGATGAATTGAAAGTGAATCAAGGAATGAAAAATGTTCACTAAAAGGATCAAAGTGTTTCTATCGCCATACAAAACAGCTTAGAAAAAATGTGAAATAAAGATTAGAAAAGTAATTATAAAAGTTTATTGTATAAGTGTGACATAAAACTCAAATTCTGAAAACGGGTTGCAAAACATTTAAAACTTAAGTGTTAAGCAGATTTATTTTTTTTTAACTGATGAGATTAATACATTTCATTTATTCCTTTGAATGATTTTGAAAACTGGTTTGCCTTTTAAAATATGGACGGCGATTAGATAAATTAACAATGTGAATTTTATTACGCTTAATCTCTTTAAAGTGCGAAATATCTCAGAAAAATTTACAAAATATTCTTTACAAAATATCTGCTTTCTATAAAATCATGTGAATGCTCTTAGTTTTATGGAAATGATAATTTTCCGGAGCTATTGTCATCCAATTTTTACATTTTCATTTTTATATTTGTCTTCTCGCATATCATTGTAAAGATTTCCTTCTAAACATTGATTTTCAAATCTATATTTTATATCTCCTTCACACATATAATTAATAATATTTTTTTTTAAATTGTCCTTCGATATCCATACTCGGTTAGTAGTCATAATTCGACAAACCCCAAAAAGCAATTTCTTTCAGTTAGAATATTCGAATTTTCATCTGGATATTGGATTATAATTTATGAATTCTCTGAAGTGAATGAAAAGATATCTTACCTTAGTCGATTTTAATCTCCATTATTCTTTAAGAAAATATTTCTTGCATAAAAACGGAAATAATCTAAACGAAGCAACTTTGATGTAAAGAAACGATTGTTTTCTGAAACGTTGTTCTCCGGATGCAGATTGCATTTGTAAGAACGACTTTGTTGACGAATCGCGTGCCTCATGTGTCGGTATCTAGAGTTGGCTGCAAGTAGTATGCTCATTAAAGAAGTCCATAACATTCATTCAAGTGATTGTTCCGTACAGCTACAGTAGTTTGTAGGTGCTTATAGTCAGCTAATAAATCATGTGTCTCTTCCGTCCCTCGATGGTCGTACCGCCGTCGTCGTCGTTGTCACCTTCTCCACCTTTCTTTCGATGCCACCGCCGCAGGGTAAAGTGGCAAGAGTGGTTACCGTTAAGCCGCTAGGCGAAACACCCCACCCAACACAACATCGATCCAAATCAAGAAAATATTGATCCATTACGAACTGGCTGTCTTGCCAGACTGGTTGAGACTTACACCGGCCCACCTGGGATATTTGGCGCTTTAAAAGAAAATCACCTGTGCAGAATAAGAAAAGCTCTGAACGTTATTCAAACATGCATGGATAGAAGGATGGTGAACAGATGGCCGCAGGAGAAGGCGTTTGAACACTGGAATAAAGAAAAGATATAATGACAAAGTTATACATTGCATAACAACTTGTTATAAATTTCTAAAACGTTTTCAAATCAATTTGACCTAGTTCTGAAGTTCTATCTTTCAGAACCCATATGTTTATAATTTTTAGATGTACACCTGTGGATTAAATAGTAAAATTTTAAAATGTTCTTGGTGATCAAATCTGGTAATTTAAATAACACAAAATTCATTGGTTTCAAAACTGGTTCACACGACTACACAATAAATAAATGTATCTACAATTATTGGGGGCGAAATGATTCTATTATCTTCCTTTAAATAAATAAATCATGATACTAAATGCTATAGATTTCAGAAGTCATCAGCTACAACCGTCACATACTTCTGGTGTAACGAATATAATTATGGACATTAAATGTTATTAATTGCAAAAGTGCTGACATTTAGGAATTGATAAAATCTATACGATTCTAAAGTTGTCGGACATGTTTAGTATCATTTATAAATTATTTCTTTCGATAACCCGTTTCTTTACTTTATTCTTTTTCTGCATTTTTGGATGAATTAAACTTAATTTTTGTTACAGGTTTTCTTATAAAATCAAAATATGTCTTTATGTAATTTTCTTCGTTTATTTCAAATTTTACTAAAAATCGTAACTTTTTCTCCATTAATTTATTTTATTATTCGACATATTTTTTTTGCATTCTGTAATTTAAAAAATGTAATGACTAAAAAGTCATGATAAAAATTTAGTAGAAACTTATCAAAGGCAACTATTTTATAAAACTATTGCACAAAATTGTCTAAAATTAACACATTACAAAATAATGGAACCTTAATAAAGGTAGTTATTGTATAGTATTGTATCATATTAATATTGTTAATTACTTTGAATCTGTCATTTTAGTTAACATTAATTAATCTTAGAGTTACTCTCATCCATGAGTTAAATAGTAGGGCTTGTTTCTGAAAAAAATATCATTCTCGGAAAATTCTTAATGCAATATTCACTTAAAAAAAAGAATTATTCTTACAATCCAAAATATATATTTTGCCTTTCAATAACTCACAAAAACCGTAAAAAATTAATTAAATCAAAGCCAGATTTTCCAGATACATATAAAATACATTTTGTTCAAATTTAAATTCAAATGATTTATGATATTTTAGTATGTAAAATTAGCTCATGTAATATTATATTAGCAGAATTTATGTACGTATAATGGAGATTAAAATTTACTAAGATATTTTTTCATTCACTTCAGAGAATTCATAAATTAAAATGAAAATTCGAGTATTCTAAATGAAAGAAATTGCTTTCTGTGATTTGTCGAATTATGCCTACTAACCGAATATGGATATCGAAGGACAATTTTTAAAAAATGATTAATTATATGTGTGAAGGAGATATAAAATATAGATTTGAAAACCAATGTCTAGAAGGAAATCTTTACAATGGTATGCAAGAAAATAAATAAGAATTTAAAAAAATTTAACTTTGAACAAGATGGATTGTATTTCTATTTAGCAAATCTGGCAGCCATAATTAATCTGTCTTTATAGTCCATTGTTTATTCTACGTGCATATGTTGCTCATTAGCAATCAGTCAGCAAGCGGGTTAGGTTTTCGTTCGCTACAACAAATTGTCTTGAGGTCTATGGCCTAATGAATTAAAGCATTGATTTGTGAATTTGATAATGATTATGAGTTCAATCCCTGGGTCGGGCAGTGTGTTCTTGAGCTCAGTGGAAACGTGCTAGCAATAACTGAGCAGTACTAAAAAAATAAGAACTAGACGATATCTCTATAAGTGAGACGAGAAATGTTTACCTTGTAGATTAAATAAAAGGGTTCATTTCAGAATTCCTTGCAGATTAACCAGATCAATATACACCTGAGGAAGAAACGTTGTGGCGATAGTTCGAATATGGTAGTGTATATGATAACTCCTCATCCCAGAAATTTATAACGCGTTAGAAGCAAGTAAAGTTCATTAATAATAATTAATTAAGTTATTTCATTTTATGGAAAATATACTCTCCTCAACAGTCATTCTTGAAAAGTCTGTGATATCTGCATTTTGAGTTTTACAAGCATTTGTAAAGGAAGGAAGGAATTTTATTTATTTATTAATCCAACAGATTTTTATTGCTTAAACGTTATTTTAATGGATACTAGTATTTGAGTACGATTCAAAGGGGAACGCAGGTTCGAATCTGCCTGCTTCCTGTCTTGTCATTAGATCTGCCTTGTCATTAGATCTGACATGCTTTGACCTCTTAGCTACTTTTGACCTCGATAGCCAAGCAAAATCTGAATAATGCGCTTAGACACAGATATTTCTTCGACTCTCGAAATAAAAATATCTGCTCAGTTTCGTATATTAACGTAAAAACAAAGCAATTTCTAAATAAAGGAATGAATTTTTTATTTATTAATCTGAGAGAGCTTTTATTACTTAAATGTTATTTTTAGTGAATACTTTTCTAAAATTCGATAGACGAAAATAAATACGGTTTAATAAATAAACGGAACGTCTACTCAAATACGAATATCCGCTAAAAATAACGTTTAAACAATAACAATCATTTGTACAAATAGTTATTTGTAAAAGAAAGCATCTAATACTTTAGAATTGTTTAATACGAAAAACTATTCTTTGTTAATTCTGTTATCGTAGGTTGGCAAATGATTTAATAATAGCAAACATAGTTCCATTTGTATTATCACAAAATATATTTTAAAATTTGATATTGTTAAACTGTAACATCTTTAAAAACATCTTATTTTTTATCATCATAAATAAAAATTTGAAGTACTTTTGCTCTTTAACTAGGAAATCATAATTAAAAAAGATTACTCTCACAATTTTTGAGGCTCTGCAAAACTTTTGAATGCACATTAAAATAGCGACAGATTTCATCTAAAAGCTAAGCAAAATATTAAGAAACAGGAAAATTCTGTTAGAAACAAAGAGTATTGAACTACAATGTAATATCAGCCCTCCTAGATGGCAATGAATGCTTAACAAGAGATATGCTTCTGCTGAGAATACCATAGAGTGAACATAGGAGTAACGAGGATGTTTTTAAGGAAAACGAAAACAAAACGGACATTATACTTAGAATTAGAAAAAGACAGTTGACATTTCTGGGTTACATGAAGTGGCTTGGAAGACATATTGAAAGCAAAAGGGAGATACCGAGTAATGAGAAAATGAGAAACATTGGTAGGACATATATGAAGGACGGGAACTTGTAGAGAATCATGAATCATGAAAGAACACGGTACATAAAGAATAATTTATTTTAGTAATAGTAACCACGTGTATAGTTTCAGTCATTTGATTGTTTGACGGTTTATAAATCGGGAACTGATAGGCAGTCAAAACTTGCTATTTCTTATCCAACAAAAAGTTTAAAAAATATGATTATAAAATAGTTTGTTTTATCCACGTTGTGAAGCTGAGTGAAGAGCTATTTAGCGAACACTCTATTCAAATATTTTACACATTTGTATGCTTCATGCTCAGACATGTTTCAATAAGTCAATTCGTGGCAACAATATGTCAGTCATTCTTTTGTTGAGTGATACAGTAATCTTTTCTATAAACCACAGACTTTCGAAATATAATAAAACAGAACAACTATTTAACTGAAGTTGTGGAACATGATTAGTATAGATAAACTGTTTCCCGTGTTAAGGAATATTTATATACTCGACCTAGCCTGAAAAATTGCATACGCTAAAAGTATTCTAATGGTCAAACTTCATTGTCTTTTTATGTGTTAAACATCAAAACTTAAGTTTTCAGCCTCCAAACAAACTGAAAGAATTTTAATTAATTAATTAATTTTTAAAGTGAAAAAGCATTTATTTTATTTATTTGGTTAAACAATTGTACTGCGTGATTAAATTTTATTTGCGTTAACATCTTTAAAGGAAATTAGCATTTTTCATGTATCTCTTAATAATATTTTTAAGTAAACATTCAAATAAATTTGTTAATTGTAAGAAATACTGGTATCATATCATTTTTAAACAAAGAAAGCCTTTCATTTGTGAAATAGTTTTCGTTATTTAACAAATGTGTCACGTCTTTAATCTTTAACTCTTTAATCGACCTCTAATGGATATCTGCTCGGAATGAGAAGTCGGAGAGCCAAGTTCGAACTCCAGTCGAATTCGTTAGATTCATTTACGCACAAATACCCTTAAGAAAGGTATGAATCCATCTCTTTCCCCACTGCTATGTGTTAAATAGCAGGATAGACTAAGTTCTTTTGCCTTGGTTGGTAACCAGTCTATTGCAGAAAGAAATGACAACTTACCGCGGGAAAAATATCTGCCTCGTCAGTCATGTATCGAAAGATACACGATCGCCCAAACGTGTATCACGTATGACACTTATCTGGCTGCCTACTACAGTGTATGTGAATGTGAAAATTGAATGTCAAATAAGATTGAGTTGTAAAGGCAGACAGCTACCAGTAAATTGTTCCTAAACAGTCAAAGCATAGATGGACGGTGGGTGATCAGACGACAAGCCTGATGAACGCGTCATTATAAGTGGCCAAAAAGCTTGATATTTCAGAAGACCTGTTTGAAAGTCTTGTCAGATGACATAAAAAATACGCAGAATGTATTTAGCTTATGTTGGATTCAAAAGTTGACACCAACCGTGTAAAAGTGTAAAAGTTTGATCTGTTGATAAAAGGAAACAACAGAAGTGAAGTTTGTAGAAAGAAATAGAAATGCAAGCTTAACTACAAAATACAGAGACTTGCATAAAAAAGAGAAGAGAGACTATTAGAAATGCTCATAATCTGCATTGGAAGTGAAAACTGTAGTTGGCATCATTGTATAGCGGCTCGGATTGAGGAATTCCAGTCGAATCCATTTACGTGCTAATATCCTTGGGAATGGTATGAATCCTCTTCTAGCTATGGGTAAATAGCAGGACAGACCGGTTTTTATAGCCTTGGATGGCAACTGGTCTACCGCAGAAAGAAATAGTAACCTACTGCGGAAAAAAAAATCTGCCACATCAGTCATGTATCGAAAGACAGATGATCGCCAAAGCGTGTATCACGCATGGCACATAACTGACTGACTGAAGTACAACCAAGGAGAATTAAAATGACAAAGAAAAGAAAAAAAAATGAAAACTTTGAAAAGTTTATCATAAAATATCGAATTACTTTTAATTTCTGCTGTGAATTTAAAAAGTAAAAAGTACTTGATCGTAAAATAAATAAACACTCATAAAATAAGAATCTGGCGAGAAAGGATTCAGACGATATTCGTGCATATTTTCTTTTAAAATAATTCGATAAAAAGTATACTGGAAACTGATCCTTTCAAATTGTATTGTTTTAAAAATATATTTTATTCCAAATCAAAGGTTACAGGAAAGGCTATAGCTTTGATTTACACGTGTGTTTCTAGCAATGATATGTTCTCCGATTAGTGTCATCAAAAGTCATTTTCTTTTAGCTTTTCTTTAAATTGTTAACTAAATGGTAATCAGGTGCTCGAGCTTTTCGCCTGTTCATTTCCATTGCATCAGAAAGGATTTTCTTGTCCTTTTGTATGACATCTTATACATGGACAGCTTCTGGTGTACCGGTTACACGATTCTTTTCTTCTGAAAGGGTGACAAATATACAGAGATGAACATGCTACAAGTACTTGAATATTTGCAAACACTGAAAATCAGCATTGGAAATTTTCGAATTTACTTGAACTTTGGTGCCTGAAGCAAAAACACTTCTGCATGTGTGTGTGTGTGTGTTGTGTGGTTGTCGGTGAGAGAGAGAGAGAGAGAGAGAGAGTTATTCAAACATTTTTCCTTGAAAAAATTAAAACGTTCTGTTGCACATATACGCTACATACGATTTTAATGTCGTGTACATCTACCATTTTGTTAAATATTTGTTTATTTTAGGTTTATTGGCCTGATTATTTCAGTACGTTCATTTTTCTTACAGTTATTTTATTTTTTGTTAGTTTAAGGCTCTTTTTGAAAAAGGAAATTATCGATAAACACGTAAATGCTATTCTTGTGACAAAACAATTAATTCAAAGATGTCGCATTTTTAGCCCCTTTTCAACAATTCTATTAAAAATCATGTATTTTAAGTTTCTGTGATTTTTATACTTGGTGATAAACAAATGAACAACTTTATTATTTAGTGGTAATTTTGAAATTTGTTGGCAGAATATTTTTAGTTTTGAAAAAAAACTTATTTGATAGATTGTGAGATAAGTTATAATTCAATTAAATGCTGTCTAGCAAAAATAATGATATTCACTGATTTCGTCATTTTTTTCATCATGAAAAAGGAATTGTTGTTTAGTATTATAAAAATTGGATTTGATATTACATAACAAAATTTACAAAATTTACATTAACATTTAAAATAGTGATTAAGATAAGAAGGGAATCCAAAAATAAATTCTGATGCCGAGTCATTTGTTCTTGGAACGTAAGGACGCTACACCAATGTTGCAAGTTTGCAAGCATCAAACACGAATGAATAGATTAAATGTCAACTTATGTGAAACGAGGTTGACAATTAATGGGGATTTCGTAAGCCCCATACATGAAGGTAGAGAGAAAAAAATGAAATAGATGTAGTGTTAATGACATATGGAAAGATTTTGAAATGATGGCACGAAGAAATGTATTCTGGGAATCTGTAAATTCTCGGATAGAATTCATTCATTTAAACTGAAAGGGAAACCCTTTAACATAATTATTGTTGTATACGCACCAACATCGCAGAACACGGAGGAAGATAGTGATAACTTTTACACTTCACTGGAAAATCACAGGAAATTGCTATCATCATGTGAGACCTGAATAGCAAGATTGGAAAAGACAGAGAAAGCGAAATAGTTGACAAGTCTGAATTAAAAACCCAAAACGATCGTACCTAATGTTGGGTTCAATGGTGCACAACAAACGATCAAATAATTGCAAACACCTAGTTTCAGGAGCACCCTAGACGCGTAAGGATATGGAGAAGCCCGGGAGGTAACACGAGGAACCAGACTGATTATCAGAATGTACACGCAGTTTTACACTGTAAAACATACCCAAGTGTCGATTGTGAGAGCGACAATCTTTCAGTTGTATTCTACGTCAAAATAAAGTTATGGAAACTGAATAAAAACAAAGCAACACCTAAATTGCAATACAACTGACTTCTGAATTACTCAACTTGCAAAGAGATTTTTATAGGCAGTCAAAAAACGAATATCACTTGGGCGAGGCTAAAAACACAAAGTGAAACGCCATGAGAGAAGCATTAGTGACGTCGGCGAATGAAATCATTGCAAGGAAAAGGAGACAGGAAAAGAAAGAGTGGATGACAGATGAAATTCTAGACATGATGAAAAAGCGACAACGGACAGAACCAAGAAATGGCAAAGAGTACAGAACACTACAGAAATTAAACTAAAATATAGGCAGGCTAAAGAAGAAATGCAAAGTGAAAAGTGCGTGGAATTAGAAAGGATGAACAACACAGACAAGTGCAAGTAAGCACCACAGAATAGCTGAGTAAAAAATTGTACTCATCAATATGCTGTATAAAATCAAGAGAAGGAACATTGATAATAGAAAAATAAAAAATACTCCAAAGATGGACCAAATATGTCAGGACTATTTCATAATGAGAGAGAAGTCTACAATATGCAAGAAATGTGGAAAGGCCGGAGATTTATCTCCTTGTTTTCACCTGCATGCTCGGCCGCTATAGCCCTTAGAAATCACTTCTTACGTTTGTACCAGAGCGACACGTCTGATTGCAACAGACGACTCTTTGTCTTTGCTTGTAATGAGTGCAAGCGTGGCCTTAACGAAGCGAAGTTACTGTTTACTGATAGAATGAAACAACGTATATTATCTCGCAAGTTCAGTTCTAGAGATCATTGGCGGCTCTGCTAGAGTGCTGAACAACAGCAAATCCCCAATCCCAAATCTCTCCTCTATTCAATCAGTTCGAAGTCCTGACATCTACAGCAGATAAGGTTGAATGCTTTGCTTGGAAATACTCTTCTGAAAAATCTGTCCATGCTTATATTTTAGAAGCATTTTTAATAAAAAGTCAGTACTCTCAGAAAGTGTATGAATAGAAGAAAAATGAGGAATAAAGTAAAATAGAATATTAACAAATTTTAACCAAACATACATGCATTTGAGCAAAGATTGTACATTTTTCTCTCTTTTGATCACGTGTTGGCGACGTGATTTAACCGGATGAAACCCAGACAGTTAAACGACCTTGAACTCTCTGAAACTCAGCAGAAGAGAGAAAGGGTCAATGATCTCTTTTCGCTCATACAAGAAAAGGGTCCATATTTGGAAATCAAGAACCACGTGATGAAACCAAGGCGCGAAAAACGAACGGCGTAAATTTAGTCCGGCTTAGGTTGCAAAACAGAGCGGAAGGGTTCGCGGTAAATGCGATAATCAGTTATAAATTTGGTTTCACTGAATGGATTGTTTGACAGGAAGGCGACTTTTATGCGAAAAGAATAGAAATCTAAGATGATTTCGAAGCTCAAACAGCTTTAACAAGTTTATATCCCAAAAAAGAAGTAAACTTTGGCCCGAGAGAAGAGAAGTTCTATCGAAACCAGAAGAAAGATACACGTTATAATACTAAGAGCTACGAAACAACAGCTTCAATTGATTCGTCATTCAAGCCCCTAGACCAGAAACGAAAGAGAAAGAAAGAAAAGACATCAAAAGAAACGAAAAGAAAAAGAAAGGGAAAAGAGATCTAAAAGAAATCTAAAACAAAAAAAAGAGAAAAGAAAAGAAGAAACACGCGTAAGAGACATTAAGCTAAAAGAAGATAAAAAGAAAATGAACTTTGATAACAATCAGATAAGTCATTGTTTCTCTTACATGTTTATACCTTGCTCAATGTATTTTGTCATGTTGTGTTCTTGCATGCAGGTCTAACCTAAGATCTTCTATTAATTGTTTACTTACCTTTCTGAGAGGATAAATTATCCCTCCCGTTAGTATGTCCCACATTTTTTTGACATTTATTTTTGTTTTCACCGTATCTTTCATATTGTTTTCCTATTGTATATTGCAGTGATAAATTTATTTAATTCTTAACTCTGCATCTGCGTTTCTGTTGTTTGTCACCCCGTGTGTGTTCCTTACACAATTCCAACCCGCTCGACTGTGGCTGATCAATCGGAAAGAGACCCTTGGGGAAAGAAATTTGTTGTAATGATTGTATACACGTTAAAGTAATAATACATATTACGATCCTCCGCTATCGATCCGGTAAAAGGAAGGGGGGAGGGTCGTAACAGTTGGGGGCTCGTCCGGGATATTTCTTTCCTTTTACACCAATTTGATAAGAAGCAGAATTGTGAACTCAAGTGGTTGGCAGACAGGAATGACGGATGTAGAAGATTTACAGCATCTCCTTTCTTAGAAGGGTTACTGAAACTAACAAAAGATGATCTAATAGCAGTTGGGGACAAATTAGGCCTAGAAATTAGGAGGTCATATAGGAAGGCACAAATAGCGAGAATTATTGCGGAACACATGGTCGACAATGATGTATTCAATGTCGATATATTATCACAATTCTCAACAGAAACGACCGAGCCAAGTGGAAATTGAGAAAGCCAGAAACGAAGCTAGGCAAAAGTTAGAAATGGCTAAAATCAAGGCTGAAGTTGAAATTGCCAGGATAACCCAAGAAACTCAAATCCGAAATATAGAAAACAGAACAGAAAATAGACAAAACGGATCTGATTTGGCGAGGCAAGTACAGTTAGTGCCACCATTCAACGAGAAGGATGTCGACAAATACCTCCTTCAGTTCAGAAAATAGCGTCCAACTTAGGTTAGCCATTGGATGCATGGTCCATACTACTCCAGACAACCTTACAGGCCAAAGCGCAAGAAGCTTATGCTGCTGTGTCTATCGAAGACAGTGCAGATTACAAAATAGTAAAGGCAGCCATTTTAAAAGCATATGAATTTGTGCCTCACAAAAATTTTCCCGATTATAGGAAATCTAATGGAGATACTTATATAAAATTCCGGGCGCTTTTGGCTATACTTTTAGCCATTATCAAGGATGATTTTAGTTTTTACTTTTTAACGGGATGTATGGTTGTGTGTGTATGTTTCTAGAGTTATAGGGATGTTTTATTTTCCGAACACAGCACATTGTGGCCATGTTTGTAGTTAATATTATGGAGTGTTAGCTTTTTCTTTTTTATTATTAAGGCTTCCATAATTTTTAATCTTTTTTTTTATTATATACGAATGAGGTTATGTTGTATTTCTACTAGTATGTTTCGGATGGAGTCTGGGAAGTTTGGGTGTGTGTTTGAATGGGTTTTGATGGAGCTTTGGTCGGATAGGTGTAACGTAAGACGTTTGAATAGGCATGTAGTAGTGTGGCCGATGTAATTATTTATAAAGTCGGTTTGATCAAGAATACGATCTTGATCTACGAAATGACACTTGATGGTTTTCTCTGTATTTACTGTCTCTGTGTGTTCGATGAGATGCGGGTGTGTTATCGAATCTGTCACGTTTGCTCTCCACACGGAAAATGATTATCAAGTGAAATGTGCGCTGTCTTATATAAGGACTTCTTTCTCGATAACAATGATTAACCATTTCACTTTACCTAGCCAGGCCCCAGAAAATGACAATTTACAATGCACATATAGCTCACATTTCATTATCTCCATATTTCTATAAATTAGCCAGATGGCTCTCATACCAGTGAAGGATTACCCACCAGAAATCCCAAATAATGATAATTATGAAAATTGTATGCGATTGTCGCAGAAATGGGACAACTTGTTTCTCTCTAGCCCCCAGCTTCAAATTAATTTTGCCCTTACCAGTTTTCAAACCTTGTACTAACCCTTTTCAAACAAGCACTATGACCACCCAGGTGGAGTTCATAAAAAATATATCCAGTGTCACATATCAGCACACCAAGCCCATTCTGTCCGAAAGATATTTCGCACTGACACTTGAAAATACATTAATCTTACTTTATCAGCTATCAACAAAGCTTCTCATTTCCTTCTTCCAATTTATGGTCCAGGGTTCGTACCCTCCTGAAGACAGACTTGAATTTGTTAAACAATATTTTAATTTTCTGCTTATTTAAATTTTAATCCTCAAACGCCATTTTTACATTTCTACTTATGAAACGTCGATTTGAGGCTCGTTACCCAGAACAGAGATTATAGAATAAGCAAAAAAAAAAAAAAAAAAAAACGTTAACAACATTGGTAGGACAAGTTCAAGAAAAATGGATTTAGGTATATCACAAAGATTTGAAAAGTATTAAAACAATAATAAGAAATAAAAATGGATTGACCAGAGCTAGAAACATTTGAGGAAGCTGGCATTGAAATGTAAACAAAGATTCAGAATGTTAACATTGGCTTCAGATATAAAAGCAACTAAATGACATCTTTAAGTAAAGATCACGAAATCAAATTTGAATGATCACAAAATGTAATTTGAACAGAGTATACAAAAATGAATTTCTCAACAGTAATTTTTAGTGATAGAGCTAAATTAGTTGGACCTGATGATTGGGCTAGATCTTGGGTCATCGACGGAAATAGTCAAACAGCACAATTTAAAAGACAACAGAAGCGGATATAATATTTCGGGTTAGTATTGTTAGAAGTAAAATTATAGGTGCTTTCGACTTTAATGAGTGTATGAAGATGAATGCAGAAAATTATTATTATGACTTGAAGAAGATGTTCTTTAAACTTTACATGTCACAACCAAAATAAAGAACATATAAAGAGAATTATATAAAGAATACATTCAAGCAAAGCAATTCTCCTTCACCTTTTAAAAAGCTGATTACTGTCCACCTCGCAAAAAAGATTACAAATGCAACATATTAACTTAATAGAAAACATGTGATCTATCATTAAAAGGAGAATGAAAAACAGTATTCAAACAATGATATCTGCAAAAACAAATGTTGCTGAAAGTAGTGTTAATGTTGAAACAGTAGAAAAGTTAAGAAAATCAATGGATAAATGACTGACGAAGGCTGAATGTCAAATAACTCATGTTAACATGTAAAATAATAGTTTATGATCGATTCATGTAATACTGAGAGATTTATTGAAGCCATTATGAAAAACTTGACTGCATATGTCGCACATTGCATAGAATTTTTACAAGCATCAAAACTGATGACTGGATCATCAAATATTGGAAGTGAAGAGACGAACTATTCCATCTATTACTCTTCGGGTATTAAAGGATTTGTGTTATATCTGCACTTGGGTCAAGAATTTCAAAACCAATATAAACGTTTAACATTTGAATATAGAAGACACGGAACAGAACTTACAATCAGAGGTTACAATTCTCCCTGTCCACTCTCATCATCTCTGGTATGCAATCGATTTTTTTCTAATTTGAAAGCTGATTGCAACTAAATCACAGCACTTTAGCAAGAATGATCAAATTTTCATTAAATAAGAAACATCATTCCGGTTGCCAGAAGACATTATAGCGGAGAGTTTGTGCTTAAGCTGGAGTGGCGAAAGCTCTTATTCACAGGCTCTGCATCCATACTCCCCGACAAAATACTATTTGGTATCATAAATGGTATTGTTGATTTTCAACGATTGAGGGACAAACTTATTGATTATGAAGAACTGAAGAATACATTTCACTACTTGGATAACATCACAGTTGCCGATAATGCTGAACACGATAAGCATGCTAAATTTTTTAAGGATGCAGCAACGGCCAGTTGATGCTTAATAATCCCAAATCTTTAAAATCAGGATCGTCTGCTTTTAGCTACAAAAACAAAGCGATGCAGGAGAATTACTTCCTTAAACTAAAACTTAATTTTTAAGAAGTTCATAATTATTCCGGATTTTATTTTATTATGGTGGAAACAGATGTTCACGTAACCATTTTTTATTATTAATAGTAGATTTACGACATTTAGTTTTAGATCATTATCACTACCATTTGACATGACTGAGGAAAAGTAATATAGTGTACTATATCTGACTATGTACGGAGCAAGATCAAAAAGTTTTCGTAGGCCGACAGGAATCTTTTCTCGTTTCTATTAAGCCCCGGAAGATGTCTTGGTTTCGCTACATAACACGGCATAACAGAGCGTCTGCAAAAGACCACCACAGAAGGCACTGTTGAAAGTGGACACAAGCGAAAACGGCAACTCTAAAGTTGGTCAGACAATATCAAAGATATGACAGTGCCGGAACTCCTGAGTGCCACTGCCAAAAGAACATCATTGGGGAGGTTGTCTCTTTCTTCTGCCCTTAGGTTTCCCCGATGATTGACGTAGTCAAGGGACTGATGATGACGATGATGATGACGATGATGATGACTATATTGCTTTTTTCTGTTTCATAAGTTCTACTGTATGTTCAGTGTCGTTTAGTTTATTTACAAGATCAGATTTTGTGGGTTATATTAATGAAGTATCATCAATGTATCGGAAATACGTTGATTGTTTAGGTAAATATTTTGGAAACGACCAATCACTAAGAAAAAAAAAACACTTCCGATATGTTGTCAAACATATCTGTTTCTCTTAAAATACATAATTTTTAATAGAATTGTTGAAAAGGGCTTAAAATGCGACATCTTTGAATTAATTGTTTTGCCACAAGAATAGCATTTACGTGTTTATCGATAATTTCCTTTTTCAAAAAGAGCCTTAAACTAACAAAAAATAAAATAACTGTAAGAAAAATGAACGTACTGAAATAATCAGGCCAATAAACCTAAAATAAACAAATATTTAACAAAATGGTAAATGTACACGACATTAAAATCGTATGTAGCGTATATGTGCAACAGAACGTTTTAATTTTTTCAAGGAAAAATGTTTGAATAACTCTCTCTCTCTCTCTCTCTCTCTCTCTCTCTCTCTCTCTCTCTCTCACCGACAACCACACAACACACACACACACACACACACACACACACACACACACACACACACACACACACATGCAGAAGTGTTTTTGCTTCAGGCACCAAAGTTCAAGTAAATTCGAAAATTTCCAATGCTGATTTTCAGTGTTTGCAAATATTCAAGTACTTGTAGCATGTTCATCTCTGTATATTTGTCACCCTTTCAGAAGAAAAGAATCGTGTAACCGGTACACCAGAAGCTGTCCATGTATAAGATGTCATACAAAAGGACAAGAAAATCCTTTCTGATGCAATGGAAATGAACAGGCGAAAAGCTCGAGCACCTGATTACCATTTAGTTAACAATTTATGTATAACTGAAGCATCAATTCCATAAGCCAACGAATATCCATTAATTAACGCCACCTACACTATAGAATTCTTGAGTATTGATTTTAAGGTGGCTTTTACCATCACAACAAAACCGTTATATGCTTACAACTGATGATGAGATGGTGATTATTTAAAAGTAGCATTCATTTTTTATTGCCGTAGACTAATAATAAAGTGCTTTGAAGCAATTTTTCTGTAGTATGCTTGTCTTTATGCATTCAGAGTGAGGTGCAATCTTTTTTCACATGTGGTTATAAAGTAACTTTCTCACACAAGTGAAATGCGTAAAGTAGAACATTTCTATATCACCCTACCCCGATAACAAACAAGTCGAACGATATAACGGGTTTATACAAAAAGCTTTTTTCTTTATGCTAAAGACGCGCAATTTATCAGAAGAAATCTGGAAATTGGTTCTCCTTGATGTCTCATCATTCATCACGATGCCTCTTGCCAACGGCAACAAATGCTATAACACATGAGAAATTCTTTAACTTTAAGAAACGTTCCACTCATACAAGTTTCCTGTCATCTTGAATGTTGTCACCTGGATGTATTCTTCTACGTCGATAAGTGAACCAATCATATGCATGCTAGTCTGATGATCGACAGTCTATGGTATTTGTGCAAGATTTTAACCCTTCGTTATAAAGAGGCTTGGAGTATAATTATGATGGGCAATACGACGAGAACATAAATATTTATTCGTATTGATGATAATTTCGAAACGTACTTACGACACCAATGTGGCAAAATTGTTCAACATGAGAATTACAGTCCTTTCTCTATATACATCTCATCAGGTAGAGCATATAATTTTCTTCCTATTTTTATGTTATTCTGAATGAGTCCTTGGAAATTAACATCTCTTGGAGACAGTGTAGTCCAAAGGAGTTCAGATGTGTTTTAGTCCTTTTGTCTGGAAATTAAAATAAGTTGAATCTGCGCTGTCAAATGTTGACAAACGTTTATGGATGTGTGTATGGTTAGATACTTTGCTAACTACCACGATTATCACTGTTATACGTTTAATGAACTGACATGGAAAAAGAAGATAAAAGAGCATTTTTGGTCTTTTTATGAATTTGATCACGAGATCACTAGACAACCACAGAGGAACAAACCATTTTTTACTGAAGATTAGACAAACAAGAACAACAAATTATTTTTATTGAGTCACCCCGCAAGAGTTGCTATCACAAGCCACGTATCCAGTTGCTCTTGACGATGATGATACATTGTATATCAAAAGGCCTATAACTATTAGTATTTACTTGCCCCACTCCCGACGGTGGTACAATTTTCGGTTTAAATTGGAGAACCTAAGTGCGTACATCTGGGTTAAGGCCTAGAATTGCCCAATCCCCGCAACAACCATAGCGCTGGCGTCGATATTCCACCGACCTTCCCTTTTTGATGAAATGGGGGTGGCGGGACTACAAGAGTACTCCAGATCCTACTACTAAATCCTGCATTTTCTATCCTGAATTAACAAGCTTTAATCTTGAACCACCTACAAAGAAAATCTGTTTGTCTGTTAAAAGTAAAACCACCAGAATTCTATGGCTGCGATCAATTTGAGATTCTATTCTTTAAGATTGTTGATATGTGCTCCTGCTGATTTGTGATGTGTATTTTATTATTTCTTTCTTTTTTATTGATGCTTTCATTGAACTTGGTTATTGATGATTAATATTGCTTTTCATACATAAGTCATATTATTTTTGATAGTAAAACATTCAATGAACAAATTAAATGTAGATTTCTTTGGTGGGAAGAGTGTGCTATTGGTGTCTTCCATTACTCACGTTAATGTTTTTTTTTATATGGAAAAGCAATAAATAAATATATAAGTGAAGAAAAGAGAGATTAAAACATAATATATCAAAGATATAGAATAAAAATTAGAAATACTAAAAATAAACACAAAGTGATCCTATTGCTACCAAAAGCAAAACAAACACTTGAAGCTTTTATCTCGCTTTACTATCTGTATTATTATTCTGTTACACTGACGCTGATATCATCTGTTTAACCCGGAATTTTGATAACAAATTAAAATATCAAGAACCAATGAAATGATCCTAACTTCCTACACATCACAGATACCTACCTACATATAAAGAAGAGGAAAGCGAACAAGTGACTAATCGCACATCTCCCTCTTGATGAGTTTGGCAAACCCCTTGTTAGGGATTGACTCAAAACTAAATGAAATTTCTTTTTTGTTCCACACCAGACATTTAACAATAGCATAAACATTCACATTTGTTTGGAAGTAATTTTTTTATTATTTAATTTATGAAACTATCGTCAGCATCACAACAACAATTAGGAGAACTAGACCACTGATCAGCTGGAGAATAACCAGACTACTGATCAGCTGGAGGGTAACCAGACCACTGATCAGCTGGAGAGTAACCAGACCACTGATCAGCTGGAGGGTAACCAGACTACTGATCAGCTGGAGGGTAACCAGACCACTGATCAGCTGGAGGGTAACCAGACCACTGATCAGCTGGAGGGTAACCAGACTACTGATCAGCTGGAGGGTAACCAGACCACTGATCAGCTGGAGGGTAACCAGACCACTGATCAGCTGGAGGGTAACCACTCCTTTTCGCCTCCACCCAATCTCTACTATAATAACAGACAACAGTCATTTCTGTCAAAGAAATCAAGCCAGTGGAAATTTATTTGCCACACTGTGATTTCTCTTACGAATCGAACCAATCAATTCGTCAAGGAAATCGATCAGTAAATTGACGAAAATCACCGCTGTTACCTGTCTCCTTTTTTTGGAGCTCTTGTGTGTACGCACATCAATGCAAACCAAAATGTTGGATCATTGTAAGGGAATACATTTTGGATACTGCAGTCAAGTTTATGATTCACTAAAACTCTTCAACTAAAAATTTTGAACTGAAATTGAACGTACAACAACAATTGATATTTGCGTTATTTCTTTTCAATTACTGATCAAATGCAAAATCATTAAAATTCTTTAAAATTTATAAAGATACCCCGATGTTGACGATAGATATGACATTAAATTTTCGTGAAAGCTAAGGAATTTGCGAAAACAAGTAACAAATTGAGAATAAAGACAAACATTTGTCATTTGATATGGAAAACAATAAAACTAACAACAACATAAAAGAATAGTATCTTTTAGGCCATCGACAAGTGGCGTGATATAGAGTGATGTGTGTCTGACCATATGTAACGCTCTCAATAGACAGCAAATTAGACAAATAGATGTGATATACTGTTCAATTAAACTAATTAATTTCAGAATGAACCTCCTTTTGACAGATTACATGAATATATGATTATGATTATATTTAATGCAATATGTAATGTATTCAGATAAACACTTCATTTTAAGTAGGTATTTCCAAAGATTCGCTAAAAGATTAGCATACCATGATGAAAAAATGCCTCAAACTTAATAAAACAAAGTTTTATCGTTGTTATTATTAAGAAGAAAGAGGAATGTATTTTTTGATTATTAAATTATATTTTTAATGTTCTTTAGACAGGGTCAACAGGCAATTATAAATTAATATGGGAAATTTGGGCGCCTTTTAACGGTGAAAAACACATTGATTTAGAAATTATTGAAAAAATCAAATAATTGTCTGTTTTTAAAGAAACTTTCAAGACTTATTCACAAATAATTTAAATTATTTTTTAAATGTTTCTTTCTTAAAAAAATCTTGATAAAAATATTTGATTTTACATCTGTTAACCCCCACCTATCTAATTTTATGAAAGTTCGTGTAATTCATTTTTGTAGAGCTTAATGTTATAGGGACAATCTTTGGAGAATTTAAATCATCAAATCTTTTTTGTCAAACGGGATCCTCAGTTACAGAAAATCTGCTCTAAATCGTAAAATAATTTATTACTTTATAATTCAGAGCAGATTTTCAATATATGCAATAAAACTAGGACATTATTTAATTAGAAAACTTTTAATTGATTTTATGAATAAAATATATTATGGATACTATTTATTTAAGAAAATATTTTTTCGGTGCATATTTCATTCTTACAAGAATTTGTTTTTTTAATTTTAAATAATAGTAATTTATTAAATTTTAAATCTTTTAAAATTCTATATTAATTTGTAGCTGTTGGGTGATATCGTTTTTAAGTAAAAATTAGCAACTTCCAGTATTTTAAAAATATTTTGAATTTTTGTGTGTATGTCTGTATAAACCTGCCGATTTTTATAAATACGAAAGTCTTTACACGTTAGCAGAAAATAAGAGCCGTAAATATAGCAAATTTAAAAATATTGGTAATTTTCTTCAATAAGCATCTTCGTAAGTAAGACTATGAAGTCAAAGTACCTAAAATACAATAAAATATTAGATTACTTAGAATATTTTTCTAAATTTTTAAGGTTACTGAGGAATTAAAAAATATAATGACGTTCACGTTGTATTCGTCAAGTAATTTTTACTGTTAAGTGCCCTTTACTTAAAATGCCAAACATCAGATTATAAATAAATGTTCAATGCTTTTCTGTAATATTTTATTTATTTTAATTCAGATTAATTAAACTTTAAATCGGTTAATCTTCTTTAAATAGAATTTCAGAAAAGTATATTTAATTTTTGAAAGATTTTCTTAAAGAGAATTATGCTATGTCGACAGACTTGTCAATGTAATCGATTTTGCGATTTAAAAAATAATTCCAATTAATTTAAATTCGGCTTGAAAAATATTTTGCTTATTGGAAATATACAATTTAATGTATTAGCTTGGAACTCATGCTAAAATAAAAGCTTCAAGAAAGGTTTTTCATTTTTAAAATGCATTTTAAACCTTAGGTATCGCTTTTTATGGAGATATCTAATTTTAAGTGTCTTTTTTTATTTTTATATATGTTGTACTCTTCGATTTCAGTTGAGTAGCTTTCAACTATTTAACGAATAACCGAAAAAGTCAAATTAATATATATTTGTCTATCAAACTTCGATTGTGAGGAATATTTCAAAACTATTTAATAATTTTTACTATTAAAATATATGAATGAAGCAATAATGAAAAAAGGTCTATATCAATAAAATAAAAATTATATGGATTCAACATCAACATACTCAATATTTAAAGTATCGATTAAAGAAACCTGAGTTTATTTTAATCTACTTTTTCTTTTGATAAAGGGATCAACAAAATGCTTCAAATTAATTTAGTTCTTTTTATCAATGCTTCAAATTTCAATATTAAATAAATGTTAGACTTCTTAGATTCCTGTCAAGACTCAAGAACGCTTCTGTTTCTATTAATAACCTCTTGGAAAGATTTCTTGCTCAGTTCAAACCCACTGACAAGTGTCTGTTAAGCCTAGTTTAGATTGAGTCGCGTCCAGATGTTTTGCTGCAAACATTATTCATGTTTTCAAATTTATTCATACCATTCTTTACTTCCGAAGCGATTGCCAAGTCGATATTCTAGTGAAAGTCAGCGAAACATTTTGTGATCTGATGGCATCATTCCAGCATGACAGACGCTATTTTTCTTCCAGTATTGCTGGAATATGTTGCGTAAAAGCATTTGGTTCTGAGCTATACGGCTACCATTAGTCTATGAAAGATAACTTTGAAATATTCTTAAACTCGACGGGATAACCTACATAATTTGTTTTTGGAGTTATCACTGTCAATAGAATAAAAAAGCTTAGTAAACGACATTGTTCTCATAACATCATCATCGATGTTGCTGATCTCTATACGATTATGAATGATAAAAGCAATAAATATATATGTCATTCTACTTACAGACTTGCTAGGCTCTCGATTTTAAGTCCTTTCAGTTTCTCCAAATGCATAAGCACGTGAATATTGAACCAATTTCGGAATTTTAATCCGAATGCCTGTTAAAGCGTAGAAAATCTAAATAAATCCCATTCGCTCTTAACTGAATCATTAAAAAACGAACAAACAACTTTTATTTTATAATACTATTACTTTTATAGAGCAAAGTGAAGATGTGATGAAACTCGTTGAGAAACCAAATTTAATTCACTTATGTGTAAACTCGGCTCTTCTTAGTATGTATTTACTTCACCTTGTCTGCATCGGTTGGAATGGGGGCTTCTATGAATTTCAGTTAAGTTACGCGGGAATCAGCAGTGTAAAAAGGAAGGACATAATCTCTCTCGGACTACTTAATTTCACCCAAACTACTTGGCACACACACACACACACACATATTTTATCTCATGAATATATATATATATATATATATATATATATATATATATACAAAAAAAAATCCCCTACCCCAAAGTTAATAAAAATGAACACGCTACCACTCCTTGTCTGAATGATTGGATCTCTTTGTATCTTTGGGAAGTGAATTATGAAATTTTCGTTGCCTTTAAAACTCTGTAAATTTAAAAATAAGTTACTCCAAAATTCGCTTAAGGATGAAATGGAACTAATGTTTTTAACTTAATTACAAAATTAAATTTGAAGTTTTTAGCTTCCATTTTTGAAACAGGGTTATTACTGTGTAGCGAAAAACCATATTTTAAATCAGTTAATTTATAATATTAATGCTCTGTAAATTTACATTGAGCACTATTTTGTAAAAATAAAAAAGAATATCAATAAGAACACCGAATTATATATCTTACTGTTCTTTCTTTTTATTTATATATACATATATATATGTGTGTGTGTGTGTGTGTAAACAAATGTAAAAGAACGAAGAGTAAGATTTCAGCGTTCAAAACATTAATTCAAAACAGAGCTCAATACAAAAGTAGAGCCGTAAATATTTATTTATTATGCAGTGTTACATTAGAACATGCACATACCCACACAAAACTGTACATCTTGTTTCAACGTTAAAAAAGATTTTTTTAACGTTTCATCAGGTGGGGAATCACGATGCGACTGAAATATTTTATTCAGAAATGCAGTTATGGAAGCATGCCTTCCACCCCCGCCATTGGAAAGTTTCTAATAAAAGGTATAAAAAAATTTACATGTAGAGAAAGAAAGGAATCTGATTAGTAACACACAACATATCAACACACATTTTATCTTTGGAATATATATAGCCTTAACATTGTGTTCAAGCATGAAACAAATGTCACCGCACTGTGTTGACCTCAGTGTCCACCTATCTATCTATCTATCTATCTATCTATCTATCTATCTATCTATCTATCTCTCTCTCTCTCTCTCTCTCTATATATATATATATATATATATATATATATATATATATATATATATATATATATGTGTGTGTGTGTGTGTGAAAATATTGTAGAAAATAGGAAAGAAACTGGTTTGGTAAATAATCCAAAGTTCCTTAGTATTTTTGTAATTATTTTTAAAAAATAGTGCTCGATACGAAAGTAGAGCATAAATATAATTATTTATTTAAAAATATGATTCCAACACGCTACACAAGAGGTCTCATGTTTCAAAACAAGAGCCGAAAACTTCAAAATAATATTTGAATTAACTTGAAACAGACCCTACTTTAACTCAAGTTAATTCAAATATTATTTTGAAGTTTTCGGCTCTTGTTTTGAAACATGAGACCTCTTATGTAGCGTGTTGGAATCATATTTTTAAATAAATAATTATATATATATATATATATATATATATTATATATATATATATATATATATATATATATATATATATATATATATATATATGATTAATATGTAACAGTTTCTTAGTTGACTGATGTTACTTTCATCATCCCGACTACAGAGCAGTGGCGTAGCTAGAGTAAACGTCACCCAGGGCGGTCCGCTCAAATTTCACCCCAATGACCCCGATTCACCCTATTCTGAATGGTTAGCTGTAGTTAAATTTTCATACATGCTCTACCTCTACTTCACTCTATTGACCGGTACGTTACTGTTTACATGTATGATCCAAGACAAAATCCAATACCACAAAATAATCAGTTCAAATCAAAAGATTTTTAAAATGCAACTGTTCACTTTCAGAACAACTAAATACAAAACACGGTAATACACAAAAGAATGACATTCGATACTATGGTCTTAGAATGAATGTTTTCTTGTTTTCATTGTGGCAAACTGGTCAATGACATCGTCAAAATCTGTTTGTCTTGTAAGCTCGTTTTCAATGGACAGCACAGCCAGATCCGACAGTCTCGACTGGCTCATCGTTGACGTAATTTTCTGTTGCTAATTTTCCTGTGTCCAATTTTCCGTTGCATCATTTTCTGGGTACCATTTAATTATCAATGATGTTTGAAAATATTTTTCTTGACAAAAATGTTCTATTTAATTTTTAAGCATTTTTCGGAATATTAAATCAATTGCATTCTTTTAAAGGTTACCTAGAGAATTTATGCAAAGTTTATTTTTTTGTTTTTCTTTATACAAGTAAAATAAATTTACATCGTATTTTGATGTTATTATGATTTTAGTTTTAGTGATAATTTAAGAACAATAAATATTTATCATTAGTACCAATAATGGAAAATTAAGTTAAAAATTTAAAAGAATCGTTTTTGCAATCGGAAAATAGGCACACATTTTTCCGATTCCGATACCCCAAAAAGTTCCGATTTTTCCGATTCTCGATTCCGATTAATCGTTCCAACACTAGTAGATATATTCAAAAGTATATTGCTTACTCAATGAAAAATTGTATCTCAGCGAATTGTATCTCAGGCAAGACTGAAATTGTTGCACTTTTGGTTTCGTATTTCGCTTTGTTGTTATTAATGATACAGAGTTAAAACACCATATAATCCGAAAATGTTACAACAATGTCTCTTGTTAGTAACCAAGATTGTAGCAACTGAAACACATGAAAGCTGAAAACATTGCTATTTTTCCTACTCCCAACTTTCCCGACAATTTATTAGAAAATTTCTGATGTGGGGACAAAACTGGGTGGGGGGGTCATAAATTATTTCTGGGGGATCATATGCCCGCCTGCGAAACCCTGTGTCGCCATAACTATTTTCGGACTATTTTTGGCACCTTAGCCTGGTTGAAAAATTTTGTTGGGGGTGACATTGTGTCACCCTTCCTGTGCTGGCACCCGGGGCGGTCCGCCCCCCCTTTTAGCTACGCCACTGCTACAGAGTTTCGTAGGCGGAACTCTCCGCACACTCTTCAGCGGGTATGAGTAATTTACAGCAATATATATATATATATAACATAAACACGTACAATTTGAATGTTTATTTTGAAAATTTTCAACTTCTCAGCTACGATGTGGTGAATCCAAGTTAGTGTTGAATTGTTTGTACTTTTATTACATACATATTATATAATGTTATAATTATATTAGGTTTTAATAAAAGCATTTTTTCTGAGAAAATACTAATTTTTTCTTCAAAATACTAACTGAAAATTCGTTAACAGCGAAGAAGCAAATACCAGTAATTTCTAGAGGAATAATTTTTAATATTCCGAGACACCAAAATAACACCAAAATGAAATGTTTGCTATAATGTTTGCAAGAAAGTGTAATTTTAATTTTAAAAGGACACAAAGGTTTGTAGGTTTTTTCAGTGTCTACAAAGAATCATACGATAGAAAAATGTGTGAATCGTAGCAATCAAGCTATAAGTCAAAATACCAAGCCTTACATAGCAAACAATGGATCAATTACCATTTATTTATATAAGAAATATTTTTGAGCATTATTAAACAAAAACAAAAAACAAAAAAAAAACTATATTTCCCCTCCTTTATGCCGAAAGCAGTTTTAACACAAAAGCGGACAGATATCTTATTTTTTGTGCCTGAAAATGTTCAAAAACTTTTTGTATATAAATAAACGGTAATTGACTCATCGCTTGCCACCATTTTGAATAGGGAGTGAGTAAACCTGTATAGATGTCGATCTTTTGTATGAGGCAAGCGGCGAAAAAAATATATGCCTATCCACAGGCCCATCGCCAGAGTGTTTTAAGAGGTGGCAGCGAATAAGAATTTGAACACTAAATTTAGTTCACATCATTTCCACGGGGGAGGCGAATAATTTTCTGGGGAGGACCAGGACACCGCTGGCGACGGGCCTGTC